>RCWM02000065.1:600000-997500 GCA_003667255.2 Euschistus heros | reverse complement strand
AGCCAGAGCATACTCAGCAAAGGATGCTGAGAGGACGGCTGATGCGCCACTGCCACCCAACGGACCACTACCAAGTCCTAATGAGATGCCCATCTTCTCTACTTTCAAGGATCTTGAGTCTGTTCTCCGCCACCTGAAAGGGAGAAGAGCATCCGGACTGAATGTCATCTCGTCAACTATGCTGACGATGCTTTCTAGGAAGGGTAATGCCTTCCTACTAAACATCTTCAACTCGTGTTGCCGAGTTGCTTATTTCCCCACGGTCTGGAAACGGGCTGTGGTGGTCCCCCTCTTAAAACCTCCTATCATCACCGTCCTATCAGCCTCCTCTCTCACATAAGCAAGGTGTTCGAAAGACTGGCTCACTACCATATCCTCGACCATTGTCGCCGTGAAGAAGTCACAGCACCTGAACAGACCGGTTTATAGCGAGGTGTTGCCTGCGAACACCATCTGGCCAAGCTTCAGGCCTATGCCATCGACCAGATGCATAAAAATAAAGCCACTGCGCTCATCTCCCTGGATTGCACACGGGCCTTTGGTTGTGTCTCACACCCCCTAATACTCTGCCGACTGGAAGAATATATGTTCCCTACCGCCCTATCAGATCAGAAGCTATCTTAGCGGAAGATCTTTCGTCGTATCAGTCGGTGAGAGCCTGTCTCAGCCATTCCTCACCACCTGCGGTGTACCACAGGGATCAGTACTAGTACCAATCCTATTTAACATCTTCACGGCTCCAGTGGTCTCCATCAAACACTCCGAGGCGGTAGCCGTCTACGCCTCCAGCCTAAACCCTGGCCGAGCACTCGACATGGCTCAGAGGGCAACCTCCACCATTGTCGAAGCTCTACACACCTGTGGAATTAAGGTTAACCCCAAGAAAACTGACGCTATTGTGATGTCCTTTGCCAAATTCAGGACATCTCCTGAAATCTCCTGACTTCTCCCCAACTATCCCTCCGCCTCAAGCTCCAGATATACAAATCCATAATTAGACCCACCCTACTCCATGGAGCTCCACTGCTGCACCACATGTACAAGAGTACACTACATGCCCTCCAAACGTTCCAGAACACCGTCCTTCGGCGAATCGTCCGTGGTAACAACCTTGACAGGGCCAAAAACAGTCACATCCTAGAACAGCTGAGGATGCCTTCCATCCCGACCTACATTGGCCGCCGGCACATCAAATTCTTTGATGGGCTGAAGCACTGTTCCAACCCTCTCTTCAGAGACGTAGCCCTGCCTCCCAGGCCTGGGAGGTGGCAAGGTTTGACCCCCTTAGCGGACGTACTCGTCGAGGGAATGGGTTCAGGCTCAACAGACTGACCCGTTAGAACCACCACCGCCAGCAGAGTGACTCCTCCTCGCTCAACATAGAAGAAGGAAGACCATCCGTCAACAGAGTGGATCCAGCAGCTGCCGAGGACACCCATCTTCAAATGCCGCAAGGCAAACCAAGATCCTAGCCCTAAATTCCTTTCAATTCCTATTGTATATATTGTAAATAAATGGAGGATTAGAAAAAAAAAATCGATTGATTAGTGATTATTTCGGTTCAAAATGAGTCGTGGATCTAAAATACTTGAATTATTGGATAAAAAGCCAGTTGAGAAGATAAGTTGGAAGTAATTAGTTGATAAAAGGTTGTGACTTGCAGGAAGTACAGATCAAGCGCCAAAGCGACGAAGAGAAAATATTGTAGAAGGCGTTGGATGTGCCCAAGAAAATAAAAAAAAAATTAAAAAGTGTAATGTTCCAATTTGCAATACTCACTGTATATACTTGTAATAATTGTATAGAAATAGAAAAAAAAATTATCTATCTGATAAATAACACATTATTATGTAAAGAGTAAAATATTTAATTTTGGTTTTATTTTTTTTTTTATTAGTAAAAAAATTTGCAAAATAGTTAAGAAATACTTTTACTCACTCGAGGCAAGGATTAAACGAACGAGCGAGCGAAGTGAAGCGAGTGCTGTAAATTGCCGAGAGTGACTAAAATCTTTTATACTCGAGTTAAATATTTTTTTTGCAACCGTTCAAAAAAAAATAAATATATGAAATTTTTTTAATAAATTTTATTCGGATAGCAATACAAGTACTCATATTATTATTTATTATAAATGTTTATTGTAATATGACAATTATTGGCGTTAGAAATAAATGGTTGATTTGAATTATTTGCATTGAAGTTAAGATTATTGCTGAAATGAGTATTTGAATTAGAATTTGAACTGTTGGCAACACATTGCTTATGGGTTTGTGAACCTCCTTGTAATATCAGCTGAGCAGTATTCATTTTAGCACCAATTGATCGGTCTACATAACCTTCTACCACACTAGTACTCTTCCATCCTCTGTGTTTTTTAATCTGTAAAATACCACCTCCCTCGTCAGCTAGTAAGGATGCAGATGTTCTACGAATTGCGTGTCCAGTATAGTTATCAATGTCATTTTTATTCAAGTAAGTAGCTATTTTTGATGGAATTGCTGAAAGTGAATTAATACCTACCGGTTGTGTTGTACATTTACCCTTGCTGTATTTAATAAATAAACGAGAATGTGGAGTGTGTTTAGGTCGGAGTGGTAAGTACTGTTGGAAGTCATATGGTCCTATTTTATTGGAAACTAAAAAGGTACTCAGTACATTATTTTTTGAAATTGGAATATTAATTATTATATATTCATCTGCTTGGTTTATGTGTTTTATTTCCATTTTTAGAAGTTCACCGCACCTGCAGGCCCCAGATACTCCGATAATTAAAGCTACCTAAAAAATAAAAAATCGCAACAATGCTTGAATCCGTTAATTTACATTTTTATTATCAAAACAATTTAGAAGTCAAAATAGAAGAAACTTTTGCTTACCTTCATCATAAGAAGTGTTTCATTGACATATCAAATTGAGAAAAGACTTGAAGAAGGAAAAGTCTGCTCAGCTGTCTTTCTGGACGTAACACAGGCATTTGACAAAGTTTGGCATCAAGGGCTACTCGATAAGCTTAAGAAAATTCTTCCCGGACATTATGTTCTACTCTTAAAGTCCTACTTATCTGATAGGTACTTCAGAATAAGGCAAGAAAATGCATATTCTGGGATCTATGAAATAGGTCCCGGTGTTCCGCAGGGTAGTGTACTAGGCCCCATACTATTTCTGCTCTATACCGCCGATATCCCAGAAGTTGAAGAAGGCGTCATGGCCACCTTCGCCGATGACACAGCTGTTCTTTCCATCAGAAATGACAATCAGGAAGCCACAAGAAAATTAAACACAAAAATAGCCAATATACAAAGATGGACCTCAAAATGGAAAATTAAACTAAATGAAACAAAATCTGTACATGTTGATTTTACTAACAAAAAAATCAACTATCAACCCATAACTATGAATAATAAAGTGATCCCGTATTCAAATCAGGCTAAATATCTCGGGATGACACTGGACGCAAAACTCCGATGGAAAGAACACGTTAAAAAAAAAACTAATACAACTCAATTTGAGTTATCAAAAGTTATATTGGCTCCTAGGAGACAATCCAAACTGTTGTAAACAATAAAATACTAATATATAATCAAGTCCTGAAGCCAATCTGGACATATGGAATCCAGCTGTGGGGATGCACCAGGGACTCCAACAGAAAAATAATCCAAAGATTTCAAAATAAAGTGCTAAGGGGCATCGTAAATGCACCTTGGTACATCAGGAATGATGATCTTCACAGAGATCTTCGGGTGCCAACCGTGGAAGAGGTAATCCAAAAATACACTCAGTCGCATCAGGATCGCCTGCAAGAACACGTTAACGCTGAGGCCGCCCATCTCCTGGACTCCAATGCACTGGTGAGGAGGCTAAAGAGAAGGAAGCCCCATGACCTAATATAGGGTGCTGTGTATAACGTTCTAAGCTATTGACATTTGAAGCTTTTTAATTTTGAAAAATAAAACCATATTTTATGTATATATGTTTTAGTATTGTATTTTTATTATTATTATTAAAAAAAAGTTGCTAATAAGCTCGTAAAGAGCTTGATTGTAATGTAAATAAATAAAACATTTGGAGCATCTAATAAAAAATTGTTAATTTCATCTCTTGAAAATATTTCAGATTTTTTTAATCTATAATTATCTGATTTCATTTCAATAAATGTTTTGAGTTTTATATAAGTACTGATGTCTATGTTTTCATTTATTGATGTAGTACTTTTCAACATAGAATATATTGACCATAATGATGAAGAATTGTTTAATTTAGCTATTTCATTAAAGTAAGCAATAAGAATGTTTTATGAATTATTTTTAATTTTATTTTTGACACACCATTTTTTATAATTGTTAAACCTTATGTTGTAAATTTGTTGTGATTTATTTGGTAAAAGATTACTAATCACAGTTTCTGCTGTTTTTTCATATAAGGAGGAGTGTTTTCATAACTTGAATCACTATCCTTCTTAATTTAATTTAAATTCAACTTAATAGCAATTCAATTTAAATATGTACTATCCAATAAGGAATGAAAGTAATAACCTTTCGAATGGTTGCAATTAGCAGTTTTTTCTTTTGTTTTAATTTTTTTTTTCCAAATTGTCCTGCTATTTTTTAAAAATGTTTTTAAATTGTTCATTTTATGTAAAATACTGTGCATTTAGTTAAAATAATAATTATATAATTTAAAATAAATAATAACGAACTTTGTATTAAGGTATTTATGAAGGTGGCACTGAAATTTTACTTTACACTCTAGAGAATTAAAGTTATGCTTATGGGATTTTTTACTCACTTGAGAATAAAATGGAACGTTTATCAGCTGTTTTTAATTGAATAATGTTCCCATTATTTAACGGTAGCAGAAAAATATATTTTTAATCCTTATGCTAAATACTACAATTATCGATACATTATGATGACATTTATTTACCATTTATAACTACATATTTGGTAACATAAAACTTTATTTTTTATGAAAATCAAATAAGTGAGAGAAACGTACACCTAGCGACTAACGGTGTATCAGATCGGCTAGCGACCAAAGCCGGGTTAATAATTTTGATACAAAGTATTTGTTGATAAAATATCAAACAAAAAAGCAATTTAGAGAATTTTTTACCTGTTTGTAGGAATGAGTAGATCTTCATCAGATTAGTTTTAACAACTTTCTTAAATGTTTTTTATAAAATTTCTCAAGTAAAAAGATAACTAGCACACTTTTAAAACACATAATAGAGAGATAGAGAGACTTAGCTAAATTTGACTTAAATGTTAAGGTTAAAAGAAAATTGTTCTACGAGAGATATGATGCTTCATTTAACTAACAGAAATATTTTCTTTCAGGCGAAAAAGAAAAAAAGCCAATTTAATGCTAACAGATAGCCTACATGGAAGCTAAAGAATAAAAAAAAAAGAGTTAAAATATATTTTCCGCCTCAGAGAGCTTTTACATGTTTTTTTTTTTTTTTTTTTTTTTTTTAGAAGTACAGGTTTAAATTAAATTTGTATTTATTTTGAGGGCTGGTTATTTTCCGTTAGCTGTAACAACATCCCTAACATTTTCCTCAGTGAAAACAGACCGCATTTCCTACTGCAGTTGTACTGTCAATCAATCAACCATAAACGGAACGCTGTTTTAATTGAAGGATAAAATTCCTGTTTTGTTTTTTTTCTTTGAGCATTGACGGTGAAAATATATTTCCATCGGCTTTGTCGAACTTAAAATTACGAAAACGATTAATTTGCTATCAAAAAATTCAGGTAAGCTGGTTATCCTACCAGTGTATCCTATTTATTTAAATCTGTTGGGTGGAGAAACCGATACCTCTAGCTTGTAGGATGTTGAAAAAAAGTTTAACCTCTTGCTTGGTGTTTCTCTTATCCTACATATAGGATAGTTATCGAATCGATAACTAAAAACTATATCGAAGAGGTAAAACTTGAAAGATTATTAAGATGTTTGCTGCTTTATTTTACTGCGCCCGAATAATTAATCTTACCCCTCCCATTTAATTTTCTCCGTCTTTTCTGTATATTACTTAATTTTTCTAGTTTAAATTTTAATTTTTGACTGAGTGCTTTTACAAAAAACCTTATTTATTGTCTGTGTTACTAGATTTAACATGTTTGGTGTAGTTTTACTTGCCATACTAGTCTTATTTAATTTTCCTAGTTTTATTTTCACTAGGCTTGTTCTTCTTTCTCATTTTGCTCGTCTTAATTGTAGCTTTTAACACGTAGCCAATCATTACAATCCAAAATCCTTCGAAAAATCCTTAATGCTCCTTACTTTGTCAAAAAAAAACTAATCCATAAAGACCTTAATGTTCCATATGTTGCTTATTTAACCCAAACCAGATACCAATCCTTTCATAGTAAACTGCACTCCCACACGAATACATTCTTCCAATTTGCTTCACATTCGACACCTGATAACCCACAGAGGAGTCTAAAAAGAACCTTCTAGTTTTGAACTTTTATTGAAGTGCTACTAGTGAGTAGTTCTTTACAAGTGATTCACGTGCCATTATAATCATTTCCTTAAATTTACTTGATGTTTATTGATGTACAGTTGTAAATATTATTAAATAGTTGAAAAAAAATGACAGACATTGTGCCTTTACAAACATAACAACTGAAACTAAGTCTGTGTTGCTACAATTACTTAGTGCGAATTTTGTAAAAAATAATTTATTAGAAAATGGATTAGTAACTTTCATTCCAAAGAAAAATTTTATTATGTCAATCAATCAATATTTTTTATTTATTTCCAAAAGACATTTCTTGTACAAATAACATACAAAATAAAACAATTCTTTTTTTGTCTAGCAGCACTAGGACTTTGTATAGATAATATTAAATTATATAAGTACTACAAATATAAATAAATAGTTTAGACACTGTAACATTTAAAATAATATTAATAATAATAATAATAATAATAAATAATGCATAAAAAGATTGGAGGACGCGGTCTGACTAGTCTGTTGAAAGCATGTCGAATGGAAGAAAACAATATTTGCGACTATGTGCTATCTAGTGACTCGTCTTTACTATCCCTAATTGCGTCGTTAGATAATAATTATACCGCCCTCAATTTGTTAACAGGAGTCAACCCAGAAATTGTTACTGACGCCACCTGGACTGATTCCTGGAAAAATAAATACCTGCACGGAAGATTTTATCATTCTCTAACGGACGAGGGAGTGGATATTGTAGCATCCCTAACTTGGATGAAATATGGCAACATATTCCCGGAAACCGAGGGATTTCTTTTCGCTATCCAGGACCATGTTATCGCAACAAAAGCATACAGGAAGCCCATCTGTGGGGGAACCATAGATGATCAGTGTCGCCTTTGCAAAAAATGCCGTAGAATTGATCCAGTATGTAACTTCTGGATGCTAAGTACTGGCTGGCAAGGAATATCTTCAAAGGCATAGCAATGTAGCCAAGGTTGTGCACCACGCTATGGCCTTCAAGTTGAAGCTGTTGGATAAAAGGTGTCCCTACTATCATTATCATCCACAAGCCATAATTCGGAAAAAGGGATAAAGATATTTTGGGATCACCCGATAATAACTGATCATATGATCATAAACAACAGGCCGGACATAGTGATCATAAACAAAGTAGGGAAATCAGCTTTTATCATTGAAATCGGTGAGCCATCGGATGACAATATGTTCCGAGTTTTAGCTGAGAAGAAGAGGAAATGCCAGGAGCTGGCAGAACTCAAGCAACTATATAGACTGGATAAGTGCAGTGTCTCGCCAATAATTATATCTTGTAGTGGGCTGGTTCCAAAAGACACAATTCGTTCTATAGAGAAGTTGGAGCTGCCAAAAACAGTGCTGGAAAAAATGCAACAAGCGGCATTGTTGGGAACTGCAACAATAGTTCGGAAGTTTTTAAACTCCAAATAAACATTGATGGTTGACCTTGTTTGGTCCCCAGAATGATTGCAACCACTAGATGTGAAAAAACAAATAATAAATAAATAAATAAATAAAATAATTACCAACTTAATAAGAATATCAATGCAATAACAAAGTATACAGATTTACAGCTTTACAACTCCCCACCAAGTCATATTAAGTCGTTATTACCTTTAATTAATGGTTGAGAGAATCCGTGACCCAGTGATTTAGAAAAGAACCACAATAAAACCATAGACAGAACCCTATTCCAAAAAATAAAAACATTTAGCTTTTCAGTCAATGGCACAACATATTACAAATAATATAGTTTATTTAATTATTGAATACAATCTATATTTAAGATTTAATCTATAGACAATGATTCAGAAATGTATGTGCCTAAGAATTTGTTTCTCTGCTCTTCAAATTTGATGCACTGAGTAAGAAAATGGCTCAAGGGATCCGATACCAAACTACCGCAGGCCATGCAGGCTTCGCTGGATTTTATATGTGTTGTGTCCTTTATAAACACCTCTAGGTAATCCCCGCTTGAGACTCTTAGACGACTCACAACTCTGATTTTTTAAAATTCGTCTGAAACAGCATGTAATCTTCCGGGCTTGCTTTATTAAAATGGCATATTTCTCTGTACCTAGGGTTGTTGGTAGAATTTGAAGTTCTGTTTACATCCTTTGAAAGCTGATGGTAAAAAATTATTATGTCATTCCATTTACAAGTTAATTATATTATGTTAAATTCTATAGTTCAAAGAGAAGTTAATTTTTTCGATTGATTAATTTTTTTTTTGTGTAATCCATTATTTTACTACCTTTTTCAATAAACAGAGTTGTCAATTTGAGCGTTTTACACATTTTCACCTAAAAGCTCTTAAAATAAAATGGTGTGGAATTTATTTTGTATCTCTCAAACACAGCGTCGGTTTTAATGTAACTTCAGATGTCGCGTTTTTGGAATTTTAATAGCTAAAGACTCTTTGAATAATACTTGCAGCTATAGAAAAACTTTTGAGGAACCCAGTACTAATATATGAAGGTGTTTGGAATCTGAACTGGAAATTTAAGAATAGCGGGGAAAAAAGTTAAATTTATCTGAATTCAAAGCATAATGAAAGGCTCAGTTATTGGAGTTAATAAAAAAAACTGTATAAATTGTAAATATTGCAACAAAATATAATTAATTAAATCGCCAATGACCTAAAAAGGTAGAGCACAAAAAAAGAATTTTTTAAAAATAATCTAAACTAATTAGGTAATTCTAAAAATATTTCTTTTTACCAAGCTAATTTTTATATTTAGAGAAGAGTCTCTGACGCTTAGAGCCATATCTTGCCACACTTTTCCTTATGTTCCACTAGCTTGCAAGCGAAAACCACAATCAGCCAAGGAACATTCTTTTCATCCGCGTGTCCGTCAATCAGTCCACCATTTTTACTCACAATCAGTTAAATTGGCATTAATATAAATAGTAATATTATTGTTTATTGATAGTAGAAAAGGCTATTTCAACAAATGAGATGGTCATAATTCACTCAACTTTAAGTGCCCTTCTGACGATGGAAAAGGTCCGAATTTTATAAAAATCGGTTAGATATCAGCAACTGTTCCAAAAGCTACCACTTTAGTGTACTCATTTATTTGCTGAACCCAGCTTAAAGTGATGAACTGGGACCTCTTTGTGCCTGGCTTGTCCTAGCATAAGTGGAATTAGGATGAGTGTATATTGTAAATAAAGTATGGTTATATTTTTAACATTTAACTTAATTTCATTTTATCTTTACTATTCTGCTCGTCGTTACAGATTACTTCAACATTTACTAGATAAACGTTCAAAGCTCCCAATTAATTACAAAAAACTCATTTACATGACTGTGATTAGACCTATTTGGACGTACGGAGTTAAGCTTTGGGGCTCTACTAAACCATCGAATTCATCTCGTATCCAATTCTTAAAATCCAAAATCCTTTGAAAAATCCTCAATGTTCCTTACTTTGTGACCAATAAACTTATCCATAAAGATCTTAATGTTCCATGTTTCTTATTTAGCCCAAACCAGATACCGATTTTTCCATAGTAAGATTCATAACCACTCCAATCCACTAGTCTCCCAACTTACTTCCTCCTCCATCCCTGATAATCCTCTGAGGCGTCTGAAAAGAAGATGGCCTAGAGACCTTTTAGTGTAGATTTTATTGAAGTGCTACTAGTGAGTAGTTCTTCACAAGTTATTTACATGCCATTGTATTCACTGTCAACACATTTTCTTGTTGTATATTATTTTGTACATTTGTACAGTTGTAAATATCAATAAATGAAAAAAAAAAAATCTTTACTATTACTATTATATATATATATATATATATATATATATATATATATATATATATATATATATATATTACTTATATGTATATTGTATATTTTATATTACTTATGTATAACATGGTTCTTTTGTGTCTTTTTTTTTTCTATCTTATTTTTCATTAATTTTTTTTATTGCACAGAATGTCTGAATGCAATCATCGAGCCATCAATATTACTTATTGCTCTTATTTGTGGCAGATTGTGATAATACTCAATATTTTATCAATCGATAAAATGACATCAAAGAATCGATGACATCAAAGAAACAAAACTCCCAGAAAAGAGAAACCGAAATTGTCAGCTAAATCGTAATAACAAGATGTTGAACACTGGAAATAGAAATCTTGGCTCACTTTAAAAGAATAGAAGAACTATTCTTATTCACAAATTATTAGTAAAAGAATTAACTATTATTTATTTATGAGCACATTTCCCTGCGATTAACTATGACTCTAAAATCAGAAATTAAAAAAAAAAAATAACCATTTCACAAAACACGTTTTAAATAAGAATTGCAGAATCTTTGATTGAAGTTTTCTTTGATGACATACTGTTATAAAAAAAAAAAAAAAATAATATACTGATAATTTCTCAGTGACAGGGATAAGCAATATATCATGGATAAGTCTATATATAATCTACTTCTATTCTCAGTTATTATTTTTGAATCAAAAGGATTAAATTGCTTCAATTAATAATTAAATTATATTAATAATTAATAATAATTCGAAATAAACAAAGTTGAGAGAAAACAGGGGTTTTGAACGTGACTTTTTCATTTAAACAAATATAGATACTTAACAATAGGTCTTGGCGAAAAATGTTATACAACCAAAAATATTCTCTATTAAATTTCTAACCGAGACAAAAAACAGAGTTAGAACTTGTCAAAATATTACATTCTTGATGGTGATAAAAACGTTTCACCAAAAAGTATAGATCCTAGCCAATAAAACTATCCTTGCAATAAAATAGCAAAAAAAAAAAAATACTAAGAATGAAACAATGGTTTCTTTTTTCTTTAAGGGGTTGTTACTAATTACTCAGTATTACCTAGAAGGATATAAGGTTACATGAGTTTTAAGCCTAAAAATGGATGGGGCGCACATGGCAGAGAAGATTCTTAATATTCTTTGTATAGGGAACTTAAAGCCATTATATTAAGCCCCGCCAAGTTACATAGAGCCAACTTGGAGACTTAACCATTAATTAACCTAAAAGGGAAGGTGAATTATCAAGCCTCTGAAGTTTGCCATTTGTGAACCGAAGGGAAGAGAGGCTTTTATATTTTTTGGCTCATCTACAAAAGAAAAAAAAAGAAAAGGAAAGGAAATATAGATATATAAAAATAAATAAATTCCAAAGAAATTTGAAAAATTGCGGAAAATTTATAAGTTAAATCAAATTCAAGTTTCTCAACAGGAAAGGATAAATTCATTTAGCTGAAGAGTTTGTACAAGTTTAAATATGTTCGTCTCAATATTTATCTAACCAAAGAGGAGATTATTTTTTTTTTTAATCGGTAAAAATGTATAAGCACTCACTCATATTACGTTCAAGTCACTAATTAATAAATTGAACGGAGGATTCTTTTAAATCATCTATCATCCATTAAATAAAAAGACAAATAAAAATTGTATACGTAAATATGATCACTTTTATCGAATTTTCTTAATCGTATTTACATATATACCTTATGGCCAGATCAACAAAATACGATCAACTCAAAACTACGTTTTTCCAATTATGTTTTTGAAATTTTTGGGCGATTTTAAGCACACGTCACACCCTGTTCCGAAGAATATAGTCTGTCATACCACGATATATCATTTTAAGGCGGATAATACTATAAAATGGGTTAGGAAAAAAATTTATGTCTTTCAAATTAAATTTGCCCGTGAACTATTGGCCCAGTAACAGTAAATCGTTACCTTAGTACTGAAACCACAACCCTTCATGGCTTGTAGTAGTAGAGGATTTTTTTTTTTTTTTTTTTTTTTTTTTTTTTTTTTTTTTTTTTTTTCTATTAATGTAATCCTCATTAAATTAAAAATTTGGGTTAAACAAAATAATTTTTTTTTTTTAATTTGTTGATGCAGATTAAGGTGCAGCTTTTTTTTTAAATTAAAAAAGTTAGTACCGGTAAGATGTTAAAAATAAGTTATAAAAGAAAATAAGAAAATAGTAACAAGATTCTCATGTTCGTAAATATATTAATTTGTACCTCTTATCCACTATATGTGATAAGAGGTACAAAGGTTGATCTGAATAAGTCATTGGATTACGGTTTTTTCTTTTATTATATTTAAACATCTTTTCATTTAAATATATTTTAAAATATCAATATTTTTTTGTTTTCATTTATCCAATATTTCTAATAAGAATACATAATGGGCACCTACGAGTACTTTGCTCATGTCGGTATTATGCTGGTTTGTTTATATTCTGACTGGTATGAATAGATTCTCTGATTATTTCATTAATGCTGTTAGTTTCATGGAACAAGATATAACTATTTTTGAATATTCTCTAATTATGTAGCATAAAGTAGGTTAAAAAAAAAATCAAATAAGAAAACATTATCACTCTAAGCTACTAATAAAGAGCATTAAATTATCCCTTGGGATTAATGATGTAAATTAATAATTAAGGCTTTGGGACAATTATACACAATAACCATATATTAATGGCAATGATTATGATAAACTTATATTATAGAGGAAACCTGGCTTTTCTGTTTAATTGTCACAACTTAATCGCTTAGCTCGCTTTCCTTAACATTTAGTTCATTTTTATCTCACCTTATAACCCCAATATATATGTATACTTTGATATATGCGTTTATACGGAATATATATATAAAAATTGTGTTTCAGGCTGCAGATGAAATAAGTAGCCAACTGAACACAACTTGCCCTGGCCTCATAAAGAGACGATGGAGACCACACACTGATTACACTATCTACACATCACAAGAGGCAGCTGAAGGAGCAAATGATGGAACTGGTATGTTTTACGATTTATATTTACAGTTTTATATTTTTGTAGTATTAGTATAGTGTAATGTATCATGATTCGATAGAAATTATTATTAGAACGGTTTACGTAGCGTTTTCGCAAGTTGCATCTTGTATCTTAACTTAAATTTAAGGATTTCAGAAACAACGACAATGGTATATAATGTAAGCAATATTTAAGCATTTCTTTCAAGGCTCTTTTTTTTTTTTTTTTTTTTTTTTTTTTTTTTTTTTTTTTTTTTTTTTTTTTTTTTTTTTTTTTTTTTTTTTTTTTTTTTTTTTTTTTTTTTTTTGTCAAAGTGAATATGAAAAATGTCTTATTGTCCAAATTGATTAAAACCTAAATAGATTAACCTCTAAATGGTATTTTAGCTGCTCTAGAGAATTGATTGATGATTTAATCATAGAACGTCCTTTAATAGATATCTTCCTAACACAGATACGGAATTTCCGCAAACGTAGTAGTTTCTACACAATCAACACCTCACTGTTAAATTTTGCATGGAAATTTTCTTCTATCGAACAATATATTGAAAAATAAAGACTTATAATTTAGGCTAAATAAATTATTTTCTTTCTTTTTTAAGTTGGAAACCAAAAAAGAAAGCACATTAACCAACTACATAAACTTTTACAAATGGTACAACCTATAGATCCTCTATTTTAAAAGATGTAGGTTTCTTATTTGACTTCGACTTATTCATTTTATTGATCTTATTATTTTACTGTGTAAAATTTAGCCACCAAATTTACACGTGCAGCATCTACAATGTGGTACTCTCTTACTAACCATAGCCATATTTGCTTAAGGCTTACTGTAATATTTATTCAATAAAAGAAAAGCATTTAAAATAAAAATTACTGTTTTAAAAACATTAAAACAACCGGCACTGCAAAAAAAGTTTACGATTACTGACTCTATCCAATTCAATCTGAGATCTCTGCCAACTTCTCGACGAAGTAGGATTGACAGTGCGTTAGGAAAGTGCGTTCACGTGTAGGTTAGATGTACTTTTAAAAGTTTTACCAACAGTTTGGTGAATTGATTTTTTATTTTATTAAGTAGTCTTGTAGTGACACAATAACATGATATAATGAATGTTATTACTTTATTTGCCGTTGTAATAATAATTATTACTATTATTTAACTTCTTGCAGAATAATATATGAAAAAAAATTCCATATCAGTTCAAAGCGATATTTTCTTCACACAAAATATGCTGGTATTTGTTTCATATTTTAATTAAATCAGATAAGATTGTTAACATTTTAGAAATATTGAAAAGCCGTTTTTACTTCTGTGAAAAAAATTGTGGGACCAGAAGCTATCATAAGTATGTCCATGTGTCAGAAGGTATCTTCATTTTTTTCTCGCAGTATCGTAAACGAGATGATTTTTGTTTCATTCTTCTAAGACAAATACTTTCAAAGTTATGAACGTTCTCATAAATCCTTATGATCGCAAAATTAGGCGTTTGCAGCAAAACAAAAATGGCCACCACAAATAATGTGTTTAAGTTAAAACTTAAAAATAAAAAATTGTTTCAAATTTGAAATATTAGGGAAAGCAACTGACTTTATAGTGATTATAGTAATAGTTCAAAGTAAATGGCCATTACTTTTATAAAAGTTATAAAAGTACTGTTAAAAAATATGCAAACATAAAAAAAAACAAAAAAAAAACAATGCATAGATAACGATATTAAAAAAAAAAAAAAAATCTATTCTAAATAAATATAAAACTGCTACGTTTCTACGGTCATATGGTCAGGATGAACTAGAGCAGAATAAATAGGAAGATCTTTGGGAAAATGTGGGGATATAAAGGGTTGGGGGGTACATCGGGCTGATGAAGAAAGAAACGGGGAAATTAGGGATTTTAAGTCAGGACTGTTTTGATAGGGATAGATATAGGGAAAAACTAAGGAAAATAAAGGTCCTTGTGGGTACCAAGGAGGTGAGGGGGAGGAGAGTCTGGAGCGAGCAAGAAAGAAGAATACAGTCTGAGAGAATGAAGAAGAGGTAGGAGAAGAAGAGGGAGGGATGTGAATGAATGAATGAAAAAAAATCTTTATTTTGGGACACCTTGTCCCCTAAGAATAATACAAAAGTACAATAAAAAGGTATTATTGTCTGGCTGCGTACATAACAGGCAACAACTTATATAGAATGTAAATTATATACATATAAATATATAGGGTGAAATTTAATATTTAAAAACAAGTCTTTGGGTTTATATAAGAAAAACGACATAAGTAAATAACAAAATTAAAATAAAATAAAAATAAAATATAAAATAAACAGAAATATTCTAACACTAATATATTATTACATAATTTTGGAAAATTGATAATTGAGGAGGTGGATGAATAAATTATGTTTAAAAGAAGTGAGAGAAGAAGCATTGCGGATCGAAATGGGTATGGAATTCCAAAATAAAGCTGCATAATTAATATACGATTTTTCAAAGGAAGCAGTTCGATGAGAAGGGATATTCAAATTTATAGGCTGGGATCTGGTGTTCAAAAGATGAATGGAAGAACGAAGGGCAAGGCTTTCGTAAATGTACGAATGTTTTTTGGACTTTTAGGATTGCAATAGAAAGGAATCAAGGAAGTATTGCCGCCGAAAACTTGAATAAAGCCACCTCAACTCAGAATACCAGCAAGTGATGTGAGAACGCCTAGTGATCCCAAAAATGAATCTTATAAAGGAGTTCATTAATCTTTTCAGCTTCATTTCAAGCTCGCCAGACAGTCCTCCGTATACTAAGCATCCATAATCGAAGTGGGTAAGGATGAGGGAGGATACTAACAATTGACGGGTATTGCAAGGGAAAGATTCCCGGAATCTTAGGAGCTGTTTGAGAATGGAGATGGTTTTTCGGGTTATGTGGAAAAGATGGTTTTTCCAATACAAATGTTGATCGAGTACTACTCCGAGGTTTTTGACAGAGTTTGTGAACTGGATAGGAAGGTTATTGAGATAAAGAAGTGGATAAAAGGAAAGGGGATTAAGGGAGGGTTTAGATCCAATTAGCATTGCTTTAGTTTTTTCTGGGTTTAGTCGTAATTTATTCTCCACTGCCCATTGGTTAATGCTATAAATGTCATCTTGAATCTTACGAGTTGCCTCAAAAATCTCAGAAGGATGAAACGATAAGTAGATTTGAAAGTCATCAGCATATAAATGATATTGGGAATTATTAATAGCGTCTGTCAAATCATTAATATAAACTGAAAAGAGAGTTGGTGAAAGAGAAGATCCCTGAGGAACACCTCGCGTTAGAGGGACAGATTTTGAAGGAGGTTGGTTAGGAACAATAACTGTTTGGGAAAGGAGAGATAAGAAGGACTGAAACCAGCCTAGAGCACTATTGGAAAGGAAATGTTTTTGTAATTTAGTGAGAAAAATTTTATGATCCACGGAATCAAAGGCCTTGGAGAAATCGAAGATAATTGGGATCGTAATTTTCTGTTGGTCAATTGAGGAATAAATGTCTAGGTTAATTTTTAAAAGAGCGGATTGTGTAGAATAACCTGTACGGAAGCCTGATTGAAGAGAAGTTAGAAGATCTTTATTTTTAATGAATGTAGCAAGTTGATAATGGTCTATTCTTTCTAGTGGCTTAAATAGGTTAGATAGGATGGAAATAGGCCTAAAATGGGATGCTGTGGTAGGTGAAGGAACTTTATTCAATGGACGAACTAGGATCTTTTTCCATGGTGTGGGAAAGGAAGAGGTTTGTAAGGAGAAGTTATAAATATGAAAGAGAGCAGGAAGGATGACAGGAAGAGTGAGTTTGAAAATTTTTACCGGTATTTGATCGGCACCGAAATCATTTGTCCGGGATTTAAAAACAGAAGCTATCATATCATCCTGGGGAATATAAAGAAAGTAAAAGTTATCTGGATTAAATGGAAATTGAGAAATGGAATAGGATAAAGTATTGATTAGAGGCTCATTGGGAGAGGAAACTACAAAAAAGGAATTAAGTTCGTCAGGTGTTACAGGATAATATTTACTGGATGAGTAACTCGTAACCGAAAACTTCCTTAGAATTCGCCACTTAGATTTTGAATCTGGAGCTTCGGATAGGATGCCTTGGAACGTCGCATGGTGGACTGGGTGGGGTTTCGAAGGAATTTGAACGTGGAGTAATCATCAGGAAATATGGAAAGCCTGAAGCGTCTTCTAGCTGCATCTCTTCTTTTCATCAGATCTCTAATTCCTTGATTAATCCAAGGAGCAGGTAAACGTCGGAAGGTAGAGGTTTTGAGTGGTGCTAGATGATTAAGACATGTTAGTATAATAGATGAATGGCATTCCACCATTTCATCTGTAGAGTGGGAGGAATAGATTGGTTTAATGGAAAGGGATAATGAGTCTAGTAGAGGGTTTATATTTTCTGGAGTTAATTAACTAAGATTGCGCCAGGAAATTTTTTTATTGAGGATCATAGGTGTGAAAATATTGCAGGAGATTTGGATAATATTGTGACATGAGAGAAAGGAAATTGGATTTTGAGAAAAGGAAAGTAAATTTTGAGGAGAATCAACTATAAATAAATCAAGTAAAGTGTCTGAAAACTGAGTATGGTAACTAGGTTCAAAAGGTACGATGAATAGATTGACAGAATAAGCTAGTTCTGTCAAATAAGATTTATCAGAAGAAACGGAAAGGAGATTTGTATTAAAATCGCCGGTTATTATTATGCTATTGTAATCGGGAACATAAGTAAAAAGTGAGGATTCGAAGGTTGAGTCAAATTTAACTTGAGGGGGACGGTACACAATGACATACAGCAGGGTAAACAAGTAGGAAGAAATTTCTGTGAAAAGATATTCTAGGTGAGATGTATGGGAGAGTATAAGTGTGCGGGGAGAGTTGGAAGGAAATGATATTCACGTGGTGTATAAGGCCGTTTCGTGTCAAAAAAAAAAAAAAAAAAAAAAAAAAAAAAAAAAAATATAATATATATATATATATATATATATATATATATATATATATATATATATAAAACTATACAGAGTATATATTAAGCTAAGTACATAAAATAACAATTACTATATAACTTTACAATTATAATAATCAGGCAATACATTTCATTCTTGTCATTTCTTTTGAATTTCAAACATGCACTCACTGAGTACCACATTTTAAACTTTAATTATAATAATTAAAAATATTTTTTGAAAACAAAAAAGAGGTAAAAGACCAGCCAGTGTAAGACGGTCTTCACCTTCGAGCGAGGTCACACGGAGTTCACCCGAATGCCGTTCGGCTTAAGAACGCGCCCACGTTCCAAAGAATAATGGGACGAGCTCCTTAGGGGTTTGGATGAAAGTATGTGCCACAGTTCGGAGGGAGAGCACTAAACTTTAATTATCGGCGGGATCGCGTCTGGGGGAATAATTAAAATTTTTTTTAAGGGGCATACGGGCGGGCTGTTGGGTTCCGATGAATTACATAAAAGAACTAGGAAAAAAATTTTATTACACTAGAAATCCATCCAATGAGATGCGAATAATACTCATGCACCAGAACACTATTGTATTGTCTGTATTATTGTCTGAAAGGAATTATATTTTGTATTCATTGTTTCTCAATATTTGTATAATCTTTATTAGTTTTGACCTGTTAATTAAATAAAATTTTAAATTTACTTTAACTAACTTAAATGATTCATTCTTATTTATGTCGTTTAAGTAAAAAAGCATTATTTCAGATTTTAACAATAAATTATTCACAGATGGTTCTATAGCTCACACTGCAAACTAAACAAATCGATTTCACACTAAATAGTACATATAATACGACCCCCTCTAAAATATTTGTACTCACTTAAACGGATGAAAAAGCCATGTGTAGAGAATCGGTCGTTTCGTTCCATTGTGCGGCGTGTAATAAGGAGGGTGTTGTTGGGGCGAATTCCCTGCACGTGTGCTGGTGTTCCAGACTCTCTACCACCTTTGCCACGAAGGGAATATAAAGCAGTTGTCAATATAATTTTCAAACTTGGCATAATTATAAAATTTTAAAGAATCTATAATAAGCATAGGATATTTATCTCTGCCGATATTGGATGGTTTATAGGTATTTAATCTACTTATTAGTTTTCCAGACTTTGTGATATTTATTGATAGTATTTAAACAGAATCTGTACAGGATGTAGCCCCCACACTGCTCAGCGAAATTTTAGGCATACGGATTATTGTAACGATAATTCAACCCATGGAGGTTTTTGGGTTTGCTACTCGGCGAGGAAGTATTGTTTCTTGAGTAATGGTTAAACAAGCATAGTTACGCCAGCATTCACTAAAAATTATGAAGAGATACTTTAGTGAGCTGGATACTATTCAGGAAGGAATTAAAGAACAAAAGTAAAACATCCTAAACAAATTCTGACGGACGGTAAGTTTTAAATCTAATATTTTTCTTTTTATCATTCATGATGCAGCTTTCATGGAAAATAGTATATTTTTATAATTATAAAAATAATTGATAATGATTTCATTTACTTACAGCTGTAAGTAAAGTTTTCTAAAAAGGATTAGGAAATATCGTTTTCATTTTTTTTTTAATAGTAAATAAAATTTTTTATACAATTAATTCATCTGAATTGTCACATATTTGTATTGTGTTAATTAGATTTGTTTAACAAATAGGTCATAGAGGTAGGTGGCCTCTTCATTAATAATTTTTACATGAGGGACGATCAAATATTTAATCAGGAGATGAATGTGGAGAGTGGTGAAGGGAGGGCTGATTGAAGCTTCCGGAGAAAAGTTGGATGTGGTGAGAAATGAGAGAAATGCAGAATGGTTTTGCGATGAATGTAAAAGAATGAAAGAGGAGCGAAATCAGGCACGACAAAAACTGTAGCCAGGCAGACTTATGACGACTAAGGCACATTGAGGAGAAATGTCGAAAAAACATGTAGACAAGAATAGAAGAAAATGATGAAAGGTAAAATGAAAGGTAAATATAATAAAGGAATATGGTATCCCTTCAACTCATTCGTTTAATATCGATGACAACAGACAAGACAACGGATATAGTAATCATAGGTGGAAACATTGGTGAACCATTTTGTGTAATTCTGATAAGGGAGGTAAGGTAGGGAGATGCATTATCTGCCACTCTTTTAAACGTGAATCTACACTCAGTCGTAAAAGATGGAGTAAAAAATGTAACACTGCCTAATAGAACTTGGCAGATCTACGTGTACGCAGATAATTTGGTAATAATGGCGAAAAGTGAAGCAGCTATGAAAGATGCGCTTGAATCAATTATTAAAAATGGCAAGAGGGTAGGTCTTATCCTAAACCAAAATAAAACTGAATATATTTGGTGTCACCAGACGCAAATATTGAGGAGCTAATCCTGAAACATGAAGCAGAAAGTTTTACAAGGAGATGAATTGGTTCAGGAGGGGTGACCAACCGAAGTTTAATGACTGTAGAGATAAAGAGGGAAAACTGTTGGAGGAAGAGTCGAATAAGATTAGGAGATGGACTGAACATTTTTCAGAATTGCTGAACAAATTATGAAGATAATAATGACTAAGTTAATGAACAAATTACTACCATAAATAATGAAAACCAATCGCCAGAACCAGTCGAAAAGCCTACAAATTAAAGAAAACAAAAAGTAAAGCACCATGCGAAGACGGTATTGTGTCGGAGCGTTTAAGTGTTATATGCTTAATTAAAAAAAATATGGGAAATCGAAAAAAATACCTAAAAAATGGAATTCTGGACTTTTATGTCCCATCTTTACAAAAGTTTGGATAGATATTTGTGCTAATTACATTGGTATTACTTTGTCAAATACTCTAAATAAAGTATTCAACAATATTATAATGAGAATACTTTATATATGTGTATATATACCGAAAAGATCCTTGGTGGATACCAATGTGGTTTCTGCCATGGTAGAGGTACACTTGATCAAATTTTTATGTTATGTCGAACCATGGTATTATTTTATGAATATAACATGTATTTGCCTTTGAAAGTTTGCGGGATTTCGTGTATTTGGGTTCCTCTATAAATAGTGAGAATAAAATTAACCCAAAAATACAAAATAGATCAAGGCTGAAATCAGGACGTACTGTGCGAGCGAATAGCATACTGTTCAAATCCAAAATTCCCTGAAGAAAAACAAAAATTAAACTCTTATCACTCACCAGACCTTTAGTAGCATTACCTGGTGCCATCGATTAAAGAATATATGGTGCAATAAGGGTAAAGGAAGGTGGAACGTGAAAAGTAATGCTTAAATCACAGATATACTAAAAAATAAGGATATAGTCAACTATATGAAAGGATATAGACTGCGATCGGCCGGCCATGTTAAAAAAATGAAGGATGAAAGAGCTCAAAAGAAAATGCTGGATATTGTAAAATTGGATGAAAAAAGAAGAAGGGGTAGATCAAAAAACCATTGGAAGGTTGTAGTGGCGAGAGATGCGGTGAAGTTGGGAGTTCGGAACTGGAGACTCGCTGCGGGTGACCGGGAGAAATGGAAGGGGAAGGATGGCCAAGGGTCACACCGACCTGTAGAGCCAACAAGTAAGTAATTTTTACATGACAGTAGTTAGACCAATTTGGATTTACGGAGTTAAGCTATGGTACTCCACTAAATCTTTTAATTCTTCTCGTATCCAATCCTTACAATCCAAATCCTTCGTTAAATCGTTAATGCTCTTTTTATGTCACAAACAAACTAATCCATAAATATCTTAATGATCCATTTGTTTCTGATTCGGCCCAAATCAGATACCTACCTTTCATAGTAAATTCCATATCCACTAGAATCTACCAATCTCCCAACTTGATTCACACTCAATTCCTGATAATCCTTCAAGGCGTTTGAAGAAAAGGTGGCTGATAGACCTTCTTTTGTCGAACTTTTATTGAAGTGTCACTGTTAAGTAGTTCTTTACAAGATATTGGCTTGCCATTGTAATTATTTCCTCAAATTTCCTTTTTGTATATAATGTATACAGTTGAACATAAATAAATTGCCAATACATTTATTTTTTATTATATCGGCTCTACGGTCCTACAAGGACCCGGCCTCCTCCACAACAATTAACTAATCTCCACGACCCTGAGCTCTCTCCCTCCATCCTTGAACCCCCAACTACCTCAGACCTTTCTCCACATCAGCCATCTGATTCGAGGACGTCCTTTGCTTCTTCTGCGTTCCTGTTTCCCGTATAGCATCTTCTTTGGTATCCTTTTGGTCGGTCATTATTATCACATTACCTATCCACCTTATACGAGCCTTTTTATCATCGCCACTATGTCGGGTTCTCCTAACAGGTTTATGATCTCTTCATTCTTTCTTCTTCTCAAAAATTCGTTCACGAAAACTCCGTCCCATATTCTCCTCAATGCTAAATAGTTACAAAAAATAACAATTGCGGAAGAATAAAATATTTTAGTTAAACAGAGAAATCATCTTCTAATTCAAAAAGTATTTTCGTTCTGAATTATCAACTAAATTTAAGGACATCCGAGTATGTTTTAGTCATTTATGATACTTCTTTTTCCTTCGGACATTATAGACCTTAGAGGGAATAGATAGAATTTGATAGGACACTCTTAGTTGATTTATAGTGTATTCAAAACTATTGGCTTGTTAAAAACAGTACTTATAATTATAACAGTACTAAAAAAATACCTAAAGGTAAGAGGAGCTATAATTTAAAAACTGAAAAATTAAAATTTAAAATTCCTTGATCCAACTTAATTTTCACTGGGGCTATAAGTGAGCATTGAATTTTTATTTAGTTAAAAATATTGGTAGTTGGGATAAAAAGATCTGAATTTTGACCTATGCCGATAGTATTTTGTTATTACGAGTAATAGTGCCTTGAAAAGCTGTTCTATACAACAAGGGGTTAATATCATCCAATCGCTTTTCTAGCGGCTGTATTGAGCCGACCACAATATCTGTAAGAAATAACCTGCCCGAGGCCTGGAAGCGATAAGAATTGAAGTGGGCAAGTTTTCCTCCACGTCAGTAACCATTTGGGACCACAGTTATTGACGAATTTTCGGTCTTACCTTAGGTAGTAAATATAACCGAATAATTGAAGATTATAAAACTTTACTATAATAACAATCAAATGTAGAAAATAAAATTAAAAGCAGCTTTATCTAGAGTGTTCCCAAGTAAACCACGGTAAGTACCGATACTAAGAGACGCAAAGATTTCTTAGCAAAAACTAGTGGTTTATAAATATTAAGAAAAAACTGATGATAAAGGAAGTTGAGAAAGAAATGTGATTTGTAAATTTTAAGTATGGTTGTTTTAAGAATTTTTGGACCAAAAGTATCACAAGGAAGCTACAGACTGAGACCAAATAATGAAGTATCCGAAAGGATAGAAGACTAAGAAACAGTTATATAGAAAAGACGACTGCGTTTCTTTGGGCACATGGTTAGGATAGATCCCAAAAGGTTGAATACGCAGGTACTCCAAGCTGAAGTGGTTATATTAATCAAATTAAGAACTGAAGAGATCACTGAGCGGACTGTGTTGATAAAGAAGGGCGTGGGGAATGTACGGAAAAGAGAAGACTGCAGCAGTCAGAGAGAATGAGGGATTATTAGAATAGAAGCAGGAATGAGCGTGTCATAAGAAGTTAAATATGATATCTTCGTAGTTCTTTGTTGGCAGGTTTAAAAAAAAATAAATAAATTGATTTATTAGAATAAAATAAATTAATCAAAAAGTAAGGTTGTTTTATGAATGGAGATAGGTATGTATTATCTCCTACTAGGCCCATTTGCATGACCTTTAGAACACCTGTGGGGTCGCGATCCGTTGTAGATTCTCCAAAGGATTTGATAAGGTAAAGGTTTACTGCAAGGTAGCTCACTGACACTCTTATCTTCTCCTGCTCTTCGGTAATTCTGGAGTCCACAATTTGTAGTATAAAAACAATTCTGTTTGGTACCATTTTCAACCATTTAACTCAACATATAGCCTTTTCTGATGACGTGATATTCTCAGCTAGAACGCATCAAGCTTTATCAAATGTACTGAAAGAGTTCCTGGGAGCTGGCGAGAATATTGTATACCAATATCTTTTTATCAATCTCGAGTTGACATTGTACATGAAGATCTCAAAAAAAGTACTGTGAATTACAGCTGGGAACTGGGAAAGTTCCGCTTAAGAAAATTTTTTCGATGCATATTCGATGGAGTAAGAGTTGGATATTACTGACAAATGAGATATAATATGGAAAATATATTTAGAGAAGGAGAAAACATCTCCCTTTTCCATATGGAACGATTGGAATCGTAACATGTGGAGATAATGAATACCCTAGACACATTTTAAAGGGTGTACAAAGGCGCAGGAGATCTTGATGGTTGAAAGATGAGAAGGCTACGTGCATTGATGGAGATGATATGCTCCTGATAAAGCTGAATGCAGGAAGCTGTTGAAGAAGGCCGAGGCTTTATATAACTTGCTATGTCCGTCTCTGTTTGAGTCCGGATCAGCATTAATCTAATTATCGGGATGCCAGCCAGGACTTAATCTCCTGACAAATGATAAATATATATTATTTAAATAATAAATTGATTTAATTAATTCTTCTCCAGAAGGTGATCGTGGGGCCAGATAATTGTGTATATTACCAATAATTGGTAATTATAAATAAGGGTAAACAAATATATTAATTAATGAGTGGCATGCAAATGGTGAATAAATGACGGTTGAACTAAAACAGTATATATTCTGGGTTGACATATAAAAATGACAGTTAGGAAAAGGAATCATTCTTAAGGAATCATTCTTATCTTCCAGGGGTGATGCTACGTGTGGGGTTCAAGCTCCGAAGGATCCAGGAACTACATAGCTCAGAAGGGACCAGACCAGACATCTAGACTCTCTCAAATACTCTACTCGACCGCTCGACTGATCGACTTCAACTCCTCTCAAAAACTGATCTTGAAAAATATTTTGCTGGTAAGGGATAGGCAGGTAGAGAAAAAGTCTCAACAAAGGGCGTGGACTCCCCGGACCACCCGCGACGGGCCACCCCTTTTGCAACTCGCTAATGTCATATCTATCAAATTAAACCCTTTAGGTTTGATACATAGCAAACTGTAGTGCCAATCTAACGGGCGGAGAATGTTGCGTATTTCTATTAAAAGATTGCACGTATGATAAATAATTTTTAAAAAGACAGTTTGATGAGAATGAAATGAAAATCAGTAGGTTGAGTCTGGTTTGCTAATAGGTGGGAAAAGCTAGATTTTTAATAATATTGCGAGTATTTTTTATATTATCAATTTTTTTTTTTTAAAGATAGTAATTGTGAGCATAGATGTGTACTTACGAAATAAATTACTGACTTTTACTGTGACCAATTCAAATATTTGTCAAAATAAAAGTATTTTTAATTAAAATAAAAATTAAACTAATCGAAAAATGTCATGAGAAATTAGTATATAAATTCATTGACTCGAAATTACAGAACTTATTATCTTAATAATGGACATCCTCTAATGAATGATAGTAAAACCTAGTGCTATGTTCCACATTAAGAATTTGTCTTTAATTACATGAAATGGAATAGCTAGTAAAATATTCCTTAATGTATTTATATTCATTAACATTATTCACCAATGATGTTGTCCTGATGTCCCAAATAGAGAGGTTTTAGATTCGAAATAAAAGTCAAAAACATATTCTTGCTGCTCGCAAACTCAAATACAAGAATAGAATATTTTTGTACATATATTTAAGATTCCCATGTGACTAAGAGAAGGAAATATAATTCAACTCTTTCAGAGTCGCTGACTGGATCGGTGGGATGCTTAAAGCCGCTGAAGTTGCCCCACGAAGAGGCCGGAGTGCTAAGAGTGCAGGTTCGACCCCCGAGCCCCCCACACCCTGCTACAAGAAGGACCGAGCTTCTCTTGGGCGAGACCAAGCCCAAGGGAACTGTCTTCCAACCTCCTCTGCTCTTCGCTGCTCAGGTTAGTCCACTCAATCATTCTATTTTATACCCATATTTATCACCTGTATTAATATATTGCTTATTAATTTTCTGTTGAAGATATTACCCTATCCGATCCCATTATTCTATACAGTAATACTGGATTTTGTCCTTCTTTTTATCACATGCCACTACTTCATACACCATTATGAGCCATATTATTATTGACTGTAAAATCTTCTCCAACTTATTTTTTTTCCAGCTCTTTTCCAGCTTAAAGGTAACAATATAATATATGGCCTTAATCAATTATACCCTCCATGAAATGTATAACAAAGGACTCATAATTAATCCAAATTATACAGAGTGTCCCGAATTTAAATGGCAAAACTTCAGGAACTTATAGGGGCCCGAAAAACTAAGACAAAAAGTCCTTTAGAGATTTGCTCGTTTTTGCTTAGTTTTAGAGAAAATCGCAAAAAAAAAAAAAAGAAAGAAACAAAAAAAAAATGGTATTGGTAGCGATTATCACCTTTCAAAGTTCGTCAGGCTAAGCAGTGAGATATGTAAACACTTAATGTTATCCTTTACATTCTTTTATTTGTTTACATTTTGGCTTTCTTCTAGGATTATAATTCCTAAATCAGTCTTCAGTCAGTTACTCAGATATTTTTGTGTGTGAATAGCATCAGCCACAATGCCGCATACATATTCTAATGTTGAATACGCTGATATGATTTGTGTGTATGGTTTCTATAACGGTAATGCTTTAGAAGCGGTGCGTGAGTATGCGCGCGGATTTCCAAATAGAAGAAAGCTTAATCGACGAGTCTTTTCGTTAACTTTTAATAGACTACGAAGACTGGGTCATTCTTAATACGTAATAAAGGCGGCCAATTACAGGCAGCAATAAGAGCAGATTATCGGAGAGGAAATTGTGTCCAATGCCACTTCGATAACAATCCTGAGACTAGCATCCGAAGAGCATCTGCTGCAATAGCAATATCGCGGCAAGCAATATGGCGAACTTTGAAAGGTGATAATCGCTTAATATTTTATTAATATTTCCATTAACAATTATATGGACCGATGAAGCTACCTTTACAAGAGGAGGAATTGTTAATCAAAGAAAAATGATCATGCATGGGCTCTTGAAAATCCCAGAGCTATTAGAGAGAATAGGTTTCAGCATGAATTTGCTATTAACGTTTGGCTTGGAATTTGGAACGGATTACTGGTGGGACCATATTTTTTACCTGGAAGATTGAATGGTATCACATTTACACATTTTTTGGAGAACACATTTCTAATTCTTTAGATGACATTCCTTTACAGCAGCGGATTGAAATCTGGTTCCAACTCGATGGATGTCCAGCTCATTATAGCAGAGTTGCTCGAGCTTGGCTGGATATAAATTATCCACAACGATGGATTGGACGTGGAGGAGTAGTACCTTGGCCACCCAGATCTCCTGATATGACACCCATGAATTTCTTCGTATGGGGAACCTTGAAGCAGAAAGTTTATTCGGTGTCAATCAACTCAAGAGAGCAATTAAGAGACCGAATCATAGATGCAGTGCACCAAATATCATCAGAACAATGTTTAGCTGCCATTTATCCAGTGAGTGCTAGATGTAATGCTTGCGTTGATGCAAGAGGACAACATTTTGAGTAATATTTACATTAAAAAGAACATAACATAAATATAAATGTAAATAAATAAGTATAAAAATGAAAACTTGTTTTGTTTCTTTTTTTGCTATTTTCTCTAAAACTATGTGAAAACGAGAAAATCTTTACAGGACTTTTTGTCTTAGTTTTTCAGTCCCTTATAAGTTCCTGAAGTTTTGACATTTAAATTTGGGACACCCTGTATAAAATGACAAGCCATTTGCTATCACTAACCGGTAAAACTACTATACTGATTTTTACCAAGTGATGGCCACATATCATCATTAGATTTCTAGGATTGTATAGCAAAAATAAAATCTACAGATTTTCAACTTATTAGACATTAAAAAAATAAAAAATAAATGGATATCAATGATGTTTGGATATTGATTGGTAGGTGGCAGTCGTCATTTTATATGAGGTGTTACGTAGAGATTGATAATGAAATTTACTTTTATTAAATTAAATTTTTGAAAAATATTTAAATATGTGGTGCGAAATGTGAAGATTGAATATCGACCGATTAACACCATTCCGCAATAGAGTTCACAATCGCAAAATCACTGAACCTATCTGTACCAAATTTCATTTACATCATCTTTAGCGATGGTAAAATTTACAATAGTGAATCATATACAATGTTGAGTAGCAGAAACAAGGTTTACCACTAAGTTATAAGTTTTATGGTTAGGTATCAAAATCCAACCAGATGAAGTAAATACAATTATTACCAATTCATGACGTCGATGCTTTCCATTTTGATATTATGTGTAAAAATATGGTTCATGGGCCTTAAGTTGCATGCACTTATAATGAAGTTCATAATCTGTAAGTTTCTTAATTGTCTCTGTCCATCTGGATTACCAAGTCATTCATTATTATTAATGATTATGTGTTTAAATATGCTATTACGTAACCATCAAAAACCTAATCAATGCAATTTTTACCCGGTTAACAATTACTGCGTTAAAGTATCATTGAAGAAATAATGCTCCACAGCTTACTTCGATACCAGTTTTTTGATCGATAAACAGTTAAAACATCTTCTTTACTCTATTGAAAGCGAGCGAAGCCGCGACTGGAAATAATAGTATTATATATAAGTCCTTTGTTATAAAGGAGTTTGCAATTTCTGTGGCTTTCCTACCTTCTCCTATTTTCCACTCTAAATATGGAAACGCCTTCGTTTCTAATTAAGACTTACCAGATGATTTTATTCAGTTTGGATTCCACTTGTAATACTTTTTTTTTTTAGTAGTCCACGGTAAGTTCCTCAAGTTATAGTTGTTTAGAAAAATACAATCAACTAAGTGAAGTGTTTTAATGGTTTATACTAGGGATATGTCGATTCCAAATATTGGTTCTAGACTCTACAGATTCTTAAACAAATAATCGATATCCAGAATCGATTGTAAAAAGTTGATTCCTAGGAACCGATCAATATCGCTGACTTTGGAGATAGTTTTGGGGTAATTAACCAAGAAATCATAGTTAATAAATTGTTTTCCATAATAAATACTATATAAAAAACTTTAATACACGACATTTTTTCATCTTACAAAAGAATCAATTTCTAGTGTTTATTGAAATTTTTTATTAACGAACATTATTATTTATCCAAATAAATAGGGGAAAAAATGTTACCACTGTAACCAATAGATGGTTTCGGGTTCGCTTTCTAGGTAAGGAAGTAATGTTTCATGAGAAATGTTTAAGCAAGCAGGTTTTTGCCTGGAGATAATGAAGAGGCACTTTATTGAGGTGGGTGTTATTCAGGATTTCCAATACCTAGAAATAGAGATTCCTTATATGCGAATATTGCGAACTACCCAGTTTTCCTTGTTATCATCTGTATTCTAAAGACTTGTTAACATTTTGGTCAGGCATTTTTGACATCAAGGGTCTTTTTTTTTTAGGGTGTGGTCCCCTTCTTAGGTTCATCAACCTTTCTTCTGGTCTCCAGTTCAGCTTGATAATGTCATTTTGGGCCTTGTCGAACCCCTATCGGTTCCATGCCAGTACTGGAATCACTTCTTCCTTCCATGAGGGATATTTATCAACCTAACGGTCTAGTTCTGCCGAGTGCGTTCAAAAGCAGGGCTACACTGAATTTAGAAATATTTTAATTTTAACAGAATATAAAATTAAAATATTTTAAGATTCATTAATTAGAACAAACAATTACTGTAAATTGATCTACTATAATTGAAAAAGCAATGATTCACTAGATTAACTTAAAGCGGTGTAATCGATGTTAGTTCACCATTAAACTATTATTAAACATAGTGTTTTTCCATTATTCTTATAAAATATGACGCGAAGTTCGACAAACAATAATCGATGATTTAAATTTTTTTAACGAAATCTTTGTTTCTTAAATATGTTTTTTAGTAAATTAAGCGTGTTTCGAGCTTTTAGTTTTAGGGTTTATGCTCAATAAGCATGGTTTGTTCGTTTCACTTCTGTGGCATAATGATATCACTTCAAGTTCAATCTCTTTACAATCTAGGAAAAGATATCTCTGTTTTGGAAATTTTCCTCAAAATTGTGGTTATCACAGCCCTTTAAGCCTTATATAATCTACACAGGTTGGGTGTATGAGTATATAAGTGAATATGTGCAGTGTATATAAATATATATCGTGGTATCTGTAAATATTTTCTTCATTCGATGCAAATATAGACATAGTTCATTCTCTGTATATATCTTTTATTATTTTCTCGTGGTTATTTTTTGTAGTTTATTTCATTTCTCCTTCTTATATTATCATATTTACCGAAGTTCTTTATACAATTATTTACAATTAACTGTATTTGCATGTCTCATGTTCCTCATATATACATACCATTGTATGAAAATATGCAAGCCAGACAATTGTACTATCTAACGATACAATTTTGTTATTCTCAGGGGACAATACGTCCCAGAATAAAGATTATTTTTTCATTGTATTACAGTTTCTTTTAAATTTTACAAGCACTCTGTCATCAATATTAAATGTATTACAGAGGAAAAAAAAACAAAACAAAAAAAAACAGTGGCATCAAAATCTGAAAAATGTCTTGAATGAGTGTTATGTAATAAAACAACGGATTTTCTACTTATCTTTCACATGATCAACCATTAGTTAATGGATAAAAGGAAACATTGAAAAATAACGATTGCATCGTCAGATATAACGTAGATATGACAAATTTTAAAGAAGTGTCGTCTATTATTACTAAAATATTTAAAAAAAGTAAAAATTGAATCAAACAAAAATCAGTAAAGAATGATATAAAACTTCAAAGGTAGGTCACATTCTTTTTATTCCAAATAGAAATCATAAGAATATCACAATAAAGTTAAGGTAGTACATTCTTTCTCAAAAGATACTTCGAAAAAACCGGGACTTTGCAAGAATACGTAAAAAAAAGAATACGACATACGTTCCACGTCAAATCAAGGAATCAGCTCACCGGAAATAATACCTTTGTCCTTCCCCCCTCCTATCTTTGATACAGCTTTCTACCGGCATGAAATTATTGTTCTTGCGAAAAAGAAGTTTCGAATAGTATATATAAGTATATTTTAAATTATTGAGTATTTTCGAAATGAGATAAAGAGAGGCAATCAATATTTGATATTATTATATATATTGATATTATTTGCCATTTCTACTGGAAATATTTTATTCGACGACTAGTTTCGAATGTTAAACAGTCATTGTCATTTCTAAACTCATACAATTTTTTTTTTAAACATCAGCAATTAACTGTAAAGATTATATGTATTTGATTTTTGAAAATTGTTGACAAGAAAATGAATTATAAGAAATAATAAAATCGTTAATTAATAACTAACCCAATTTATTTTTTAATTATAAATTTTTCTAATAGTCCCATTTTAAATGTATTTATAATAAATAAATACTTATAAAACGTAATTATTTTTATTTCATATACTCAGTGGCTGAAGTGGCGAGTGACTTGGTAATTAAGATAGACTAGGAGCCAGCCGCATGCAAATTTAATTGGAAACACACGAATTTTGTAACTAACCCGTTTTATAGTATTTACTGCATTGGGATAAGATATTGTGGTGGTCTGGCAGCCTGTATCCGTCGCACAGTGTGGCTATTCGTGAATCTAGCGGGACTAAAGTCCAAAAATGATGTTAGATATTTTGATGCAGAAATTGGTTGATCTAACAGGCTAAATGTTGGAAGACATAAAACGAAGTGAATCAGGCTGAGGAAATGTCAATAAAACATTTTAATAAATAACAAACTAATACCACTTTAATCCTATACGATTTAAAAATTAAGTTACGATTCTTTCAAGCACTCGACAGTGAACATCGTAATAAGTTTTCTTATTTTATTAAATTTTACGATGGATTACATTCAAAATAGTCAGTATTAGTACATTTTATTTTTTAATTTTACGGCATTTTAGATACTCAGACGGTACGCCAATTAAAAAGTTCACAAGTAAAAAAACATATTCATATTTTAATCTGAAACTTTTTACCTAGGTAAACGTAGTTCTTAAATTATGGTTCTATGTGTCGGGGGACATTTCATTTTAGTAAATATATTGCACTCTACTGCCCGTTTTTGCCCGTTTATCAGTAGCACCAAAAATTTTGTTTTAGGCGGAGTACCCTCAGTCGCGCGATTGGAATTGGCTGAAGCGTTACGGCTGGATGTTTCAGTTTTAATAATTTCTAGGAAGAAAAAATATATCTTGTCAATTATATAATTCAACAATTTTCAATTGGGCAACTCACAGAGGATGCCCACAAAAGGCAACACAAAGAGATAAAAATATACAGGGAACATTTTCCTAGGAAAATGTCTCGCACAGTAACCAACACTGACATTATGAATAATTTGTTTATTTCGTCTGATCCTTTAATTAGCTCTTACATAAAAAAATACGACTTTCGGTAATAGTCTTCTCAATGTGCTTGTAATATCAGACGCAGATACGAGTATGGTACCCTTACTTAGTGGACAAGATAGTGATGATAGTGATAATCTCGATCTTAGATGACAAATCATTATAGACTATAATTTTCTTTTAAGTTTAAAACAATATAATGTATATGAGTTCTGCTCGTTTTAAGATAGAAATTAAGTATTAAGTGTTAAAGCTTATAGTATGATAACACATTGTCCTGATTTATACATATTATAAATTCTTTTTATTTATTACTGAACAAAATTTCAGAGAAACTGTTAGTTGTTACAGAGGTGTTTTTCCAGTCATAATATTGGCATTATTATCATAAAGTAGGTATATTCATTTTTTTTTTCATTCAATTTATATACCTAATCATCGATAAATCAATAAATGGTTTTGTGGAGTTTTTTTTTTTTTTAATAAAACAACAGGCCACAAATGAAATTTTAAATGTTTTATCAACCTTTCAATAACCTTGTTTTAATCATTTCAAGTTGTTCTGGATGAGAAAAAAATATCAAATTATCCATACGATCGCTTTCAGACTTTTGTCCCGCTAGATTCGCGAATGGCCCCACTTTGCGTCGGAACGGTGTGTGGTGCGCGCATAAAATAGCCCGAACATTGCAAACAATAATTGGAAAGACATGTTCTTCAGTTTGGTCTCATTTTTTAGTGTATCTCTTTCTATGCCGCAAGACTGGTTTATATATCGCTGGAGACTGGCCCGATAATAAAAAAAAATATATTTATATACCATTTTTAATGTGTTGTTAGAACCCATCAACCCCATTAGTTAAATCCAATTTTGCGACCCTCAAAACCTAGTGCGATTTTTTCAGTATTTGAAAAACCGCGAAATTTTAATAAAATATTGGATTTGGAGACAAAATCATCCGCCATGTTTTTGGCTGGCGATAGTGAAGAGGCACTTTATTGAGCTGGGATGTTCCTCAGAAACGATTGGTGATGCATGAAGTGAGAGGAAAATATTCTGCATATAGCAAGGTACTCGAAATAAAATTATAATCAAAAGCATCAATAAAATAAAACTGTTGATATTTGCCTAAAATTTGGATATCATTTGTAATTTCAATTGAATCGTACATGTAACCTACTAACCCAAAAGTTCATAAAATAAGCCAACAGAAAGCGATGTGTAATAATTAGGGAGAAGATGAAAGGAAGGAAGCAAGAGGCAAAAATAAAGTCATAATAAAAATTAGAAGAAGAAAAAAATGGTTTTAGTAACGTTTACAATTTATAAACAAAACCCAGAATGTTTAGAATATTTATCATCTTAAATAAGAAACGTTATAATCAATTGTTTCCTTGTACATTGTCTGATTTTTTTTTAAACTTTTACATGTATTATATGTTGTAGATAATTAATGATAAAGTAACTCATCAAAATCAATAAGATTCTTGTACAAAATTTATATGAAAATATACTATTGAGGAAAGTTGTTCTTTGATTAACAATTATATATGATGCGGTCAGTACCAAAACGCAGTCACCAAGTTTTCTCTCAAATCAAAGGAAGGGCCGGAAAACAGAATAAACAAAAGCAAATTAAACAGAAGTCTAACCAACATTATAGAAAATTAATTCTTTGTCAACAAGTTCACTGGAAACTTGATTTTAACCTCGGACTTTACTAACTTCTCTATTAGTTCTTATTTGAGACAAAGAAACTAACTAAGATATTCAAACTATTCTATAATTACATAATACTAATTATCAAATGTACTAATTAGACTATACTTGTTAGGTTTTAAATTATACCTCAAGTTGCTTAAGGTGAAAGGTAATAACAAACAAGTCGAAGTTTCTCCATTGCAGTACCAGAACTTTCAGATCATTTTCAACGGCCCAAGAACTTGCAAATTAATTCAACATTGATAAACTCCTAATTCTTAATAATTCTTAATTAACAATTCTTAGCGTGTTAACAATTTTATATTAATTTTTTATTTTTTTATATTTATTTTATTATTTTTTGTAGTAGGTAAGTAATAAAACAAAAATCATATATAAGAAATAAATTAGACATTTATCAACACAACAACTTTAGTTTCTTTTCCATAAATATAAGAAAGAAAATATGAATAACAATATAACATCGATTAAGGTACAGGTTAAAGTGCTAAGTATGTAATAATTAAAGTCGATAAGCTTCTAACGCCTTAATTTTGCTAGTTCTCTTTTTTTTTTACGACATCATTAGGTATACAGAAAATATGTTGATAAAACAATTTAAACCATTTTATGGAAATTTTAGGTGTTGCGTGCTAGCGTTGTATTCGTACAATTAAAGTGCTTAAATGTAAGGCCTAAAGTTGTTTGGTGAGTTGGAAAGTTGGGAAAAATTAGTCATCACTACCGATGTTTATTATTTCAAATTTACATTAAAAGAGGAAATCGTTTGAAAATTAAACTTAATGTGAATGTCCTAGTGAACACGCGAGATTTATATTATCTTCTAAACCTGATTCCTTACGTGCAATAAAGGAATGTTTTTAATAGCTAAGATGATATCTGATATTACGGTGGAGCTATTATAGTAGTAAAAAACAATGTGGTTTAGAAACCAAATTGTCTGGCGGAAACATGTGAAAAAGATTTTATCTCAATCAGTTAATAATTGTTAAAGTTAGTTTAACTTATCATTTCAGAACTGATAATCAAATTCCACGTTACTAACTCAAAATGTAAGTCAATATAACATAGCGACAAGCAATTAGACATTGAAACATCACTGAACAAAGAAACAATTACATAGCCTTCCACTATTGAATCATATAATTACATGGTGACTAAATCTAGATTATTTACCCAAATAGTTTATCTTTTTTTTGAATAAATAGTATACAATTATAAAATACTCTAAATCTTATTCAAGTTGTGTTGTATATTTTTTAAGGGATGATGCGAATGAAAGTTAAATTAAAGTTTATTGACTATTGGACTGTCTATTTTAATCCAATAATCAGAAACGCTCTATTTTTTCCTAGTAGAGTTTTGAATTCAGCATCCTACAAAACAAAAGCATGTTTCTTTGGGATTAAATACTTTTTTTTTTTCTTTTCAACTAACAAAATATTTAAGGAAAATTCACTTCTCGAAATCAGTATCGTTTAATAATTTATCACCGATTATTCATATATACAAGAAAATCGTATAATAATTCCATAACTTCTAATTTTTTCTTTTTATTCGATGAAATAAAGAGGATGAAATTTTTTTTTTTAATTTTCTAATACTTAAACATATTTAGAATAGAAGCTTATTGTTCCAACCTAGACGATTTGTTAACTAACGAACGATGCTATTTCTGGTCGAATATTTCGCTTAAATTAACAATGATTTTATTTTATTTCCTCATTTTTTAACTGTATTGCGACTGTCATAACAATGCAAGTAGAGAAATTACCCATTTTTAGCATTCTAATGAAAGTTTTAGATTAGTAAATACCAAAGAAATCCACTTTTCACTCGCCAAGGAGGACTGCCAGGAATAGAATGGGTAGCAAGTTAAGGAACCCGTGGATTTGGGTGAGTGTTTAATTTATTATGAAACTAGTGACATTTGGGATACTAAAGCTACTGTGGATAACTGATTTCAATCTTAGGTATAACTTTTTTCTTTTTTTTTTCAAATATTTCACATTCGTCAAGATCAAAATTCAACATCTATTTTCATATGAATTTAAATTTTCATTCCTTACAAAAGTTCCAACCAATAGTATAATGAGAAGGATAGTAGTTAGGCCCAATTCGTAGCAGAGGCCTGCTCTCACTAATACCAGGAACATGTACGGCTTTTGACTCCGGGGTTCCAACAGGTCGGTAGCCCAGCTAAGCCCCCTGTGGAAGTCCCCTTCTCCCCCCCCCCCCCTTCGGGCCACTAAGTCCACATCGAGGCCTGCCAACTAAGTCCGCCCGGTGCTATACAGCCTCACTCAGAAGGGTCTACTCTACTGTGTAGGGTTCTACAACCGCGACTTCTCTGTTCCATTCGGACCCTAGAGCTAAGTCCTTTTCTAGCGAATTCAATAGGTAGAATACAGGACGCCTCAATGCTCATGTTCTCAGCCGTCCAGCCGAGACTCACCTGAATCGTTCACATGAAGCATATTACCCATTTTCAATTTTATCAGTCCTGAATAAACGGTAATTTAATACTCCTTCAATTGTTTGGTATAATCAAATATATAAATATAGAATAAAAGCATTTTAGATTATAATCTTTATTTACAATTATTGATTTCATAATTGTTAAATTGTTTAAATCATACAATATATGATTTTGAGAAATCTTTAATGCAGATGGATTCTTAGGTAGCGGATCTGTATCAGTGGAATATTGCATATTGTATTGGAATAGCAGGGCAGAAAGGCGTAGATTTTTGACGAAGAGTAAAAGCTATTTGATAGGATTTGTTTAAATCTTTTCTAATCCTCTATTTTTGACACTATTCATAAAGGTTTGTGATATGAAATTGGAGTAATTCAATGAAATTATCATTATTAACTGATAAAACACATGTGTCATCAGCACATGTGGTTATATAGATGATAAGGTCTAGGGGAACACCGGTAGATTACCAAAATTCATGGTTTACTTTGAAATTTTTATCTTTGTGACAGGAACGGATAATTAGAAAGTATGTTGAAGGAAGCAATAGGGATATATTTACAAATTTAATCGGTCGCATTAGAATCGGTCATCGAGCTTTTGGAATATATATGATTCCATATATGACCTCACTAGGCTTCTGCTTGAAGAAGCGGCGGATATCGGTAATAAGAATGCACTATGTCGCTATTGATTTATGAGGCCTTTAAAGCCTAACAAAGAAAAAAAATACCGATAATTACTATCTAATTATACATTGTATTTAATATTTACCGAATATTTTCCATCTCCTCCTATCACTACAGTTAAAAGCGTTCAATAGTGTACTTCCGAAGAATTTTTTTTTTAAATTCTAATCTTTAATTACGAAAGCAGAATATTTATGAAATTTCATTAAAAAAAAAAAAAAAAAAAAAAAGAAAATTTAATACTTTTTTTTTGCCTCTTATATTTAAACCTAAGTGCTTTCGCAAGGTGGCTCCCTAATTAATTTATTTTCCTTATACTTATTTTTATTTCCTGTTGTTTTCGTTGAATCACTTAATTTATTAACATCCCGTTAAGTATTAAAGAGCTAATTATTGTACTATCTAAAAAAACATAAACTGCAAATGAATAATTAATCTATTCCAGAACAAAAGAAAATTCGTTTATAAGAATGGTACCTCCTCTATAATTTAAGTGGAAAAACATAACACTGAAAATAAAGTATCGCCTCATTTACACATTTTGGATTCTTTCTGCTCAAAAAAGATACATACTTTTATAACCCCAACATTAAAAATTTAGTCTAGTTTTCTTTTGTTTTGTTTTTTTCTCAATCACAGAATATTGTCAATTCATAAATTTACCACCTTTCTATTCTATTTGTCGGTGTTCCTCAAGGTTTCTTAAGACCGACCCATCATCTACACATTTGTACATTTGTGTATTACAACTAAATAAAAAAAATACTGATAGCAGTTTCTATTCTTATAATCCGTAAATATTAGGGTGGCAACAAGAAAGTTTTAAAATAAATAAAATTATAATAACCTAAAGATATGAGGAAGAAAAAAAAAAATTATTGTTCAGAGCAAACATCCTATAGTCCTATACTATAGCAGTTCAGTACCCAGACAATTCAGTGGGCAAAAATATTGTTTTTTATCAATCGATTTTTTTTTTTTGTTAGTTTTTGTACTCATTCTGAACGTCAACTGTGTTGCTTCGATACGAAACAATAAATAATACAAAATGTACTTCTTTCAAACAAACGGAGAACACTGACGGCCTTCAAAGAAGTATATCATAGACAAATATTTCGAGGAGTATAATTTTTTCTCTTTTTTTATTCATTGATTTATTTATCGTAAATCATTGTTAAATTTATAATTTAAATCTCATATTCCTTTGATTAATTATTGTTTACGTTTTACCTTAACTCAACTATTTTAAATTGCACTATTCTAAAAATATTTTGTGCATAAATAGTTTGTGTAAACTATATGCATTTAATGCTGGGCTATTACAATGTGAATAACTGGAATGTATTTCTTTCTAAATCCTATTTCTATAAAAATACAACCTTCTTTGATTCTGGGGGAGAACTTAACTCTGGATGGAGTGTTAATTCAGTGGATTTATCAACGTTTTCTGATTCACTAGAACTTCTGGTGAGCCTTGAGTTGGCTCTGGGTACCACTGCCTTGCAGGTGGATGGCTGGCATCAGGAAGCTCACTTTACGTAACTGGTTCAGGTGCACCTTTCTGATGGATTCATCCTCTAACTTTACAAGGTAAATAACAGAACCGATTTGTTTTCATCACCCGAGCTCTAATCCATTTCAATATACCTTTCTTAGGATTTTTTACAAGAACCTTGTCATTGATATTAAAATTTCTAATAGGAAAACTTTTTGTTTAAATTTCATTAGACTCGTCCCTCGATAACACCTTATCAGCCGGGGACAACATACTGAGAAGGTTTCGAGCTTAAAAACTAAGATCATGTCTGAAGGGGATTTCTTTGTTGACTGATGAAGGAGTGGACCGGTAAGATATTAAACAATTATACAATTTCTCCGGTAAATCCGTTGTTGAACTTTTGGCTACCACTGACCTCAAAAGAAGTTTTTTAATAGTTTGTACACTACGTTCTGCTTCCCCATTGGAAGCAGGATGGTACGGAGGGCTTAGCACATGTAAAATGTTCCGTTTTTTAAAAAATGACTCCAGTTCTTTAGAGGTGAATGGAGGGCCGTTATCCGACACCACACACTGAGGAAAACCAAAACGAGAAAAACATTCTTGCAATTTTTCACATACTACTGAGGCTGACGTTTGGGTCAAAATCCAAGCTTCAAGCCAGTTGCTGTACTCGTCTACCAACAGGAGGATCTTACACTTAAATGTGTCTAGGAAATCTAAATGCAGTCGTCTCCATGGTCCTTGACTACTTGGCATTGGAGCATAGGTACGGGGAATTAAATCGTATGAGTGAGTTGACACGTTACACAAGTAGTCACTTGTTGTTCTATGTCTCGGTCCATACGGGACCACCAGACATAAGATCTAGCGAGTAATTTTGACCTAACTATACCAATATGTTCCTTATGTAACAAGCTCAAAACAGCTGATTGGAGGGTCTTAGGGATGACAAACCCTAGAACCAAACAATAAGCAACCTTCTTGGACTGACAAACACAATCTATTTCTTGAAAAAAAACAGAATACTGACTATCTACCTTGGAAGGCCAACCCTCCTTGACCCACTGGCACACTATGGAGAGAGATGTCATCATGTGAGGTGGGCTTGCGAGATTTCTCTAAACGTAACAAATTTACTTTCGAATTCGTCAAAATAATAAAACACTCAGGCACGTTTGTTGAACCCTTAAGAGGTAGGCGAGACAATGCGTCGGCGTGAGAAATTTCTGAACCCTTTTTGTATCTAATCTGGTAATTGTAGGCTGACAAGATGATAGCCCAGCGTTGAAGACGAGCATTAGCAACCAACGGAATACCCTTTCGCTCTCCAAAAATAGAGCGAAGCGGTTGGTGGTCTGTTACTAAAGTAAAGTGACGTCCTGCCAGAAAATTATGGAAGTGTTTGACACCAAACACTAACGAAAGGGCTTCACGGTCTGTTTTGAGAATAATTCCTTTCTGCGGGTGAAAGTGTAGTGGAGGCGAACGCGATTGGATGCTCCACACCGTCTATAAGGTGAGCCAACGTTGCTCTCCGACCCCATAACTACTACTGTCAGTGGTCAATATCAGTGGTTTTGTCAGAATCGTACAACAATTGTCTCGGTTAAATGCCAACTTCACACATTCTTGAGACCAAGACCATCATTTTTTTTTGGTCAGTTCATCACAAGTCAAAATGACAGCCATCAAAATTTAATTAACCCAAGGAATATTTGAGCTACAACAATTTTTGGTACTGGCGATTCATAAAATTTCTCACAAATTGACATAGGAAATCCTGTTGACTTCTCCCATATTCCGAAGTTTGATTTAATTTCATTGTTTACGTTTTACCCTTAACTCAATACTATTGGGAATTTGACTCAAATAAATTGCACTATTCTAAAAATATTTAAAATGTGCATAACTTTAATAAATAGTTTGTGTAAACTATTTAGGGAGAGGATGATCTAAATTTATTTGTTCAGGGTTAAAAATGCTGGGCTATTACAATGTGAATAACTGGAATGTATTTCTTTCTAAATCCTATTTCTATAAAAATACAACCTTCTTAGTAATAATTTTTTCTTTCTCATTTATTATTATTTACAATTGTACAAAATAATATACATTAAGTAAATGTGATGATAGTGAATACAATGGCATGTAAATAAACTGTGAAGAACTACTCACTAGTAGCACTTCAATAAAATCTACACTAAAAGTTCTCCAGGCCATCTTCTTTTCAGACGCCTCGGAGGATTAATGGGAATGGAGAGGGAAGCAAGTTGGGAGACTAGTGGATTAGAGTGGTTATAGAACTTAATACGGTAGGATGCATATCTGGTTTGGGCTAAATCAGCAACATATGGAACATTAAGATCTTAATGGATAAGTTTATGGGTTAAAAAATAAGGAGCATTGAGGATTTTTCGAAGGATTTTGTATTGTAGGGATTAGATACGAGATGAATTGGATGGTTCAGTGGAGCCCCAAAGTACAATCCGACTTACCCACTTTTACACGAGTGCAGTAAACATAGAAGTGTAATAAACATATCTGAGTTACCTAAAGTATCTGATTTGGTCTTTATAGATAAGTTTATTTAAAACATATTAAGGAGAAGTAATGATTTTCAAAGGATTTTAGATTGCTAACTTTGGATGCGAGAAGAATTAGATGGATTAGTAGAGCAAAGCTCAAAAAGCTTTGTATGTCCAAATAGGTCTTATCAGAGTAGTGTAGATGAGTCTTTTGTAATTTATTGGAAGCTCTTAACGTTTGTCTAGTAAATTTTAAAGTAGTCTGCAATGACGAGCAGTTTCTTGTCGTTTTAATCTTGTATGTGGATTCCAAGTAAGACGTTTGACTAAGTGGAGTCCTAGGTAGCAGATCTGTTCAACAGGGATTAGTGGAATATCATTAAAGGATACTGTACTACAGGATGTCGTGGGTTTATGGCGAAAGGTAAAGGTTATTTGAGGGGATTCGTTTCGATTTATTTTAATCCTCCAGTTTCGACACCATTCTTGAATGTTAGTAATATGAGATTGTAGTGATTGGGATGCAATGAAATGATTATTATTTACTGATAATACACACGTGTCATCGGCATAAGTGGCGAGGACAGTGGTAGTCCTGATGTCAGCTGTGAAGAGGATCGGACCCAGGATACTTACCTTGAGAAACTCCGGCAGATTGGGAAAAGAGGAAAGAATAGGAAAATTTATGGTTTCCTTTAGTAATAAAAATAAATTCCTGCAAGTTATAAGGATATAATTTTTTTTTTTTTTTTTTTTTTTTTTTTTTTTTTTTTTTTTTTTTTAATTGGCATTAATTATTCATTATTTAAATAATTAAAACTTAAGATCCAACCCACAGTTATATGTTCTTAAAACTAAATTATTTATATTTATTTAATAAATTGAATTGTTTGTATTCTCTTTGCACTGTATCATCATTGTATACCGATTATGCAATCCTTTTAAGTTTATAATGAAATCTACTCTTAATGATTTACGTGCTAGGTGCCATGATTGGAGATGCTGAACTGAACCTTATTAGAGCTCTTAAACTTTGGAACTTTAATCATCTCCACTACTAAATTAGCCTTTAATCATTAATAATTTATGAGACTATATTATTTAATTAAAAGATGATATACCTATATTATTTAGTAATTATATATATATATATATATATATATATATATATATATATATATATATATATATATATATAAAATATATATGTTTAGGTAGGTTTTTGAGGTTCAGTTAATAAATAAAAACAACTATTTTGGCGACGTTTCGAGGCTATATTGTTCTCATAATCATGCCAATGTTACTGGTGGATATGTATATATATCCACCTAGGAACCTTTATTCGTTTAAGGTGAGATCAAATTTTAAAAAGGTTAATTTCTGTAGTTAAATCCATTTTTATATAATTTAAATCTTCATCAAACCGTCTCTTTTCTCCAACTCTGTTTCAATGAGTATCTTGGGATCCATGCATATTATAAACCCGAAAGATAAAATGGGTATTCATACAATAAATAATAATAAAATTATTTAGGTGTGTATCAAGTATTCTTTTTTTCGATTCATCTTATTTTTCTCATTAAATATACTTTTTTTCTTAAGAGAATAAAATATATGTACTCAATGATAGCAATAATTGCATTTTAATATATATAGCTAAATAAAAGGTTCGCGGGACTGAGTTTTTAAAAAGAGATTTTATTGAGAAGTACATACATTATATCAAGCAAAAGCACAATCTTAAAGCCTATTACAAAACTTCGTGGAACAAACTGACATCATAACGGGTAGAGGCAGAGTGTCACCGGACGAAGGTGGGGGTGCCCCTTTTATACAGTTATCTAGGAGAGGGGATAGTGTACATTTATTTATTATCTCTAATACCATTGGGTTTCCATAACTTCTCCCCCCCCCCAAGTTCCGAGGTCTCCGATGGAACAAATATCTAAGTGTAAATAGGTAAGATTCTATACAATAAAAATAAAAGGTTTGGACCTTATACATTTCTCAATACCTTTTACACTAAGTCATAACATTGCAATAGATAACATTCTATAAACAAAAGGGATTGGACCTTATAATTTAAGTTTATACAAAAATAAAAGGATTATGTCTTGTGTATCAAGTTTAGGATTTGTACTATTTTTGTTTTACATAAATAAAAAAAAGATTAAACTCTGTACTGAAATACCATTATCAATTTCCTATAAATAAAAGGATTATACTTTGAACTTCCTGTTTACTAAGTCAGGATCTGTACACTTGAAAAATAAAAGGATTAAACCTTGTACGTCTAACGCTAGGATAGGGTTTTATACAATTGTCATAAACAAAAGGATTAGACCTTGTCCATTTCTTAATATTAACAATAAGCTTAAACTATAAAATGTTTATACGTTACAGAATTCCTTACATGCTAAGGTACAATTTTCCTTATAACCAAAAGATAATAGGATATTTCTTAATACTAAATAATACATTATTTAAACAAAGGACAAAATAAAATAAGAGTCTTTGAATCAGTTTCCTCTATTGCAAATAATACTTTTAGCTTCAAAATTACTCAATTAAAATAATAATATTTTAAATCAAAATAATAATTCAAACACTCCTTTACAATAATTACAATAATTACAATTAATAATAATTTCAAAATAAAATACATACTTTTTCAATGATCAATCAAAATAATATTTCAAGACAAAATAATAGTATCCTAATTTTTATGATACTGACTTCAAAATATTAATTACAAAATAAATCGGACAGAATATTACTGTGAAATAAAATAATAATTTGGATGATCTTTTACATTATTAACATTTAATATAATATTTTACAACAAAATACAAAAGTCCGACTTTATTAAAATAACTACAGCATTGTCAATTTAATACAGGTAATTCCTACAATATAACATAAATATTACTCCTAATATCATTATATTTATTATATTTAAAATAAAAGATTTTTAAGACATTTTAATATTGTTTAAATAAGATTAAATATTTTTAATCAGAATCATTATCTGAGTCATTGTTATCCGAGACATCCGAAATATTTACGCGAATGGATTCATTATCGTCGTCTGAAATATATTGTTTCTTTTTTCTCTTTTTTCTAGTGGGCCTTTTAATATTGTCAATATGGGTTTTAATCGGTCTCTTATCTTTCACTAGTACATTTACTTTTTTAAATTTGTCTCTACTTTTTATTTTCGCTTGGGTATTTTTCAAATATTCTGTATCTCCTAATTGTCTCTGAATATCTAAAGGGTCTTCTCTATTTTTATTTAATTTTTCTGTCCTTGTCTCTTTTTCGTCATTTATTTTAGATCTAATTAGTTTATGTAATAATTGTTGGTCCTTATGATATTTTAATACATATTGTTCTGTCAGGTCGATGTTTTCGTTTGATTCTAATCTGGAGGTTCCAAAAGTAATTTCATTAGGAGTTAATTTTAATTTATTATTTAAGGTATTATTGTACGCTATTACCGCTAATCTTAATTTCTGCTGCATAGAGCATTTATCTTTTTCTTTTCCTATTATTCTTAATAATTCGTTTAGGGTAGAGTGGACTCTGTTCAATAATCCCAAAGAGTTTGAGTGGCTGGCTGAAGTATAATGTAAGACAATATTATTTTCTTCACAAAACTGTTTTACTAAATTATTTTCATTTCCGTCCCTTGGTCTAATGATATTTGTAGAGGTGTGGGAAAGTATGTCATATAGTTAGTCAGTGCGTTACAAATATTAATTGCGTTCTTTGATTGTAGGGTTTGAGCAAATAAATGTTTCGAAAATGTGTCTACTGCTGTGAAAATTATTGCGTTGTTAAAATTAAAAATGTCAATCATTAATTCCTGAAACGGTCTTTCTGGTGTAGGTGTAATTTGAAATTTGGTCTTTATACGTTTTCGGTCATATTTCGTAACTTTACAAGTTTCGCATTTATTAATATACTCGGCTATTTTATTTTGCATTCCTGGAAAATAATATTCTTTTTTAAGTTTTTCGAAGGTTTCGTTTATACCCCTATGCTTTGTTTTGCCTAAATGATAATTATCTATAATTTCTATTTGTTCATTCGGGTTTTCGACGTCATTTACAATTTGTTTATATTTTTTCAATTTAACCGATGGATATTCCGTTTCTATTATTTGCTGTATTGTTCTAAAATAATCGTCATATAAATTTTCGGTTATTTCGTTAGGTGATTTACAAATTATCCCGTATGTTTTATTAGGTTCGAGTATTTGTTCTAATAATGAAGCGATATCTGATTTAGCATAAATGTTTAATTCGTATCGGCGTTTCCCAAATGGTTTAGTGAAATTAATTTTTGTATTTCCCCTTTTTATAATTATTTGATTTTTTTCTATGTTTATACATTTTTCGGGTTCACAAATTCGTACTTGTTCGTTACTAGATTCCTGGGAATGGATTGTCTCTAAATCATCTTCCGGCGGTACTTCTAAGTCCTCTATTATCGCGTCATACTCGGAATTGTTTTCGTCCGCTATTTCCTGGTTTAATAATTCTTCGACGTCCATTTCCTCCACGTCGCTATTATGATTCAATTCGTCGCTTCCCCTGGAAAGTGCATCGGCCACGTAATTTGTTTTTCCCTGAATGTGTTTAACTTCGAATTCAAATTCTTGTAATTTCCAAACCCACTTCATTATGCGCGTGTTACCATTTTTCATTGAAAAAAATCCACGTTAAAGGTTTATGGTCCGTGCATAAAAGAAATTTTGTACCGTATAAATAAGGCTTAAAGTGTTGGGTTGCCCAAACTACCGCTAGTAATTCTTTCTCTATTGAACTATAATTTAATTCCGCATTTTGTAATACTCGGGACGCGAATGCTACTGGGTGTTCTATTTCATTTTCGTCTTTTTGTGAGAGCACGGCACCGATGGCTTTATTACTGGCGTCTGTAGTTAATATAAATGGCCGTTCCCAATCCGGATAATTTAAAATTGGTGTGTTAGTCATCATTTCCGTTAGGGTTTGACATGCTTCCTTTATTTCCTTCGTGCCATAAATTTTTGTTTTTAATGAATTAGAAATCAGTCTGGTAATTTTTGCGTAATTTTTAATAAACTTTCTATAGTATCCCGTCATGCCCAAAAATTGTCTCGTCGTCTTTTCATTACGCGGAATGGGGAAATTTAAAATTGCTTCTATCTTTTTCTCGTCTGTTTTTAATCCGTCTGGGGTTACGATATAGCCTAAAAAGTTCAATTCGGTTTTAAAAAATTCGGTTTTATCTAGTTGTATTGATAGGTTATGTTCTTTTAGGGCTTCAAATACTCTTTTTAAATCTTTTAAATGTTCTTTTTCGTTTTTTTTGAGTAGACTATTATGTCGTCGATGTAAATCATAGAATTGGGGATATTTTGTATCATCATCGTCATCGCTCTCTGAAAAGTTGGGGGTGCATTACACAAGCCAAAAGGCATACGTAGAAACTCAAAATGCCCATTTTCGGTGGAGAACGCGGTTTTAGCTATTGAATCTTTATCCATTTCAATTTGGTGAAATCCCGACGCGAGGTCTATGGTGGAAAATATTTTCGATCCCTTTAGTCTATTTAATAAATCTTCGATATTCGGTAGGGGAAATTTGTCTTTTACTGTAGCCTGATTTAGTTTCCTGTAATCGATCACCATTCTAATTTTTTTCTGTCCCGACGCGTCTGATTTTTTCGGTACGATCCAAAGCGGAGAATTATACGGCGATTTGCTAGGTCTTATGATATTACTTTTTAATAGTTTTTGAACTTCATCATTTGTTCATTTGTTTTTTAAATTGTTCCGGGTAACGGTAATTACGCGTATAAATTGGATTTTCATTTGTTGTTATTATTTTATGTTTTATTAATCCTGTAGATTTTAAATTCTCGTCGTCCCTTTTTAATACTTCGCCATGTTGGCTAATAATTTCGATTAATTCTTCCTTTATTTCCGGTCTAATATGTTCGTGGCGAATTAAGTTTTTTATTTCGTTTTTATCATTTATAAAAAATAAGTCATTTTCTAATTTGAATTTTTTCTTTTTAAATTTTAATTCATTTTTTTTCTAAATTAATTTTTAATTTTAGTTTTTTCATTGTCTCGTAGCCCAATAAAATATTAAACCTTTCGCTAAACGGAAATATTAAAAATTTGACTTTTTGATTAATTCCTATCAGGGGCATTAGGTCAATTATCACGCTTTGTGATCCTTCCGCCGTTCCGGTAGGTGTTCGAATCGCAAAATCCTCTTTAGAAATTTCCGAGAAACGTGGAATGTGATCGGGGTGTATATAATTTTTTGTGGCACCCGTATCAATTAGCCATTTATTTCCCATACTGTCAATTAAGTTCGGTAAATCGTTATTTAAGTTTAAGTCATGAATTTCTATTCGTTTATCCTGGTTATCTGTTTGTTTATCTGGTTTAGAATTTAAATTGTTTATATCCGGTCCGGAGGTCTGCTTGTGCTCGGGCCTAATTCTAAAAAATGATTCTGTCTTTGTTCTAATGATTCTATACGCTCTTGTAATAATTTTATCTGTTTATCCTTTTCCTCTTCTATCGCGTGTACTCTATTAGAAACGGTTCTCATTGAAACAGTGTTGGAGTCTATTTGGGGTTGCTGATAATTTTGTTGCCTAAAATTTCTGGAGGGCGGTTTATTAAAAAATTTATACTGTGACTGGGGGTCCCATTGTTGGTTATAAATTGGTGTTTGATATTCTATTGCCCGCTGTTGTGGCCGGAAGTTATGTTGATTGTTATTGTTATAAGAATTAAAGGTTGGACTTTGTTCATGCTGATACGGTCGGTATTGTTGAGGATTATTGTACGACGCATATTGCTCGCGGTGATACTGATGGGGTCGGTTGTAATTTTGATAATCATGGTGGTTGTTAAAGTTTGGTCGGTACTCTTTGTTTTTAAAATTATTTTCGAAATTTTTCTTTTTATAATTATTTTGTACCGGACTGTTTTTAGAGTGTTTTTTATCCCCATAAATTCTGTGAACAATGTGGGCCGCGCTATTTCTTAATATTTCTTCTAGGTCTTCTAACGAGTCAAATTTAATGTGATAAATAAAATCTTTTAATGCCGGATGTAAGCTATGTACTGCGTGATGGGATATCTGTTTGTCATACCTATACATTTCGTCCTGTTTGTTTAGTATCTCATTGTCTGAATAAATACGTGCGTATAAATCGCATCTTTTTTGGCCCAGTCGTTCTAAGAAATCGAGTGGGTTCTCGTTATGATAAGTCCGCGTATTTAAAATTTCTGAAATTAATTGTTCCCTAGTTCTCGTGTCCTGATATTTTCTTTTTAAGAATTTTATTATTTCTTTGACGGTATTAAATTCTTTGTCATATACGGCGACTTTAGCTTTACCTGTTAATTTATTTAAAATTGTTAAAAACTAATTTTGCTTGATTTGTATTTTTATGAGTATTGTCCTCTTTACAATATAAATTATATAAAAATTCGCTATTTCTGATAAAATCAACTAATTGTAACGGATTTCCGTCGTATTCCGGGATTAATGCTAAATCGTGATTTTTAATTTCAAGAGCCATATTAATATCTTCTTTTTTAACTAACGTTGAACCTGTTATTTTTAAGTTACTTAATTTTTCTTCCAAACCATTCATAAAGATAAATCAATATTTTAAATTATTATACTTATTACTAACTTATATTTAAATTACAAAATTACTTAAAAATAAAAATAAAATAAAATAATTATACTTTTTCTTGATACAACGATGTCTTCGTTGTCTTCGATGTCTTCTCGATGACTTCCTCCTTTAGCTCCTTCCCGTCGATTCCTTAGCAAAGAGGTTGAAGGTCCTTCTGGTTAAGGTATTGGAATACCAAAGCGCTCCCAAAGACTTGAAGATCTGCTGATGTATTAGTACTCAGCTCCCAATCTTCTCATGCCAGTGGAAAGAGGTCTCGCTGTTCTGTACCTGAAATAAGATAGAACTGCCGCGAAGTTACGTTAACGCTTCCAAATGTCCCTCCGTTCGGGCGCCAGCTAAATAAAAGGTTCGCGGGACTGAGTTTTTAAAAAGAGATTTTATTGAGAAGTACATACATTATATCAAGCAAAAGCACAATCTTAAAGCCTATTACAAAACTTCGTGGAACAAACTGACATCATAACGGGTAGAGGCAGAGTGTCACCGGACGAAGGTGGGGGTGCCCCTTTTATACAGTTATCTAGGAGAGGGGATAGTGTACATTTATTTATTATCTCTAATACCATTGGGTTTCCATAACTATATATATATATATATATATATGTGTGTGTGTGTGTGTGTGTGTGTGTGTGTGTGTGTGTTTTCGCTGACAAAGGCAGTATAAAGGTTGATACTGTATACATTTTAGAATAAAGTAAAGAAATATATATTTTTGTTCCAATTGTTTGTTTGTTCCAATCCCTAAAGATATTGAATTTACAACTTCAGCAACCTGATCTCATGGTAGGCACTACTTATTGAGCGGTAATGATAATAAAAAATTCACCTGCGACTTTGAAAATATCCATTACAGACTCTAAATATCGTTTACGGAACAATACGGAGCTAAAGTTATAAAAGAATACAAGAGGGATTGAATCCCAAACAGGCTTCCCCCACCCAGACGGGTTGAGATTGATGGTCGCCCCCTAACTATTGTAAATACCCAATATTCAAGTGGGTCTTGGCCTGCCACTGATCGCCGATAGAGTTCCTCGTGATTGATCAACACTCAGCATTCTTAAGGTACAATCAGTCATCTATCGGGGCTCTATATCCAATGCCACTCATTGTATCTGATTAATGTTCTTTCGCTCCCTTCTTAGATATCCAATCGGCCTGGGGAGGGGTCAATAAAATATCTTTAGCTTAGTAATTACTGCGTTTTATCAGAAAAATGAGTTTTAAAATGATGCAACACTGGCCAACTCCAAACAAGAAAAGGTTTTCAATTCGAGTGCATTTTATTTATTATTTTTTTTTTTTTTAAGGTGAAATATGTTTTACCGGTGACCTAGTCATTACGCGAAGTTTGATACTTGAATTACTCTGATAACTTGAATATGAAGGAATTTTAGATCGTAGTGAATTAGAATGGTAATGGAACTTTCTATGAAAGGATAGGTATCTGGTTTGGGTTAAATCGGCAACATATGGCATATTAAGATATTATGGGTAAGTTTGTCTGTAAAAAAATGAAGAGCATTGAGGATTTTTCCAAGGATTTTAGATTGTGAGGATTGGATACGAGACGAATCAAATGGTTTAGAGGCGCCCCAAAGCTTAACTTCGTATGTTCGAAAAATTCTAATTACTGTCATGTAATTGTTATCTTGAAGTCAATCGGAAGGTTTCAACGTTTTTCTGGTTAAAGCTGGAGAAGTCAATAACGACGGGCAGTTTACATTGTTCGTAAATTTTACATACTTTCTGAATTGATTCCTATTATTTGGCATACTAATGGTCTCTATAATAAAGGTCAAAAAATCAACTAAAAGAAATTTATGTATATATTTTTTTTTTTTTTAGAAAACATATAAACAAATTAATTTTTTTTATTTTTCTGTATAAACTAATCTTTGGTATAAAAGAAAACGAATAGGTGGGTAAGATTCTGTGTTATTTGATTAGGTTTTCATAATTTAAAAAATTCTGTTTAATACACCTAATTGAAATTCCGGTATCAAAAGACATTCAATGGAATGGGGAAAACTAGACAGCCAGTGTGAATGCAGTCACCATATTCCTTGTACGAGTGTATGTGTTAAATCAAAAACAGCACTCCCCTATCACGGAACCCAAATACCTTCATTTACTGTAATAGTAGACATTATTTTCAATTAGGAAATTACTTTATTTATTGAATAAATTATCAAATATATATTCATTTAAACACAAATATTCTGTTCTATAAAGTTGTGTAAATTATATGAAATTATCTTTTTTGTAAGTTTATTTAATTATTTTAATATATAAAAACATATTATAATATATTGTTTTATTTAGTAACTGCACACAGTTTTGATCTTTATGCAAAGTTTTGATCTTTATGCCAGTAAAGCTCATAATAAAAACAAAAATAACAGTAATACTAACAAATCACATAATAAGTTTAAAATACGACGTCAAATTAAATTTTAATGTTGCCAAATAAATAATATAACAAAACAGTAATCATTTCCTTAAATTGTGTAAAGCGACGAAAGTTAAAAATAAGCTTTACTCCTAAAGAATCCATAAATTAGCAACACTTCGAAGGTATTTATCTCCAACGTGGGAAAGTTAAATCTTTATTCAGAATTTTCCCCAAAATAACCTCATTAATTAGGTTATTCGAGAGTTCAATTCCATCATTTGCGCGGTGTTTGTTATAAATAAAGCATCATGGAGCCAAGGTCTTATAATACAGCTGTGGGAACTTGTTTACATTTATAGTTCTCAGAATAATCGTTTCGAACAAATTGTGATGGTGTAAGACGGGAAGTTTAATTATTCGTTATTGAATTAATTATTAAAAAAAAAAATAATTTGACTTTACTTTATATATTGTGATAATTGGTGCCGATTTGTTGTATTTATTCACTCCAATATTGCCCATTGCTAAAAATAAATGCAATAAAAAAATAAAATAAAATAAACGTTTCTTACAAGTTAATTGGGAACTGATTTTATGGAATAAATATTGTAGCATTTCGCAGTCAAGGGAAATAAGTAATAGTGATAGTAAAGAGTCAATACATACCATATCTAATAGAAAAATAAACAAATAATAAAAATATAAATGACATTTAGCAGTCATATTAATAGCCTAGCATTATTGGTTTGACATACAAATATTCTGGTGGCAGTGGTTTTGATTGCTAAATAATATTTAAATATCACAATTTCATAGTGATATCGTGAAACAAAATTAAAAACACAGTACATTATTTTTAATTATTGTATGGTTATAATTATAAATGTGAACTTGAATGTGGTTTATTTTTTTTTAATTATTCATTTATTCCTTCTTTTTTTTTTACATTTTACTGGTAAAATAATATGAGGTTTGGAATTTTCTCAGAATAACAAGCAATTGCCTTCTGATGATAAAGAAACTGTTTAAGTTTCATAGCGTTCGAATTCAGCCTCCACTGGGTTTAACTTTAGTGGCTCAGCTAAGCGAGCAGGCCTGGGATCTCTTTCAGCCCAAACCGATATGTGGGAAAAACAAGCTTAGTTTTGAGTTTCTTGGGGTGCTAATATATATTGTATATGTATAGCGTGATTGTATATATTTTTAAATGATTAATGTTTAAAACTGTATACATTATATACAACTAGAAAATATGAGGAAAATTATTACAATGTCTTGTCAATATCATGCAAAAACCTCTTACTAGAACCACTTCAATATAAAGTTCTACATAGAAGGTCTTTTGGCCATCTTGTTTTAAGACGCCTCGAAGATTAACCGGAAACAGTGGGAGGCAAGTTGGGAGACTAGTGGATTAGAGTGGTTATAGAGCTTAATATGGTAGGATGCATATATGGTTTGGGCTAAATCAGCAACATATGGAACATTAAGATCTTTATGGATAAGTTTATGGGTCACAAAATAAAGACTAGTGAGGATTTTGGATTGTAAGGATTGGATACAAGAAGAATTGGAAGGTTCAGTGGAGCACAAACGCTAAATTCGGAATTTCCAAACTAGTCTAACTACTATTTTATTGTAATAGAAGCTCTAAAAAAAAGTATATAATAAATAAACAAATACAAAAACAAACAAAAAAAAAAAGCAAAACAAAACAAAGATTTTAAGTCCAATAGTAAACATTTTAGTTGGAAGACTTTTACAATTCATAATATTACGGACGTTTTTAATCGGCTGTTAATATCTTCCGATCCACTGATAACTAATCTCTGAAAAATGCCATCATAAAAATTATGAAAGTTATTCGACCCCGATGTAAGTGAAATGTTATCAATAGACCATCTAGCTTAGACTTCATTACAGGAGCTTCATATTACGGTTTTTTGGGACTGTTATAAACTGTTTTTAAAATGTTTTTTTATAATCTGTTTTTTTTATAAACTGTTTTTTGGGATCAGGTGAGACTGAGATTGATTCATTATTAAAATTTGAAATAATTATTCAAAATTTAAGCGATTATTAAAAAAAAAAACTACAGAAATTATTATAAAATATTATATAGATATACATAACTATAATTCTGGAAAATATATTTTATTTGTTTTATGTGTAGATATTGTGCGATATATGTGTACCTACAATTTATTATTATTATACCATATGCACATATAATATAAATTGTATCACTTTTATTTCTTTGTTATTCAATATGTAGTCCTACAAATTTAGATTATTATTAGGATGATTCTATCAAAGATATATAATATAAGTTCCTTATTAAAACTAATGCATTTTATTACATTAAAACTGATTATTACTATAAATTATGTATTTTATAATACAATTATAACTTTATACTTCAGTCAATTTTTTAAAATAAATTTATAAAACAAAAAGCAGGATTTTGGAGTTTTGAGCGCGATCGCCCTTTTTAAGACCCCAGTGGGCGTCGATAGTGATACCAATTAAGAAATAATGTACTTTATCACATAACAAATAACTTTATTTAATTTTTGACTAGTAATTCAACTAACAGCTGTAAGATAATCTCTCTTCACCTCTGATCCCTCCCGTAAGCGTAGCACTCAGAACAAGTAGGCGTGTACAAGCAGAACTTTAAGCGAGAGAGGCCTGGTCGTTTATTAGCCCCTGCACACCTGCTCCCGATTCGCTAAAGGCCAATTAATTTTTCCTTAATGGCGGTATTAAATATTTTTCTCCGAGGATAGTTAATTAATGCACAGATAGGAGAATTGATGGGAACCTCCCGCTAACTGACTGTAGTCTTTTAAATAAATCAGTCTCAACTCGAGGAATTATTAATCACGTTAAGAGCTCTGTTGTCCCCGTCCCTAGCTAGCTGCGCAGGCTGACTTACAGCCTCGGGTAGACTCTTGGTCTAAGGCCGTTTGCAAAAGCAATGAAAATTTAATTTGCTACAAGAATCAATGAAGTACATTAATAAAACATTTATCTAACATCGATTTGTGTATGTGTAACAGCTGTTAACATCCGGGAGGATAAAAAGGATGACGAACTGTTAAGGACATGGAGAATTGAAATTATGTAACAGAAATTAAAAAGTGGCATGTGTCAATATAGTATTTAAAATATAATATTATCGCATAAACCAATACTTTATTTATATATTTATTTCAGTATAAAATATAATTGATTTATTTATTTATATATATATATATATATATTATATATATATATATATATATTGGAGGAAAAGAAAACAACAAATGAGCAGCACATGAAATTGGCACGTGGTAGGACAAACAGTAAGCTGGGTTTTTTTTTTGCTGATTTTTTTCTACCATAGCATGATTAGCCATATCATTTACATTAATCTGATACTTCTAACATAGAAAGGAAATTGTAGAAACAAAATTCATTTACAACTAATTAGAAAGGAAATTGGCGTGTATATACATATATATTTATTTAGCCTGGGAATAAATTATACAATGTCCCAAAAAAATGGCAGATCCAAGTAATCCAGTATTCCAAGTTTTAATTGCTTGAACAAAACTGTACATGAAGCTATTTTTCATTGAATATCTCTAGTATTTTTAAATGTTGGATATTGTGTTCTACACCACTATATATGAAGAAAATAGAAATAAAAAAATAAAAATCTCTGTTAGGTAAATGTTGGTTATTCTTATGTCTTCATTTCAGTATAGTTAATGGAATTTTATATATATAAAACTGGCAATTCGGTGTGTAGACTACATATAAAACATAGCCATAAATTTTAATTTCAATTAATTTAGTAATTTAAATATAAACATATACCTTTGAAAAAAAAATAATCATAAAATTACCTAATTGTATTATCAATAATACAATTAATTTAGTACTAATACTATTGCCACTTTGAAGATTTATTATTATGGTTGGTATAAATCGATTATAATTTTAAATAATATATTCATTAGAGTTGTAACTGTTTCTATAATTTCCAGTAAGTGACCACTTGGCTGAATGAACCATTGAAGTACATCCTGGAATTTACGGTATTGCCTCGTTGTGGATATAAAAGCCTAATCAACTGGAGCTCACTGAGTTACAATAACACTGCAAATTTAGCCGAGCTACACAATTAGTTCCTTCAAATTGATGCCTTCCGCAGGAATGTACATTTTCCTCATGTTTAACCTAGAGTCATTTGCACATCTTTTAAAGCTGTGAAATTTTAATGGCCCCAGTCCTTGTGGTTGCATTATTTAGTTACGTACGAGGTCAGTCACAGGTGTGACTGTTACGCTAGTTCTATAGTCAACATTTACAAATCAGCTTACGCAGTATAAGCTAGATAATTTATAAATATCGAATTTTATAAATTTAAATATATCGAAAGATGAGTACCTTCAATGTGTACCAAATAACATCTGCTTATTTGGAACATATCTCTTTAGGTTTAGTGACAGTCGCTTATGAAAACTAATGGTAACTGAGATATATTGAGGGAAAATGCATAGGGTAAACATCTATAATTTCGAACTCGTTCTTTCTTCTACTCAGAACCAAGAGATGTATTAGATGTGCCCAGAACCACTCTTTTACAAAAAGTGGACCCATCAACAGTAACGTACACTCTTTAAGTGCTGATAAGACGATGTTATCTTCTCTGGTTTTGAAAAATATATTGAAATATTACAAATGCCATGTTGTTTTGTTACTTTTGTAAATACTAAAATAAATAAATGCTATTAGCAAAATATTTTTTCGGGACGCTTATAACAATAACTGCTCGAAGGGCTACCTCGCAAAGTAAAAATTTTCCACGGTCCCTTAAAAAAAAAAAAAAAAAAAAAAATTTTTTTATCAAGAGCCCACTTCTATACCATTAACTTTACCCACATGTAGTCAGTTATAGTATGAATCACTCATATTTATTTCTAAATAATCGAAGGTGGCGTATTTTGGGAATTTCAAAAACCGTTTTTGGACGTTTCAAAAAATTCAAAATGAACCAAAAAATATATTAATTAATACATAAAATGAAATGGCATTCAAATCGAAAATTTGAGCTCTCTAGGTGCAATAGGTTTTTATTTTGAATATATTGAATGAAGACCGAAAACAGCATTTTTTTAGGTTTTTAAAGTAAAAAAAAAAGCTTAACTCAAAAACCAAAAGTCAGAGAAATGTAATACTTTACATTTTAAACAGTCTTGGTACGTAAAACTTCTATACCAAAAATCATAGTTGATTTGACATGGAATATATTTTATGATGAATATTTAAAATATAGTTAAAGAAACTTTCAACATCAATTTTATAGGTATTGATTTATGAACTAATTTTTTCAAATATTATTTAAGTAATAAACAAAATCTGAGACATTTTTTTCTTACTATGCGCATAATTTACTATTTATTATTTAAATATGTAATTACATCTAGAATTTTCCTTCTGATATATTATTTAAATACATTTATTTATATATGTATAAATATATATATATATATATATAAACTTAATTTAAAAATAAATATATATGTATACTCATTCATTATCCGGTTCTAAACATCCTTATAATCCAACTCACAGATTAAAACTGTAGTGGCCCCGAGTATTGTAAATGTTATTATATTAGAGTTCTGGCCATGGCCAGCTTCACCGATCAAGTCCTACGCGACTATGTTGTAGCTGAGAGATCAGCGATATGATGACGGGGTTTGGGATTCCCCGGGACGCGTATGTATATAAGGTAATTGTATTTCAATTTGTTTTTCTTTAGTTTAGTTTATTATTAATCAATTTTATTCCATGATTTATTATAGTTTATTTTTGTTTGAATTTAAATTTATTGTTTTGTTTTTTGTTTATTGTTTGCCTAAAAAAGAAGCAGATTGTAATATTAATTCAATATAAGAGTTCTATCTCCCTCAAGAGATAAAGTATTTTTATCCAAAGAATTGATGGAATCGTGTTGTTTATAATGCATGGTATAATGTACTTTAACATCATTAATATATTAGCGATGTTGGAGTATCCAGGAACAACTGAATATTTTAAGAATTTCCCTGAGTACGATATGCTCCAACTGCAAGTTAATGATTTAAAACAGTTGCACATTTATATCAATAATGGGATGCTAAATTAATAACACGTGGGCTTAAATTTTATTTATTTTTTATTTTTAATATAATAGAGTTACAGGAAGCACCTCGTTAGGTTTAGAGCCAAGATATGAATACTGGAAAAAGGTAACAAACTCGATTCTACCGCCTTTGGGCGCAGTTGTGGAATTGCTGGAACTACAGATTCAATAAAATTTTATTATTTTACGTTATTGCAGTAATTCCGCTTCTATGACACCACAATCGGAAGGGCCTTATAGGATGGTCTAGGACAGCCTAGGCTACCTCAGGGTTGTGTATCGCTATTAAATCCCTCCCCTTCAATATATAAAATATTAGGCAATAAAAGTAAAAATACAACTACTTCTTGCAATAGCCCTATTACTCTTGAATGCATCCGCTGGACAACAGCCGCATATCAGAAATTCATATAATTATTATATAGCAGCTATGAAATGTTTGATTTATGTTTCAGAAGAAAGTGTTTAAATTTAAAATATTTATAGTGTTATCTAGTTTGGACTTCTTAAACGTCTTCGAGGGTACTATACTCCTTATTACCCCTAACTTCGTTCAGTTACAACTTTAACACCATGTTATCGATGGTCTACTTTCGATGAGATTTTCAAAATGTAAGCGCTGCTCATATGTTCAGAAACGTAGCAGTCCTTTTGAGGAAAAGGACTCGCTGTTAAAAGCGACGAATCGTGTTTCTCTCGAAGAAAATATGACGTCGAGCGTTGCTATCTTTAGCAGTAGGTTTCTAGAGGTATATTCCGAGATACAAAAGAGTGCTTTCTTTATGCAGTTCCTGAATACCGCCGCTACTTTAGAGCAATGTAAAAAGTCATCTATCAAACCTGGAAGCATAATTATATCAGCTATGTGGAAGTCATATAAAGGTATTGAAAACATTTATAGACTATAAACTTCAAACTGTTAATCGTTCTGAAATATTTGTTGATTCACTGACGCGCTAACACTCAATCAATAGAGTCCTAATGGGTGCAAGCAAAGAGGAGGAATAAAAGGGAGTGTGGAACTCATAGATCCATGGTAGACTCATGTTTATGTGAGTTTCTTTGGAGTCATAAACACTACAATGTCGATTTATTTGAAAGGATATTTACGAATTTTAGCCACCTGAGTGAGATACCAATAATTTATTTTATTATAACAAATGTTTTTATTTAAGTTTTGCTATTTAAATAAATGTTTGAATAACCTTTATAGTTATTTATTGTAATATATTACATATCAATAGCAATCACTGTAATTACTAAGACGTAACCTGGGAACCCATTATATAAAGGACCCAAAACGACCCTTTTTTACGTAATAGGTTGTCCTGGTACGAAATAATCCGGTTACTGCAATATCTGCTATTGAACTTCACGTATATTCTTTACAGTAGAGAGAATGTTTTTAAAGCATTTTCAAAAATATACTGGATAGGACATTCATTATGAAAAAGACCCCAAATATTTTCTAATATTAAATCAAATGGCATTACATTTACTTGAAACGCATTCAAAGCTCTCAATAAATTACAAAATACTTATTCATTGATCTTAGAGGCATTACTAAACCTTCCGATTCTTCTCCAATCTAATCCTTACAATCCAAAATATTCAATGCTCCTTATTATATCACAAAAAAATCTATTTATAAAGATCTTTATGTACCATGTGTTGCTGATTCGTCCAAAACCTATCCTTTTACATTTCATAGAAAATTCCATACGTACTCGTTTCCACTAGTCTCCTAACTTGCTTCACACTCCATTCCTAATTATCCTCCGCGGCGTCTGAAAAGAAATTCAAGTCCAAGAGACTTTCTAATGTAGAACTATTGAAGTGCTGCTAGTGATAGTTTTTTCCAAGTTATTGACACTTTATTGTAACTATTTTCCTTAGATTTACTTGTTTTATATGATTTATATGGTTATGAATATCGATAAATAGTTATAAAAAAAAAAAAAAAAAAAAAAAAAAAAAAAAAAAAAAAAAAAAAAAAAAAAAAAAAAAAAAAAAAAAAAAAAAAAAAAAAAAAAAAAAAAAAAAAAAAAAAAAAAAAAAAAAAGCAATTTCCAGCTTAATTTTGTTACGTTTTAAGATCCAGATATTCACTGATTGTCATCATTTTGATTGACAGGTGTAAATAAAGATTCAAATGTTAAAAAAAAAAAAGGATAGCATTTAATTCTATCTATTCATAATTAATATAACCTATTGATCATGGATATAGTCCCTTCACTACATAGTTCCATCACTACTACCACCACCACTTACGTGCGCGATGAATACACCCTGATCTCTCAAGAGCAGGCGATAACTTTGAACACTATCAGGGGCTCCATTTGTTTGCCATCTCCACAACCACCATCAATCAAGTTCTCCGTTGATGAGCAGCCCTTGTCGATCTTATGTTCCCGGGGTCACAGGTGATGGCGGTTCTAGATTGAAATAACAGATGGACCTTTAGATCATATTGGTTTATAACTTTTATTGATATGACTGTATGTAACTGTATTTGATGAATAGAGATACGTATTAATGTAATTTTTTACATGAAGTAATGAAAAGAAATTTGTTTCATATTATTATTTGTGGCAATATTAAATAAAAAAGCTACTGTACCTAGGTGGATTGTTCAAATAAGAAACGATAATCTGACGAGGTTAAATGTTTATGTATAACTACTTGCTATAGTTATGCACATATTTGTCTTCAACTATAACATGACGTAAGTAAACATTAACACACAGTTTTATTATGACATAAAACAGCCATGAATGTTAACCACTGGTTTTGTGTACTTCATTAATCATATTTTTAACAATATTTTATATTCTAATTCTATTATATTTAAAGTATAATGAAATCAACAATGATGAAGACAATGACCGATACTGACAGCTGCGGGTCAATCTAACTCTATGCAAAGTACATTGCATCCTAACAGCCTAATTATTCGATGATAATTACAATATCGATTGATGAGATTAATTAATATTATTAGCTAGACGAATACAAATTTCCTTCATTTCAATATAATACGACTATTATCAGATCATAGATACCAGGCGGAAATCAACATCAAGAAAGTTGCGGATTAATAAAAACAATTGAATATATACTGCATATTATATTAACTAGAGTCCACCAGTTTCTGCTGCTTACCTACGATCTGCTACGAAAAGATTAACCGACAAATGGGAAGCTATTGATATGCTAAAAGCAGTTCTTTTGGAGTGAAAACATGTATTCCAATATAAAAAAAAATAATAATAAATAAAGCCGTAGTAGAAAGCATAATGCTATATAACTCAAAAACATGGCTAATAGGAAAATTGAAAAGGAAATGATTCCTGGCTGTTGAGAAGAATTTTCGGAGGAGGGCAGCTAGAATCTCATGGATTCAGCGAATCAGAAAAGAGATTGTTAGAGAAAAAATGACATTAGGAAAGAATATCCTGGTGGAAATTAAAAGGATGGATAGTAAATGAATCCCCAACATAGCATATGAATAGGAAGCAAACGGCAAAAAAGGGAGAGGTAGGCCTCGCAACAGGAAGCGATGGACGGAGAAGATTGGAGGAAGAGACTGAGGGAGGAGTTCGGCTCAAGGAAACTTCGAATGACGAAGAAAATCCTTACAAAGAAGAAAATCAAGCAACGATTCTATAGAGTTTTTTTGTAATGTGTGGACCAAACTTGTTGGTCAGGCTCAGTAACTTTCGATGTTATTTAAAACTTCCTGAATAATTTCGGATGAGAGATCCAGTTCATTCGTAATTTTACATTAACCTTTTATGGATTAAGCATTAACTTTCCATGATCAGTGGAATAACTTTTACCCTTATAAGGTGTTAATGCTCCTTTAGCTGTTCGCCTAGATCCAGATATTTGCTCAATTTCTCTAAAAACATCATAAGCAGATCATTATAAGATAATGGTTGCTGATTTATCTTCCTTATTAATAAATCATCAATAAATGTGGTCTATTGTGAGGGTTAATCTGATCTGATTAGTTATGAACAAAGACTATAAGTACTATCATCTACATACACTTTACAATGAAATGTTCCCGTACAGCCACGATGGTTATAAAAAACCGATCGTTATAAAACGAGGATGTGTTTTATGAGCTGATAGAACATTCGGATCCCTACAAAATATACATGAGACTTGAACATTAAAGATAAACACCTTTCCATCTGTAACCATGCACTCCAATTGATAATGTGAGCCGTTTCATCATCCTTTCCATCTTACAGGTAAATAATGAATTCTTCTAGCTATTGCGAACCATCTTATACTAAACCAATCGACATAAAAATGTGAAAATAAAAAGAATAGAATCAACTTTTTATTGAAATTATGTTTTAGAATAAAATTATGTTAATTTTAGAAAATAATTTAAATGATCTACACTTGCGTTGTCATTATTACTTTTTTTTTTTTTTTTTTTTTTTTTTTTTTTAATAAATAAATTACAAGTGTATAAAATATATACAACAAGTAAATGTGTTGAAAGTAAATACAATGGCATTTAAATAACATGTGAAGAACTATTCACTAGTAGCAATTTAATAAATTCTACACTAAAAGGTCTCTAGGCTATCTTCTTTTCAGACGCCTCGGAGGATTATCAGGAATGGAATAGGAAGCAAGTTGGGAGACTAGTAGATTGGAGTGGTTATGGAGCTTACTATGGAAGGATGGGCTAAATCAGCAACATATAGGACATTAAGATCTTTATGGATAAGTTTATTTGTAACAAAGTAAGAAGCATTAAGAATTTTTCGAAGGATTTTGGATTGTAAGAAGCCCCAGAGCTTAACTCCGTATGTCCAACTAGGTCTGATAAATGTCATGTAAATAAGTCTTTTGTAGAAAATCGGGAGTTTTGAACGTCTGTCTAGTAAATGTTGAAGAAGTCGAAAACGACGAGCAGTTTCCTGTCGTTTAAGTCAAGTATGAGGATTCCAAGTTAAACGTTTGTCCAGTTGAAGTCCTAGATAGCGGATCTGTTCAACAGGGATCAGTGGAATATGTCATTATTACTAAGGAAAAAATTATATAGTTTTCAAATTAGTTACAATTCTTTTTTATGTTTTCATTTTGAATCGAATGAGACTGTTTGCATCTCGCTAAGACTAGCCATCATCAAGAAAAAGAGTTTTATCCGCTTTTTAGCCGTTTTTCTCCACTGTGCGCCATCAAAAACTATTTACATTAATTTTCATTTAATAACCCAATCAAAAAAAGTTTAATTAAATGAGTGGACGACCTTTGATTGCTAGTAAGCTTAGTAGCTAATGTCACGATAATAATTCTGAAATAAAATTTACTTGTATTAACTTCATTAATTTTTTTGGCTAGGTTTCTATACTTCTTTTGTTTTACATTTCTTTCAGATTCATTTTGACACGCTCTGGCTCCGTAGCTGTGAAAATTTGACACCACGTTTGAAACCGCTATTTTCTATCAACTTTCTTTATTTGGAATAATCACTGATAGTTAATTTAATTTCAGTAGGGTTATGATTTTTATTTAAATGTAAATTTGGAAAAAGTAAATAGACATATACATGATCTATGATTTTTATTTTCCAGTTTAGTAAATAAAAGTTTTTTTTTTAAAGTTTTGAATTGATGTGAATTCAAATTAAAAATTAATAAAAACAAATTAGTTGAAATGATTAAATAAATTTGTAAAATTGAAGGTAAAGGACGTTAAGAGAGAGGAAGAGAGGCCCTCACAAAATTAAGTTTCTGCGGCCTAATTATTGCTCGTATCAGGTTTTGTAGCGGCCCCTGAATTAGGCAAAGTTCTGCCGCCAATTAGTAAATAAGTTCAACAGTGTTAGCTTACACAGTTTCCACTTCACCATCGCCTCAAACGTACACAATAAGTCAATTTTCCGTCCAGTCCATCGGAATTTCGTTAGCAGAAGGGATTTTGTCACTAGGTTGCCAGACCCAGTTTCATAATTTCTCTATAAAACCATTAACAAAAAAGGTTAGGTGTGATTTAAATACATTTTTATAATAAATTGATTAACATTTGGAAAATTTGAAAAAGAAAAAATATTCAGGATATTTTGATTTTTAAACTATAGTTACAACCAAATTATGGTTATTTAAAAATAAATAAATAAGGGTCACTATGTTTAAACAAAAAAAAACTCAGTTTATCCTTGACAGGGAAAAACAATGGATCTTGGATATGTTTGTCTAGAATCTACTGCTGCGGGCAAATGCATAAGTCAAACGAATGCATGAAATCCAAAGAAGTCCCAACAGTCTGTGCCCTCTTCCAATAAAGACACCCAGCTAGCTACTAAGGTTTCAAACATACAAAAACCACTAGCCGAAGAAACATTACAGACGAAAGGGAAACAGCCCTTAAAAAATTCCACCGCATCTGTTTCCTTTGCTTAAATACTGGGTGAAAAAAGATGCCAGAATGAAAATGGGGCCATGCCGCTCCCTAACAACCTTGATCATAATCGTCCCCAATCATCTCTCATCCTTACTTAACTCCTTCCTATCAGAGCTCAAAACTCTTATCATCTCACTCATACCACTCCTACAAATGTTATCCCTCTTCAAAAAACCTTTATCCATTCTGCTTTGGAATCCGACCGGTATTCGAAACCGCATCAACGAACTAACATCCTTACTTCATAGCAAAAAAATTGATGTAGCACTGATCACAGAAACTTGACTGACTGAGACCAGCCAGAGGAAAAAGCTCATGCAGAAACTGCTGTCATCATTTATCTGTAAATGAATTCTTGCAATCCACAGCAGCAATAATCAAGACCATCCCCTTTCCCGTCAAAATAGCAGCAGCCTACTGCCCCACCTCCCAAGTAAACCAATCTTTATTTCCCAGTTCAACACCTCCCATAACTGCTTAGGTCACCGAACCTTCTGGGTGCAGATTGCATATATTAAGCACCAGCTATGGGGTTCTAGAGCTACTAACTCTCGTGGGCGTGCACTTAATTCCCGAAATTCCTTTTTCATTTCTCATGGTTTCATTCCGGCTTGGGACCTCTGCATTACTCCATTTAAGGTCTGGATGAACGTTCCTCCGATTACAATTCTTTAATTCAAACCCTCTCCGTCACTCCGAATCCACACCTTCCTCCCCTATCATTTATAAGAGGTCAAGTAGACAGGAGAGAAAAAAAAATCAAACCACTAGCGTTAATACAATACACTACTGCAAAACTTTAAATGCAGATATATAATTCTTTTAAAAAACAACTAAAGAATACAAATTAAAAACATTAATTTTTGAATTTTAATTATATACTTATTTATCAATTTTACAGTTTAACGAAGTAATAACAAATTTTCAAGAAATTCAGGAAACAATTAGGTGAGAAAGAATTTGTCTCAACACAGAATGAATTTGATCTGGTTCTTAGATAGGAACGTTTATTCAGGGAGACCTTCATCATCAGATAAGGAAAGAGGGTCGATTGTTCGCTTGGTGATAAAACAAGTGATGATAGAAAATAATGTATTTATATTTTGAAGAGTAAGCTTTATAAGTGAATGGAATTTTAAGATAATGTAATGATATACGTATTAACACTTAACTATGATCAATTTATTTTATAATAATAAATCAAGGCTAATAATAAATTATTGTAATCACATAAATTATTAAATTTACCTAATACTTTGTCACATTTAAAATAAAAAAAATAAACTTCAAATAAATCTATATTTTAGAGAGTGGACTTTCACTGTTACTTCGCAATAGAGTAAAATCTACATAATAACTAGAGACCTGATTATTGTGCAGTAAAAAATCAAAAAATGTGCAGTAAAAAACTCAAAATTGTGCAGCAAAAAAAATCAAAATATGCAAAATCGTGCATTAAAAAACTCAAAACGTGAATTTAAAAACAATCCATTTATTTACACAAATATGCAAAACTTAACTAGCCTTGAATCAACTTGAGGACATTTCAACAAACGTTTCGTTTTAGTGTTAATTCAATCTGAAATACTTTAAAATTTGGAAAAAAAAGGATACGAAAAAAAAAATGTTGATTAAAAAAATATAAATATCTTTATTAAAATTTCCTTTTACGTGGAAACAAAATATAATTAAATGCGTTTGAAAAAGTTTCGAGAAAATGTAGGACATTATAAATTTCAAAATATTTCTCAGTAAAATTATGCCACCTGTCACTTAAAATGTTCTTTAGCAAAGAAAAGGAACGTTCTACATTTATGGACGTAATAGGACAATTTTTGTAGCATGCGATTGTGGATGGATCTAGATTATCAGCTTGTATTTCCTTTCCGTTGATAAAATAATTTAATTTTTTTTTAACGAATGTAGCCGTAGTTTTTCTCAAGGATTGACTCCAATTTTGAAAACAAACATCTTCCCTTTTCATTTTCAATTCGTTTTCAGCTTTCATCGAGAGTTTCAATTATTTCGATTTGGTAATTCAAGGATTGATTTCGGGATACCAATCGTAATGTTCAGAAAGATGGTGACTTATGTTTGAATAAAGGAATATTAGCACCTACTAATGCTTGACACAGGCCAAAATCATTTTTTATAGATTAATAAAGAAAACTTACATTATTTACAATGTGCGTCTATTTGCGATTTCCTTTCATGATATATTGTTTTCACACAGCAAAAACTAACCACCACCTTCCCATCAAATATCAGCTCTGGATATTCATTTGTCCATTGTTTCAATTTTGTAGAAACACTCGCGGCCGTTTTTGGCCTTTTCAAAGTTGATAAGTTTAAAATCTAGTTAACAACTGACACTCTGTGCTAAATCAGAAGTGGGGAAGACAATGGAAAGCGGGGAGTAAAATTTTCTAAGGAAACATCTTAGTTCTAGGAAGTACGTCAATCTTCAGTGTTTGCCTAAATCCTCAAAGCTCCTAATTCAATACGATCATTTGAAAGTAGTAGGTCACAAATACATTTGATCTAAGCGACTTTTTACTTTAAATTTAAAATCAATTAACCTATTTAATATTAATAAATGTTGCCTAATAATCGTAAGTAAAATTTTCAAAAAATAAATGGTTAAGTGAGTAAAATTAGATGAATTTAGTTCATTTGTGCAATTTCGTGCAGTAAAACGCGAATTCGTGCAATTATGCTCAAAAAGCCAAATTTGTGCAATTTCGTGCAAAATAAAATTTAAGAATAAGAATCCTTAGGTTATAAATGAGATAACTACTTGGGTTAGAGAGCGCTAAATCAAAGCGAACTAAATGTGCAATAACACAGAAATCAGGTCTCTAACAAGAACATAAAATGTACATATTTACTGTGTAACAAATTTTAACTACATCATCCTTATAGCTCCAGGAAGGTTCAGCAATAATAAAATCTAATGATTTCCAATTGATTTGTAATTTTAAAAAAGCGATAATATGTAAATAACAGTGAGTTTGAAAATTGACCACCATTCAGCATGAGAGGTTACAAAGGTGCGGTGTTTTATAGAGCTTGATATGATTAATAATAATATTTACTTATATTCAATTTAATTAATAAAAAATTTTTGAATATGTGATGTGACATGGATACCAGTGAAATTTCAAAATCGATCAATATGTGGTAGGCACCATTCTGCAATCGAGTTTACAATGGTTAATCTACTGTACCATTCTGTTCAAAATTTTAACTACATTAACTTCTCATTTCTACAAAGATTTAGCAATAATAAAATTTACAATGATTAAAATTTTATGATTACAAATAAAAATTCAACCAGAGAAATCAAAATATCGATCCATTACTATTTGATATTGTGTGAAAAAACATGATTTATTGGCGTTCAGTTGTAGGCATCGATTATGCAATCCATTATTCACAATTGTTTCTGAATATTGAAGAGACAATCCTTCTGAATTACTATTTAATACATTAAATTAAAAATCGGATGTCAAATTATGTGTGAAAATATCACTTAGAAAATTTTAACTTATAATTATTTGTTAAAACTTATGAGAGCGGGCGAAGCTGCTACGAGGGATGCTAGTCTGTTATATTTATGTTCCAAGAAATAATATAAATCTACTATATATTTGTCAAATACCACTCACTCATTAAAAAATCGGCCTGGATCGCGGCTAATTCGCGAAAAATGCGATTACAATTTTTATTGGATGAATAATAAAAGATTAATTATCATATGGTATTTGGAGATAAGCTAAGTTAAAAAATAGGTTAGATCTCTAAGCCGCACACTTTGACCACAAATTAAGTTCCTTATAGTTGTAAACAAACAAAAATACGATCGATGTCGAAAACTTATAATATGGTACTTTCTGTGAGCTCATGGTAGCTGCAGAGGTGTGCCCTTACAAGTTTGAGTTGTTTTGTGACGAGAAGCTATTAAAAGACTTATGTTAAAGAGGAGGTTAAAAGACTTATGTTCTCTGGTGATGACATGCAAGGCCAGTTCGATGCTGCCTCGAAGCTTCACTGGAGGACCATCAAAAAAATATAAAATTAACTTTTGCAAATTGTCAAATTTACTTATTGAAATTATTCTAAGAGTGGGATTCTTTAGGCTTATTTAAGTAATAATAATTATCAACGTTAAGCTTAACTTTTATTAATTTAAGTTGTCCTTAATCCTAATGATATTAAACCGTAGCGGAGCAGGGTACTCTCAGCTAGTATATTATATTAGTTAGATAACTTTTTTTAAACTTTAATTTATTTCTGATTCTTTCTCAGTTATAGAGGATCGAGTTGTCTAAGTTGTGGTTTTAGATATCCGCCATATTCTGGGCCGGGGGTTTAGAGAAAATATAAAAAAGAAAACCAAACTAAATTACCCAGTAGAAGGGGTTATCTGGACTTCCACACCCTGCGTCCGGCCTTACTCCCATTTGGTTTTAAGGGCGCTTTAAACCAGCCCTGATTTGGGTCCTTTTAAAAATACTGCAGGATATAGGCGACATCACAAATTTAGGAAGAAATGAAAACTAAAGTTTCCTGAACTGCTATTTTATACAGAGTGGAACATATTTTAGCTACTATGGGTTTTTGTAATTTGAAAAATAGGAGTTTTTTTTTTTTTTTAGGCTAGGAATAATCTAAAAATTCATTGAGCAGGGGATAAAATTTTTTTGTAATTTACAAACATGAAATACATTTGAGTTATTAATCAGTTACTCAAATAAATTTGAGTTTTCAGAATACAATGAATCAAAAATTGCCTAGATGTATTGAGAAAACAAGATTTTAGTACTAAATCTATCTTGGATGGTTAGGAAAATGTGAGTGCACCATATCACAGCAAAATTAATATTTCAAAGAAATAAGATTATTTATACAAAAAAAAACGTTATTTTTTATTGCACTAGCCTAAGCTATTATTACCGACTTGGAACGTGAGAATTCGCAAATATATATTATTATAGTTATTCCAGAGTTGTTCATTTACTTTTGTCGTTTTCAGACATTAAAAATATACAGAAGTTTATTTCATAACTAGCATCCTCCATCGCGGTTTCAGCCACTTTCATAAATAAATATCTTTCATAATTTTAACTAATAATAAAAGTTTTATATTTTTATCGATAACAATCTTGTACTATAGAAGTTTTCACAGAGGAAAAAATAAATACAGGAGGCATCCGAATAAACAACTATATGTACAGTTTTGTCTCTCGATATTATGAGAATAATATAACTGTTAGTGTTTCCAGTTCTGGAAAGTCCTACATATTGTTGACCGTGAGTTACTTGAAATAGCTAAAGGAATTTTAATCATTCAATTTATGTGTTAGAATAGTAAGAAATAACTAGGAATCACTGGGAATCTATAAAAAAAAAAAAAATATATGCTATTTCTCCAGCTGCTGATCCAGTGAGAATTATAGCCTCATTTATATTTCCTCTTTTATAGCTGTAATTTTTAACCTAGTACCATTGCACAAATTAGTTGGTTAAAGGTAACCAGAAAACATAATTGGACATCTAATTTTTAATTATAATGTATTAGTCCAAGAGCTGGTGACCTATTTAGAGCTCGGATTTGACCCAACTTCCTTTATAGCTCAAAAGTGCTCTGAATGCGCCATCAACTCTCCGACTATATGTGTTGGTAATCCAGATGGACAGGAAATTTTTACTATATTATTAGCGATATACTGATAGATTTTAAGACTACATGTCGCACCACGTATTCATCTCTTTTTTGTTAACTATTTAATTTTGAAAATAATTACATTTTAATATCATCCTTAAGCGCAAGATGACACCATACTACTATAACCTCTATAGCAAAATGGCACTCGCCACCTATCGTTCGATTTTTAAACTCTACGGGGATTCACAAATTTATCATATTTTTAATTAAAATTTAATTGGAAATAAGTAAATTTTATTATTTTCAAACCTTGTTCGAACTTTGAAGAGGATCTGGTTTAAATTTAGTTCAGTAGCTTTCGTGGCTAGTGATAACAAAGGAAAAATTGCTTGCCCTTTTATTTAGTAGTATAGACTAAAACAACACTTGACACGTATGAATTCTTGATAACTTAACAATATCATTAAACCTCTCAGTCCATTTATTATGAAGAATTAGACTTTTAAAAGTTTTAAAACTGACGCTTATTTAACCGATGTGGGACAAATGTACGGTTCAGCATAACAGACCTTCCAGTCAAAGACACCAATAACAGTACTTGTAGACCTAAATTACTGTATAACTACAATAAACTAACACATACAGATTTGTATCAAATCATCTCATCTTATAATAAATGGATATTACAATTTCTTTATCTATTTAAATAAATTCACAACTGCATCTAGCCCTGAATTAAGGGAATGATATATTGTAATAATTTATAATATGAATGACTGCGTCACTCTTGGGGAAAAAAATCAGGAGGATACTGAAAATGAGCTAGTACAAATATATGTTAACAAATATAAATTGTTAAGAAAAGTGTCTTTGGGTTTATACTGCATTAAGACTAATACTTAATTTACGGATTTCATTGATTACATAAATAATTTTGGAGATATGATTAACACAAATTAATTGTTTTATTATAATTAGAGATAAGTATAAATATTAATCTAATTTATTTTCATCAGAGTAGACCTATACTCCTAACAGCCTCTTCATTTTTTATTTATTTATCATAGCTATAAGATTTGAGTTTTTAAACAATTCTTTCCTTTCCACTATCTTATTACTAAATGAAGTTAGCATAAAAAGATAGAGTAATCATGAACAATTTTTTGTTCTTAGACCTTTTGCTAATATATTTTCCGTATTCTATTTATCTGTCAGCTTAGAGCGTACCCTCGTTTCAAATTGTAAGAGTAACACTATCCGATTCCTCTTCCACTAGTAGAAACGGGTAGTAACCCCGACCATCGGTAACGTAGGCCGCGGCTGACGGGGGTCGGTCGACAATGAGGAAATCCATCACCTAGGATAATGGTCTGGGGTTTTCACGAGGATCGGCTGGAAACAGACCCAAGACGGATAGGGCGGGCAACATTCTAACCCTAATGGTCCTTCTCACTTCCTCAAAGGCTAAGTGTTTAGAGCCGATGGAGTATCGATGGTTTTTAGGAGTTTGGGTCTTGGTTCTTCCGGCTTCGGCCTGTCAGCGGGTACTCTAGGGAGGAATCTCAAAAATAAATGTTCTTTCCTGAAAATGTATGGAGTACCAGATTTTGGCATTTGGAGGCAGTTAAAAGTTTTAAAAAATTTTCGTTACTCTACTTTTAAATAAATTTAAAGTTTATTTATCTAACTCATTTAAGGCCCTTATTTATCCAACTCATTTAAGGCCCTAGCAATCTCACATGAAATAGATGTTTGCTAAGTCAATATAACTAATAACTCAGGTAAATCATAACCGATCTGAAGCAACTATTGAACTTTAATTGATATATATTCGAATAGATTTAATTAACTATTTACTCAATTGAAGTATCTATTTATCTAAATGTGATTAGAAAAATAATACAATGTTAAGAGCTCTAAAATTGGATATTGGTTTTATTTAAAATAAAATTTTTTTTTTTTTTTTCTAACTCTAGAAATAAAATCAAAAGATAATACTATAATAATGAATAATGAAGAAGCCTGGAGCAAAAAGAAACGCCCGTGATAAAAATAATTTAATGGATTGACGACGTTCCGGCCTGTATTTGGAATATAAATATCAAAAACCAACAGAATGTGATGAAGAAGGGTAGAAAACAAAATCAAATAGACAAATATTACAAGTAATAATAAAATAAAAGGATAAATTGCGAAAAATAAAGTACGATTTTACGTAAAATAAGAGATGAATACTAATAGTAACAAAAAAAAGTTTAATAAAAGATAATTTAAGAAATTATTAAGTTTAAAATTTAATTATAAAAAAATAAAAGTGCTTATTTATAGAGGAAATAATTAATGAAAGTGTATAAAACAAATATTCGAACACATGAATAATCAACGAAGTTAATGTAAATAATTAAAGACATTATACAGTTTTTAAATTTTTTTTTTTTTTTAATACAAAATTTTTTAAAATAAATATTTTTAATATATTGTTATATTGTCTATTACTTCTATATCAGTTGTAATATATTCATATTTATTTAGTTTATTATCCTTTCCTAGGTACATGTACAAATTCCTCAGCTCCAGACTTAATTGTCTTCGCTTGTATTAGTTCATTTACTGTTGAAGTAATTCAGTTTATTTATTTATTTTTCAATTATAAAATAATATTAAATAAAGATCTTTATTTATATAAAATTAATAAATATTTTATTAAAACTTACTGTATCGGCATATTAATTAAATCCTTAAGGCACCCCACAGAGTTCCACAGTGATTCTTTCTTCAGTGATCACCTGGCAAAACTGCCGAACTGTAATATTTTTTTTAAACTACGGTTTAATATTTCTAGGCTGAAATAAGAAAGAAAAGTTCAAGAGAGTAAGTGGAGTTGAAGGGAAATATCCAGGTCGCCTTCGATTTTCTCTGTTCCAGTCACGATAGATCTGAATTCTTCCCTTAAATGTCTTGCGAACGACATTTTTGCTTTGTTTTATTATACCGTAGATATATTATTTTTATTGTAAATTTACGTTATGGAATTTCAATTGGGTAGAAATGATGGGTTTCAAAACCTATTAAAATGCTTAGGAAATTTATGCATAGTCACATTTTAACGCAAATTAATACAATACTGCCCTCTACTAGAGAGACCCTTTATTCTATTTTTTTGTTTATAAAGGCTCTGTTTTTTTTTATGAATGGATTATATTAATTAAATGAAAACATTAATAAGGAAATGAAGAGGCCATGCCATGAATATTTATATTAATATTGGTTAGGAATTTACATAAAAGCGTTGAGTAAGGACAACAAACACCTGAGAATATTGTTTCGGTACTTCATATTCTGCATGAATTATTAACAATTAATTCAGGAAATATCAATTATCAATGCGGATGCAGGTGTGATCGATCATAGTTTTTGAGTAAGCTAAAAATATTTAGAGAATAATAAATTTATTGCCTTTAATTTGTTACTAATGATTTTTTATCTCAATTAAAAAATAAAAAATAAGTTTATGTACATTTGAACAAATGCACGGTTAAAGAATCGCTCTATTAGTAATGTAAGCCTTGTCCGACTTAAGAACAATAAAAAAAAAAAAAAATCTATTTAAAAAAAAATCAATCTATTTTATCTATTTATTGTTAATGGTAACAATCAGTGAAGTGTTATTATGTCTTATATTATTCAATTTTATATCCGTATAACCCATCTGCCCAATGAAAACGGAAGAGATGTTGTAAACATTTATTATTTTTGAAGTTATTACAAACTTCTCAACTTAGGGTTGGGGTCTCTTTGAACTTGGCTTACCCTCAGATAAATGGAAGGGACAATAGAAGACAATTTTTTTTTTTTTTTTTTTTTTTTTTTTTTTTTTAATTTCAATAATCGCAAATTATTAAGAATGGTCAGATTTGGATTTTATTTCCTATTAATTAGTGTCCCAAAAGGTAGTTTTTTCTCGAAAATAAAACTTTTTAAGTGCCAACTGTATTGTTTTAATCAACGAAAAAAATTATTCATGTTCGATATTCTTCTTCTTCTTCTTCTATTCTTCTAAAACAAATGAAGACCGCCAATCTTCGTTTTATAATAACCTCAAGTTTTATACGTTTCTTAAACGTGCTTCTCGAAATTAAACCCAAAGAAATTTCAAAATCCGAAACCCCTTTATGGTCCATATAAAGATTTTATATTTGTAAATAAAAGATTAACTTGGTTTAAGAAGGGTAAATTGGTATAGGAAATGACAGAGATGTCAATTCACCCTGTTAGAAGAGTGGAATACACCCCAAGGTACAAGAAGTACCAAGGATTACAATCAGTTTCCAGAGACGATAATAGCAAACAGACAACTGTTTGTCGACGAAAACCTTCCTTTTTTGTCTATCCTCGGCTTCCTTTATGTGGCCGACCAACTTGGAACGAACTTAGGCCCCTAAACTTGTTCTAACTCAAACTTTCCGATTCTTCAGTTTGTTTATGTTCTCGGTTTTGTTCTAATTAGAGATGTTGTTACTGGAACTACACCAAAGTTAGATGTACCAAATTTATTATTTGGTTAATTATAAATTTGATTTAACCTTTCAGAATTTATAAAATAATGATTACGAACCTCTGGAAGTTACAAAAAAAGTCGGATAACCTGCAAGCTCTTTTAAAATCTGTTAACATCTGTTTCAATACAATAATTTATTCCTCGAAAAGTAATAGATTCTGTGTATAATATATACCTTTTATTGTATCTTTTATACTTTATGTTATAAAATTCTTGCAATAACTTGTAGAGGATTGTACACTAGTAGCACTTTAATAAAAGTCCCGAGGCCATTTTATTTTCTGTCACCTCGGAGGTTATTGGAAGTAGCTGGATGAGGTGTTTGTAGAAAAGTGTTTCCGAATTGGTATAAAGCTTGTCATGAAAGGGAGAAATATCTTGTCTGGGCCAAATTTGCAACATACAGGACATTTAGATCTTCATGGATAAATTTATTTATGACATAATAAGAAGCATTAAGGGTTTTACGAAGGATTCGGGATTGTTAGGATTGGATACGACAGGAATTGGAGGTTTAGTGGAGCCCCAAAGCTTAGCTCCTTATGTCAAAATGATGCTAATTAAAATATTTTACATTAATAATTCTTTTGTAAATAATTGGGAGCTTTGAACGCTTGTCCAACAAATGCTAAAGTAGTTTCGTTTCGTTTCGTATTTGGATTCCAAGTAAAAGGCTTGTCCAGACGGTGGCCAAACTAGGGTATCTGTTCATAAGGGATCAGCGAAATATTATTAAAGGATGCTATAGTACAGGAAGTCGTAGGTTTCCGACGAAAGATAAAGATTTTTTGATGGGATTTATTTGGATCTATTATATTTATACATATTTGGCACCATTCTTGAAGGTTTGTGATAATAGATTAACTTATTAAAATTAAAATTAAGTTATTAAGATCCAATAAAAGGAACATCATTTACTGATAATACTCATAAGCGTATGGGGTGAGTACGGTAGTAGGATTAGCAGATAAAATACATACCTCAATTGTTTAAAAGTAAAACATTTTTCGCCATACATAGAACGATTGCTAGAGATGATGTCCCATTCTTTTCATATTTGTTTTTATATCATTATGAATACAAATATATTTTTTTTATTCAGCTTCTTAAAAATTAACTTTTAACTTAAGGGATGAAGGTCTAGCTATATAAATAATGTTTATGCTATATCCACCAAGGAGCGACCCTGGAGTAGAAAAAAGCTTCTGGGATGCAAATTCTCTCAATAAAGTGAGTACCCTAAATTTAAAAAAATAAAAATTGTGGTTGAGCGTTGGGTAACTATAACTGTTAGCAATTATTGTATTATATCAGTAATTGCATACATATTTTATTCTTATATATACATACCTAATGAATCGGTATTTTTAATTTTAAAAAATCCAGTTTCTTAATTATAAGAAAGACAATAGATCATGGAGTTGTCTATCTATAATTTGCTACTTTTACGTCAAGTTATCCTGATAAGGAAACTGTCGTATAATTTTCGATCCGAGCAACATCAACCGAGCTAGAGCGTTTAAAAAAAGTCTTAACTCAAACAATGGTAAAACGTGACTTTTTTCTTTCAAACCAATATAGCTCCTATAAATTTATACCAGAAAAATTATAATAAAAATTAAAATTATAGACCTCCAGCCATAAGACATATTCATGCCATACTATTTACTTATAATATTATTTCAATTATTTTATACTTTAATGAACGAAACTTCCATTAAGATAACAAAAACAATTTTAGCAATCATTAAAACATGAACCGTACTTGGCAATTAAGCATAATCCATAGCAGGAACACTTAATGGAAGGGCACCAGGGTCTTTTAAACAGTCAGGGAAACTCGTCCTTCTTGAGCCAAGTTGGTTTGCATATCAAAGGGTAATTCTAAGACGCTGTTAGGATAACTCGGATCTAAAATATTTTGTCTGGGGCGTAACCTGGCTTGGGATTGTTCTCCCTCAACTCCCTCCTAACGTTATAATAGCTTTCCTTTCCGCCCTGTTGGTTCGTAAAGGCTTCTCTCAAAATTAATTAAATTTGCAATTAATATTAATTCAGGAATTGATGAATTTTAACAGAATCAGTTGATGTGCACATAATAATAAAGAAGGATCAACACTATTGATGAATTATTAGTCATTTTTGAGATATTTAAGTTATTAAAATACAACTTTTAAATTATAACACAACTTACTTCAATTCTATTGGGATATTGAAAAAATATTGAACGCTTGTGCATGGGACGAAAAACGTTTTATTTATAATGTTGAGTGGTCAACACTGACTTCTTTCGCAATACCCTGAGTAGTTTTGCGAGGTTTTTATTCTAGCAAAGCCATATGATTTATCAATTCATTACCTTCGTAAATCCAATACTGGCCCATTTCATTATGAAATGTTTGAGTCTGGGAGTTTATAATTTTCTTTTGTAAAGATTTTTCCCCACTCAAAAATGAAATATTTTGACACGCTAGCTCTGTTGGTGTTGCTTGGGTCAAAGTTTTAATGACAGTTTCCAGATCAGAAATTCAATGGAGAATATTTAAAGTAAATACAATGTATTTGTATAACATTTCATTTAGGAGCTATATTGGTTTGAATGAAAAAAGTAACGTTTAGCCTATATTTTTAAAGTGTTGTGCTTTTTGGCCCGTTCTAGTGCAAAAAAGCTTTACTAAAACTTTTCATCAGAAGCAGTAGATTATAGACAAACATATCCATGATTTATTTTTTTGTCAAGTCAGGGAGCCATTAATTATTTTTTGTTTTGTGTATACTTATTTATATCTATTTTTTATTTTTTTTTTATTACGAAATAATAGGAATCATAAAAATAAATCATTTTAAAATGATTCGTATACATCGCAAATTTATAAACCGGCCAAAAGAACGCATATTCAGAAAATACAAACATCTCAATCCGAATTCCTAAGACTGATTACAGACTCCGCTCTTTATGTGTCTAACGATACGCTACATACAGACTTACGTATTCCAACATTTAAGACCCATATTCATAAACTTTATCGACAATTTCATGAAAACTGCGTGAACAACAGAACACACAGATACATAATATGGCAACAGTACAAATTCCTAACATAAGTCAACGGAGGCTGAAAAAGAGGTGGATGAGGGATCTCCTAGTCTAATCCCTAATAATTACTACGCCTGGAGATTGTACAACTGGGTGATGACTCCCTTATGCCTGATCATGTCTGTTGTTTTAATGTAACTTCACATTCACTGATTGTCCATTATGTATAGTTGTGAATAAAATTATTATGTTTAAAAAAAAAAAAAAAAATCAGAATGATTGGTCATTATCATTTCAAAGCATTCATTCATTACATTTAATCTCTAATTTTGTTTTGATTTCCCAATATATAACAAAAGCTCATCTACATGAACATAATATTTCATTATTACTTGTCATTATTTTATGTTTATTTTATATATAAAAAAATATAATAATAATAACAATTTTCTTTATTTAATCTGAACCATTTGATTATTTGCTATAAACCAAATCAGCATCAAACCTGTTAATATTATCAACCAATTTATTCGGCTTATTATTAGCCTTACAAACTTAAAAAACGAATTAGTATCGTTTTTAAGACCTGAACAAAAAAAATAAATAAAAAGGCAAACCCATTCCGATTCGAAACTCTATTTGATACTTAACTATAAGACGATAGGAGTTTAAAATATATTGAAAGCAGCAAGGTTCTTAAAAAATTGCTTTTCCAATATATTTTTTATTTTGACAGAATTTTCAACTAGAACATATTTTAGTTTGTTTAACATTATCTTGATTAGTAAATCCGAATATTTAAATATGAATAATCATAAAAATGAATTTGGACCGTTTCAATATTTGTTAACCATTAAATAAAAACTAATACAGATGTCTTACTATTGATAACCACTTGAGTTTATAAAGATATTATATTTAGCATAACATTGAATTTGTACATAGGTTTTGAGATGTGGGAAAAGAAAATGAATGTGTTAAATTGGTAGTTTGTTTCATTATTATTGATGTATCTGCTTTATGATGAATAGGAAAAATTAAATGATAAACGACTAAGGTATTTATCCAACAAATTTGGCATGATAAATTGAATTAAATCCTTTTAAATTTGCTGATTATATATACTTAAAATGTTAGTAGAATTACATCTACGGAAAACGTGACAATTCTGTTATAGCGGGGCGTATCAGAGTTTGCGATCAATGTGTCTAGTCCAACACGCTTAAACCAGGCAATAAATCCGATTTAGTAAACATTACCGAGATATAACGTTACTGAATATTACAAACTATAAATATGTTTTTAATTAAAAATAAAAAAAAAAATACAACTCCAGGAACTTAAAATTAGCAATAGAGATTGCATGGACAGAGAAAAATTCAGAAGGCAAATTGATAGTTTGAAGGTCCTTAGTGATAAGAAAAAGCATACCGGAGGAAAATGGACTGAAGAGAGGAGGGCACTTCACTCGGAGAGAATGAAGGAAGTATGGAGAAGGAGGAAAGGAGTCAGAGACAAATGATATTTGCGTGGTCCATAGCTGGCCTGTTCGCAAGAAAAAAAAAAAATACAAAAACGTAAAGCAACATTTGTCCATTAGCAGTTTAACATCGTATAAAAATAATAACAAAGTTAAGTTAAAAAAAAAAGAAAACAAAAAAAGGATTTATCCTACAAATTTACATTTAAAGCTGCCCTTTTGAAAAAATTTATAGCCACGTATACTGTACTATTTTATTATAAGGAACGTTCCCTTCTTTAGTTTCTTTTAACATACAATTAATATAAAAAATGAAACGGTTCTTTACTAACTTCCTTCAAGTTCTTTACCTGGCAAACTGCATAAATTAAACATTTGTGTAGACAACACGATGTATCTACTCATCTTCCAAATCTGAAATACTATAGACGTCGATCAAGATAATATATTTATTTTACATTAGTGTTATTAAGGTATTATGTTTAAAATATCCCTTAAAAAAAAAAATAAATAAACCTGTACCACTTAAAACCCCTGAAGTGTCTTGGGTTCAGTACTTAGGTACGGATGAACCGCTACTAGGCCAACGGTTGTGAATGGAAGAGACGGCCTAAATCACGCTCAACCGCCAGGTTTTTCCCCATTTAACCTTCCACCGGCCGCGCCGTTGTATTTTGTACAACACTCGACTTGTCTTCTCTCTCTCTCTCTCTCTCTCTCTCTCTCTCTCTCTCTCTCTCTCTCTCTCTCTCTCTCTCTCTCTCTCTCTCTCTCTCTCTCTCTCTCTCTCTCTCCTCTCTCTCTCTCTCTCTCTCTCTCTCTCTCTCTCTCTCTCTCTCTCTCTCTCTCTCTCTCTCTCTCTCTCTCTCTCTCTCTCTCTCTCTTCCAGTGAGGTTCCCGAAAAATTGGCTTTAGCAACTTGCCGCCAGTAATTTTTTAATGTGGTAGGAAAGATAGTTTCCTGATTAAAAAATATTTAGTCCTCAGTGTTGCACAAAGTACAACACGTTTTATTTATTTCTCGCTACTTTCTCGGCAATGAGCTGGATTCCATATAGTTCAAGTAAGATTCTTTTGCATTTTTACTTTTGTTTATCTCAGTCAGAGAAGTATTGTTTATTCGGAATGTTTTGATTATTTGGAAACCACAACTAGATATGGAGGAAAAAAGAACCGGACAATCGAATAAAAATTTAAAATTAAGTGAAGAGGAAATAGAAGATGATCTATATCATGATACAAAACCTATTCAGAGGGAAGTGATAGAGAAGACGCGAGGGGGGGGGGGGACAGCCAGGGGATAACTACATTTTATTTATAAAAATCATTACTCAAATATATATGTTTACAAAAATTGATCCTAAAAAGAGCCATTTTAGACCTACAAATAATTATATTTGACTTTAATATTGTAAACAAAAATTTATCTAGTTTAACTTTTTTTTTTATAATTTTCAATCATAAACATATTTTCATTTATGTTCAAAATATTATTCACTCAGGTAATATTCTGTACATATACTCTTCTTTAAATGCAGAATGGTAAACATATTTTTTAATATAGTTTTAATACAAAATTTAGATAAAAATGGATAAAAAACAGGGTTTTGTACTTTGGACAACGCGTGACCACTCGTGTTATGGAAATTGACGCGACCAGGAAGGTTAAGGGTATCCACTTTGGGGTGTGTCCCATCCTGACCTCGAAGGTGAGCCACAACCGAATTAAAGAAAATAAATTGTATGCCTTTAGTTAGACTCCAACCCGGGTCGGGAGCTTGGTAGTCAAAAAGTATCCCTTACCCAAAAATAAAAAAATAAATAAAATAATAATAAAAATAATAATTTTTCCATCTAATCATAGTTTTATGTTTCCTTTTAAAACGACAGTGGCCCTTATATATAGAGCAAAGATTTATTTTGTTGGAGTACTGACAATGCCCAGTTACTTTGCTAAAGTCCTATAGATTTGAACATTAGTGATGCAGTTTAAAGAACAGCACTGGGATGTCTTAGGGCATGCCTTCTCTTTATATATGTAGGTAAAAACTGTAAGGAAATGTTAATAATAGAGTATTAAATACAAATGATGAAAAAATTGCTTACTATTTTTTTTCGTAACTTACATTTACTGACGTATTGACAGATTCTCTTTATTGAAATATTTTTTTCATTTATATGTAAATGTTATCTTCGCAGTGTGCAGTATATGTTAGTTTGATCTAGCCAATAATCCCATGCTCAGTTAGTAGAACAGAGCCACATTAACAAGCTAAATCTCCCTTTAGCACTTCAACCGTAATCCAGACTCCCAAGGGATAGGATCTCAATGAGGTACATTCCTATGCGCCCCTAGGCCACGAAGAGACCCGGGAAAGAGTTCAATTAGTGGAAGGGAGGGTTCATGGTAACACAGCTTCCCGACTGCCCTCAGCCAGAGGTCGTCTTCTTTTTTTCTTAATTGTTTTAAAAATTTATTATCTCGTCTCTTAGACTATCCCAGCTTCATTATCTCTTCTAATCTATCCAACCGTTATGTCCTTAGTTTCATTTTGTTCTCATCTCAGCATTTAATTTTAGAGAACATTACCTCTACAGAAAAAAAAAAAAGGAGAACTAGAATCTTTTTTAACTACCAGAAAATTTGCCATGGTAATCTGTCAAATGTTTTAAACTTTAAAATGTTTTGTCCTCAATGTATATTTTAAGGAATTTTGACATACGGGACGGCAAAAGTACCGGGAGTAGGGCGGGGGTCCCCAAAAATTTTTCAAAATTGTCAAATGACGCATTTTTAGGCCGTTTTAACTCTTAATAACATGTTCCGTGAGGTTTTGATTACCGGGAACTCCCTACTTCAATTATTGATCCCAGGCCCTTTGACAATTAATTTGGTCCACTCTATGACGTATGAACCCATTTTTAAATTGACACCAGGGGCCTATTTCATAAAGATAGAAGTACAACTCTACAGCTACAATTCCTAAAAAACCTTGACATTTGAGCTCCCATTGGTCGGTTTTAAGGTTTTTTTAAATTGTAGCTGTGGAGTTGAACTTTTTAATATTTTTTTTATTATCTTCAAAAACTGTATTTAAATTGAAATTTTTGCTCCCGTAAAAATTTGCCGGCACTGGCTACGTTCACTGGGCGACAAAGTCATGGAACTAGGCGGCACAAGTGTCGCCCAGTTTATATATTATTTTATGCTGTTTGTGCTTGTTCAAGTTATTAAGGTAAAATAAGAATTCAGGAAAATATTGAAGTGTATGGTAGTGTAAATGAGACACTCAATTGAGACATTCTTCATCTACAAGGTGCGTACCCTAAATTAAAGAAAAAATCTGAGATTCTGGATCACCTCCTTTAACAACGCTGCTTGGTTCAAAAACAGGCCAATCTTAAGAAAATACTGAACCATAAACATTGTTTCTATTATTAAAAAAACATTTTTTAAGAAAATGCTATTTTTCATTTTTTTTTTTAAATTTTAAGTAACAAATTACACACTTTTAGATATTTGTTTCTATAAAATGAATTTTTTAGTCACTAGTGCAAAAATAAATCAAGAAATGGACTTGAGACCCACAATCCGATTGCATATTGCATAACCTTAACTAGCAATGGAATAGTGAGATTAAAACATAATAGGCATAAGGAATTACATTTCGAAAATTCAATTTACTTTGAAATATATATATATATATATATATATATATATATATATATATATATATATATATATAGAGAGAGAGAGAGAGAGAGAGAGAGAGAGAGAGAGAGAGAGAGAGGATAATTAGATTTTTTTTTTTTTTTTTTTAATGTTTAGAGATGGCCCAGTAAATAATTTTGGATTCAACATTGCAAAAATGAAAATCAATCAAGAAAAATCTATATCTTTCGTTTCTGACTATCAGGCTGCTAAGCTATTCAATTTCTGGCAACATTGGTAAATGTTTCGTGGAGTTTTAATTATTTACAGATAACAATTTTACATATTTTCATAAAACCAATACATAAAAATTATTCTTTTGACATCGAATTTAAATTAATAACTTCATATTTATTCATTTTTTTATCTTCAACACTATTATCTATGTCACTGGGAAATTATTTGATATAAATTGACCAATTTTATATAAACGAATGAACTAAAAATTAAAATAGAAGAAGCAAGAAGAAAAACTTGGCAAAATAGACAAGGGACATGTTGCTGTCAAATTAACGTTGTACAAAGTCATGCAAACTGGGAACAGAAAATTGGGTATCAGGAACTAACGTAAGCTGTCAAACATCCTTGTCAAGACCTGTCAATTATCAGACCAAGTAGCAGCATCTCGTTATGCTACATATCATATAGAACATTATATATTAGCATAGTTCTACATGAATTTCGCATTTACCGGATAGAATATTAAATCATAATATGACAGTTTCGAAAGACATTCAAGTAGGAAACATTTTTCATTTTATTTACTTAAGCAAACTTAGAAAAACTATAGCGTGTTCATTTTAAAAGTCTTTCATCAACTTTAAGCCCGATGCAATAACTTAAGAAGTTAACTGATTTTAATTGTTTCCATGCCATTTTTCTATTTATTAAAATTATTTTAAAAATAAAAGGGTTAAAGAATATCTTGGATTGTCGTTGAAGGCTGCCACAACTTATTTATTTTGGAGCAGATCTCATGATGACACGGAAAATTGCTCTTAGTTTAAGAATCACTCATAGCAAATTACAAGATAAATATGATATACCTAAAGGAAACGTCTCAATGTTGTCATAAATATATGCTGTATGTCAGTCCGAATCAAAATCAGAAAACATAAAATCATTTATAAAGTCGGTATCTATTTTATGTATATATAATCACTTTCCAGAAAAAAATATTGAAGTTTATGAGCAAAAAATATTACATTCTCGATGGATCATTAAATAATTATTGTTGATAAGTAAAATTGTCTACATTTTATCCCGATTACGCTGGTTAAAACTGGTTAAATTATGTTTTCAGGTATTGTGGTATTGTCATTAAAGATGGACGGCTAGGTTCGGAAATTAGCCTATCCGTCGCCTATTCTCTGCTCTGTGAAACCGGGTCCCAGAGCTATTATAAATTTCAAAACAGGCGGACCCTGGTGTCATCCTCGCCTGACACACCATGACAGCATTGCCACTGACCTATTTCTAGCGGCAACCCAACCGTGTAATGGATAACTCCAACACAACTTGGATTACTTCTCCTAGTGGAAAATTTTTAAAAAATATTGTTTCACTAAATATACATTTGTTAAAGAATTGCTGGAACTTAAAAATATGATGTTTGAACCCTTAACAACCTAAGGTAAAAGGATAACGGTAATTTCTGGAATATTCTTAATACTGAAATTTATTTAATTTTTATTAAGCTATTTACATAAATACAAATACACGAATAAACCAATCGAACTTAAGTGCCGATACATTGACCAATGAAGCATTATTCCTTGTCACAGTTTGCCTTGCGAACTGACCGACCGTGTACTCGCTGCTGGGCGGTGGTCGGGTCCCCTATAGACTAAATGGCCTGCTAAGGCTATCCAATTGGACCGCCCGTCGATGTCTTCCGCTTTGCTGGACATTTCTCCAGACCATTTTATTTCCAGCGGCTGTCATCTATTCTTCTACCTTTATAATAATATGAAGTTAGTATATTTCGATACCTTTCCGAAGTTATAAATTATTTATTTGATACTGAGATTATCCAGTTTTTATAAATTTCCTTTCATCCAATGTAAATTTGGATAGCTTGTCATTCAAAAATATAACACAGGCCAACAATATTTATTTAAATTTATTTATTTACGGTTTACTTCATCTGGTCACCAAGACATTTCTGTATAAGAGGTAATGATATGGCTGTTAAAGCAGTAAAAGAAGTTATAGCTCTCCCAGAACCTGGAAAAACCTTTCTAATGGCATCAGAACTTGCACACTCATTTAGAGAGAAGATATACCAAGAGTGGCAAGCATTGTGGGATAAGAGCCCACTAAATAAACTCTAGGTTATTAAGAACGACATAAAACCATGGAGTAGTTCCTGCCGTACTAATCGCAGAGAAGAAGTGATCCTAACGCGATTAAGAATTGGCCATTCGAGAACAACACACCTTCACCTTATAACCAGAGAGGCTCCTCCCAAATGTGAAATGTGTGTCAATGGTTTTAACCGAATCAGGAATACCTCGAAACATCTCAAAGGTGCTGGGAAACAATGAAAACATAATTGAAAAATTGATAGCTCTCCTTTATAGATAAAGCTATATCATAAAATATAGATAATAACGATCAATCATGAACAGACGAGCGTTGATAACCCTCAGGTTTTACCCTCAAAAATCTCTCAAATAAATAAATAAAAAATTTAATTACTCTATTTTATTTTACTTTAATAGGTCATCTTTATAGATTTTTATGAGCTGAATCCAAATCTAGCCTTTTTTTTTTGTGTAATCCATAGACTTTTAGCATTATATTATGTAGTATAAAACCATAATACCAAATCTCCATATTGTTCAAATAATTTCTGCTTTCTCTTCCTATAATAATAATTTTGGTTCCAACTTTCAACGAGTTCTTTTCCTTTAGCCGCGATCTAAGAAATTTAGGTTTTGCTTTTGTTAACCCCTTATCCCTAACCAAATCATTGAGCCCGGTCTGTGAAACAATTTAGGCTCTACATTTTCTGCAATAAAATTCTTTATCATCATCAGGTTCATGTACCTCTGATTTAAATATCAAATTATAATTTGTTTGTAGAAGAAATAACGCATGAAACATTTTAAAATTTTATGTTTGCATTAAAAATGAAAAAAGAATATTTTTATTTCATTCCCACTTTTCTTAACCGTTTCTAGAATTAAAGGAATAGTTTGAACCTCTTTTCTGAAATATTTCGGTTCCTCGTTTAACTTCATGTCTATCTCAGTTGGTGTTAGTAGAAATTGCGTTCATTTTTATGTTACCCAATGTTAACTTAAAAATAATGAAGGGTACTAACAAAATTGAAATCAACAATAGGATGTAGGATTGATTTTCGTAAATCCTAATTTAATTATGAGTAATATTACCTGACAGACTGGTGATTTACTGCCCTAGATCACGAACCGCAATTAAAGAGAACATGATTGCGAGCATTAGCAATTAAATTATGGTATGATAATGGCTTTGATGTACAGTAGCAGCTCTTTACAGAACCGAAGAGCAACAATAAATCAGCTGTGATTGGACAAGAAATGACGTAATTGCAGCTCACGCAATTTCCGCTCTGGCTTTCGCAATTAAACCTGGTAAGATAATCACAGTGAACCTGAGCTAGATTGTGAAACTGCGCTATTTATTATTAATAGAACAAGAGTGGAAAGGAAGAACGGTCAAAGAGCAATAAGAAACTGGCAAGAGGAAACCTCTTTTCCAATTTTCCTGATAGTGCCTCTTGGCGTTAGTTAGCACTTTATTTTACGCTTCTTTTAACTTCAAGCTTTTTATTCTCTACAGTATCTGGTAATGTTTAAATTATCTGTAGTCAGTAATTATTATTATTAAAGCGTTCTGTTACTGCTAGATATATTGAAAAATTGAAAACATTTTATGATTAAATACATTGTCATGTATTGATTATAGCAGATGGGATTTGAGAACTAGTTGTACCTAGATGAGATAGTAGTGATGTAAGAAAACCCCGAATAGGATGGAGGAAGCTAAAATCACAATATAATCCAATAGCAACAATGTAGGATAAGTAAATATCGTTCTTCCTCATGCCTCACATTTCATGTCACCTTTTACACATTTTGTTTATAAAGCCCAAAATTCCACTGATTTTTATTATTTATTTCGACAGGTGTAGATAAATAAATAGAGTTTAAAAAAAAAGTTTATATGCATGCTTCTTTTCTTAACAATTGACTAAAAATAGGCGAGTAAACTAGGCTTTAAAATAAGTTAGATGACAATGGATTGACACTTTAGTATTTGGATTTTTTTCTGTTCCTTCCGAAACCCGTTATATATTCTTCTGCCAATCTAATACAATTATGGGAACATTATACTCTTCCTGCCTCTTAACATTTAAATTCATTTTTTGTCTTTTATAATTTTGTTTATTGAATAAGATATTTTAAATTATAATGTGTTAGGGCTCACCATTTTTTATTTGTGTATGATTTAAACAAAAAAATAAATCTAGGCCTAAAATGCAACGTTTCGGAGCTCCTATGGCTAGAAATCAACGGTTCTGACAGTTTGATATATATTTTCTCGAAATATTTAGCGGAATTGGAAAAAAAAAAAAATATCGTTCTTTCTTCCAAAAACTTTTTTGTTTAAAACTCTTAATTATCCTTGTATGGTTTAGAATATTTTGAATTATTACGGTGTGTTTCTATTTTGTACTAATCCGTATGGGAAAATATATAACGGTGGAGTATATTTTCCCATACGTGTTAAGCTATTGTACGACGATTTTTTTTTTTTTTTTTTTTTTTTTTTTTAAATGCAATGCAAATATTTGTTAGTATTATTTCAATGCACCGAGAATTAAATTCGTATGTCTGGATAATTCCTAATGAGATAACATTAAGGTGGTTCTTTTATGAGCGCTTTTCCTACTGCAGTTGTTACTGAAAAAAAAATAAAATATTTTAATTATTCATTCCTATTGTCTATTAATTACTCATTCCTATTATTACATTTTATAAGCATCAATACAAGATTGATTTAGAGTTTCTCAACAATGTAAATAAGAATCTCCCTATTAATTATTTATTTTTATTTTACTTTGCTCATTGATTTACTTTTACTAAGGCACTTTTTGTGGATATTAGATACATTAATGTTTATTAGTTATTATCTTAAATTTTTCATTCTTTGTTTGTACATGAAGTGATGTACTTCCCTCTATTATTATTTTATTTCTTTTCATTTCTTTAGACTACTATTATCTGGTTTTTAAATATTATTTTACACTCTATGTTGTATGTTGTATAGTTAGAAGGATATTTTTTATTTTTTTATTTCTAGTTTACATAGCGTATGAATATATTATTCCCATCCATATTACGCATTGCCCTTTAGGGATGTAATATTTATCTCAATGAGAATATATTAAAAAAAAAAAAAAAAAAGTTAACAAAAATTAAGGGACCATAAACGTCAACACGTGCTTTAAAACATATTTTTTGAATCTAACATTTAAACAAGATTCGGGTTAGATTTCAGAAAAATTGTTCTGATACTGCTAAAGAAAAAAAAAAATTATATATTTCTTAGGCATAACTCCTATTTATTTTCATATTTTACTACATCTTTCGGAGACATGCTCCATCTTCAGGTTTCTCCTAATCAGTGATAACCCTCACATAGCCAATTCAAACATGTTTTTAGCCGAGTGACATGGCTCCGAAACATGTAGTTAAAAATGAAATAAATAGTTATGCCTAAAAAATATATAATATAATTACATCCCTTTCAGCATAAATGGTTATACAAAAAAAAATAATCCAAACTTTAAATTGTTAAAAACTACTTGCAATTATTTACTGCAACAAATTCTCAGACATAGAAGAGGATGAGAATTCAAAAAGTCATTCTAAAAACTACTTTAAGCATCAGAAGGTATTAAAAAAAACTCTGTTCATTTAGATTTGTCATAACTTCATTATAAGTAATAAAAAAGACTCACAAGGACTTAATTCAGTCAAAAGGTGGCAAGATTCCAGTATTATACTAATTAGTGAAACCCTACCCTCAACCTGCCTTACACTGCTGCAACACGACGCTGACAGAGCGTTACGTTTCAGTAAGAGTTAATGGATCTAAACCTCTTGATAAACAGGAGTGGGTAATTAAATGTATTGAAATTAACAAATTAAAAAAATAAAACTGTTTGTCAATTCATTTATTGATAATTTAAGTTAAAAATAAACGAACGCTTTATTCAATAATTATAAGGATAATTGTAGTTTTAAAACTAACTATAAATGTTTGTCAATAGATGATTATAATTATATAATTATGTAATTGTTTCGGGAATATTGAAATTACTTTATTTAAACGCCAATTTTTTATTATTATTATTTTATTTATTTTCATTTTTTAATACTATTATTGCCTGTTTATATAATACTATACAGAATATGGAATAAATTAAATTAAAAACATATATATAATATTTTTTTATTTTATAAAATAGGTTTTTTTCAACGAAACTAGTAAATATGTGTATGCATTTTTACATATATTTAAATAATCGGCCTGATTTTAACACAAATGCATCTCGTGCAAAAAAATTATTTACATGGGTACTAAGCCTAGCTATTAATAATTTAACGATCATATCTCATCTAATAATTATAAGCACAAAAACTTTTTGAATTATTATTTTTTCTACAGGCGTGCCTCCTAGACCAACAAGGGGCGAGCGTATCTCACAGATACCACTTATAGTAACAAGCATATCTGCCTTTTTAATTGCTATATCTATACTATATCGATGTTAGAAAAAGTAAGATATATTAATTATTATTGTTTACGAAGTATATCTAGTGAGTTAAAAAAAAAAAAAAAAAATGATTTATTTTATATTACACAGGTTTTTTTTTTTTTTTTTTTTTTTTCCACTGCTTCATAAGAAACTCCAAAAAAGTAAACAGAAATAAATAAACGGCAACCTTTCCAAAATTATACTTATAAACTAGTTCTATGAAAATCGCAAAATTACTTGGAAGGTATAATATAATCATTGCAAACATTTTTCGATTGGTGCTAACAAATAGACTGCTTACATATCTTACAAATGAAACGTTTGATTCTTGTTTTGTTTTTCTCCATTGGTGCACATGACCTATAGTGATAAAAATAAATATGTATAAAAAAATAGAAAATTAAATAGATAAATGATCAATAGAGGCCGCGCTGGTCTGAAACATATAAGTCCATTTAATTTAAGTGTTTGTTTGAATTAAGTGTAAATTGAATTTTTATGTAACTTGAAATTATCAATAAATTACAAATCCCACAACAAATAATTGAAAATAAAACATTAAAAAACCTACGTGGATGAGCGCGCGTATACAAGAACTAGAGTTTAGGGCCTTGGATTGCTTTTCGGCATTTGAAGATCGGTGTCCTCGGCTTCTGGTGGATCCTCTTTAGGAAAAGAAGACCATCCGTCTACAGAGGACCCACCAGCAGCCGAGGACGTAAGTTCGCCTTTCAGAAAGTTATACAAGTACATTGTTATTGTGTTCGTGTAAGAATAGAAAATGAGATTATGAGTTTTTACAAGAATTCGAAAATCAGGAGAGTATTTTATTGGCGTATTGTGTAAGGGATTAGGTCCAACAGATGACTTTTTTGATAGTTGGATTAGCGATGGCCTATGGAAAGCTGCAGTGTGCTGAAATGGAGTATTCAAATCTGATAACCAGGAAAACAGAAGATTTTAACTGAGAAAGTTTATAATTGTAAGGTATGTGTTTGGCTTAAATGTCTTGTTAAAAAAAAAAGGATACCATAAAATGTTGGTAACGACTATAATTTCATCTTCGGGATCTCAGAGATAAAACGTGTATCACAATTAAGTGATCATTTAAACCTGACCTCTAGATTCATAAATGCACTCTCATACTCATCACAGTCAAAGAGGTAGAACGTGAGAAGCAACTAATTATTAATTACGGGAGGAGGTAACTGGAAGGAAATTACGAAGCTAAATAGAAGGGCTGCAAGGATCGAAAATTTCAGATTCGTTTTTTTTCAAGTAAGGATTTCCTAGAAAATAACTTCGAAATTTTCTACTTAGGAATATAATTTGAAGGGGTTATTAACTAGGAACAGGGTAAGAATAGGAGGCATTGTTTTCAAGTTTTCAGGCTGAGCTTCAGGTTTTTATTTTTGTTTTTTATACACTTAAATTCAATTTTTTTTGTTCTGTAGGACATATTTAATCAAGGTCTTTTTTGAGTTTTTTCATTGTTTGGAAAAGGATAAATAGGTTTGGTGATCGCCACTATGGAGATGAAATTGGCAGTGAAGGATGGCGCGATAGACATGTCATTAATTTAGATAGAAAATAATACAGTTGATGAAGAATTCGTTTATTTGTTTTTCTTCTAACCAAATATAAATGATATAAAAATAAGTAAGATATACCAAATCAAATTCACATATTACAAACTGTATTTGTACCAAACATACACCCCCGAATTTGGTCTAAATTCAATCATAAGGTATTACATGACATTTAGTTTCCTAGAATCAATCACCTTTGAATTAATTAATTAATTCCTGGAATATATCCTTATGATATGGATTTCAGGAAATCAGTTGTCAAATAATTAGTTATAATTAAAGTTTTCCAATTTCTGTACACAGCCTCGTCACACCTGGTGGATATAAAATAATAAATAGTAACAATAAATAAATCCACATATTTTTGTGTTTTTGGTGGCTGTTTTACAAATAATATTTAAAGTATTAAAAAAAATAATAACTGAAGCTTTAATTCATGAGAAATTATGTTTAGGCTACCATAAAGCAACATCTTGATTTATATAATGCCTGATTGAATAAAAGAATGCTATACTTTAAAGGTGTTATACTTCTAAGTTCTGATCTAGGAGGAATAAAAAAATAATGCAGAAATTATAATGTCAACTGCCGACTTAACCGGAAGGTTCTTTTTTCATGAATGAATAGTTTTTCTGAACAAGGGAGATGTCACGGGGACCAAACTCCTCACAAACGCATTTTATCCATTAATAAGTACTTTAGCGAGTCTAGAGGATCTTCACAACGAGGTACAACAGCCAACCAAATTCAAGATGTAGAGATGAGATTTTTGTGCTGCTTTTAAGGGTAAACTAGGAGAGATAGCATACGAAACACGAAGAAAGGGAGGGATCTGGACGTAAGAGTTGCAAAGGCGGCGATAAAGGAAAACCGTCTGAGGCGGTTTGATAAACTAATTTCGAAAGGATTATTTGAAATATTTATACGGTCATGAAAAGAAAGATTTTAATTTGTTTCAAATTATATTGTTATTTTTAGTAATTGGAAGTATTTAATTTTAGACAATATTTTACGTGATGTATTAGTTTTTGCTAATGATGGAAAGGGCTTGGTACATGGAAAAGGAAAGTGCCTAGGAAAATAAATGGACCGGCCTAATTTGAGGGAAAGTAGAGAAGTGAGACATACATTGAACTAAGTGCATTGTATGAACATCCAGATTTTGTGAAGTTTATAAAATAGAGTTTGAGGTGGCTCGGTCATGTGGAACGTACGAAAAGCGCTATCTGAAAAGCCAAGAGTTGCTCGAAGACAAGGAAACCCAATAATGAGATTGTTGGGTAGCGTAGAAAACTTATGAGTTAGACGATGGAGAGGTTTTGCTTCCGACCAGCTTGACAGTAATGCTTGATGTAGTACTAGGAGGCAATAGATCCGAACATATTAAAAATGATAATAATAATAATAATTAGTTATACTCCCAGTCTTTGTTATACTAATCCTATTTGTAATTTAAATGTATAGCGAAATTGGAACTCTGTGTTTAATTATTGCATAACCTTATACGACATTTTAATCTTTGATTTAGTTATAGTTCGTTAAAGAATCAGATAAAAAAGAAAAAAAAACCTTACTTTAACAAAATCTGAATAGGTATAATATACAATACAAGGGTATCATCAGTATGTGGATAAAATCATATGCTAGTCCAATCAGAAAGTACTCGTACATTACCCTAGATAGCAGTAAAAGTTTAAAAATAGGAATACTATTTTCTGATTTCATTTCAAAAATTCGAATAAACTAATGTTTATGATAGTTTGTATTATTTATTATGTATAAATAAATGGAGTTTTAAAAAAGTTGTTATAAAATAACGTAAGTTATTACGCCGAATTTATTTGAAGTTTATTATAAATTGCAGATAAATCCAAAGGTTAAATGATTTTGCAAGCAATGGTCAAATATCGAAAGGTGAGGTTAAATAATATGATCAAAACAGATCTGCGTCAAGATTTAACAGTTGAAGCCTCACTCTTTTAGGCAAATTTAATACTTTTTCCAAGAGTCCTTCAAAGAATGATATTTCATATTCTATGCATTACAGTTGAAACAACTATACGTAATATATATTTATATTTGTAAATAACTATTTAATAGAAAATAACTCAAATTTATTTCTTTAAATAACTATTTTTTACATTTTCAAGATCGAGACTGAATTGCTTTAATCCCAGAGGTTACAACTCATCGAAATGTTGCTTTTAGCAGTCACGAAGTCTGCCCATTTTCTCAAAGAACATTCACCCTGAAGAGTCACCCGAAGCTACCCCAAGGAGACGTTAACAGAACTTGTAAAGGTAACGGTTAGGGCGGTGTGACCATGAGTTTGCGCCGGTTAGCGCAGTTGCGGGCTCCTTTACTGGCCGCAAATCGCTATACACAGCTTGCGGGGGCCGGCTCTATACGTGATCTGGATCCCGCCTCTGGTCGTTAGGGACGTCTGCTGGCTGTTAGTCGAGAAGAACGAGTAAGTGGTAATTTTGTGGACCGTTAATTCCTAATTGAATAGCAGTCGTAATCTGGGCAAAACGGTCCCTGAGGGATACTCTGCAACGTAAAACTCAAATGGATAAAGTTTTTTTTAGGATTTAGCCAGTCTGCGTATCATCCATTTAACTCTAAATCCATATAAGACTATATCTTCAAGATCAAAACCAACATTCAACATAAATTATGTTTTTTTGACAATTATAAAAAAAAAAAAAATTGTAAGTATTCACCGTATGTTATTATAATCGAACAGCTTCGAGGATTAGAAAACAAGAAAAGATTTTAAAGATTGTAGATTTTAATCCAGGTTTGATGTAATTAGGCACGTTTTATAACATAAAGATACTTTGACTCGATTAGGAGAATTAATTGCTCCCTCGCTCTGAAATTGCTGGCCGAAAATTCTTAATTAATTTCAGATATGACTAATTAAGACAGTCCTTAATCCACTAAATGTGAGCAACTTTCCACCGCCATAGATTAAATTCCACTGGCAAACTTCGGAAAAGTATTTCACCATATTTCGGGTAGCGGGGCTATCATAGTTTACTTTCCTGTAATTTTCACTAAAATTAAGTTGATCAAAGAAAAGCAGTGATCTGGGAATATTCTATCAATAAAACAATATCAATAAAACGATATCCCTCGCCGTTTATATTGAATATCCAGTATGATATCTCTTTCCGGTCTAATTAAGACACCCGGTGGTTTATCCTGTATAAATATATAAATTTTATTAATGTAGTTTTTGCTTTTCAATGCCCGAATAAAATATTACTTTATTAATCAATAAGTACAACCACATTAAGTATTTGCTTAAAACCCACTTAACAGTGCCAGAAGTCTTAATCCAGGCTAAGGCCAACATAACAATTATGACAACGCAATAATTATTTTTAACTAACTACATACATTGTATTAGTTACAACTAATGTGTGCTATGTATCAAACCTATAAGTTTGAAAATAACAAAGATAAATTCGCGCGTTGGCAAAAGGGTAGCAACCTCCACAGCACCCCATGGGTGGTCCGAAATTTCACATCCTTTCATACAATAAAAGTTCTCTACCTGCTTGTCCCTTACCTTTTAAGATTCGGGGTAAACTCTGTATTTTGAATATTTCTAAATATCATAACACTGGGAAGTCGGTGGGCGTGTTCTTTGTCCAGAGGGGCGGAGCTTATACATCAAAAAGGGATGGAAATATATTTTCGAGAGCAGTCATGGAGAGAGTCTAGGAGATGTCTGGTCTGGTCCCTTCTGAGTGAGTTCCTGGGTCCTTCGGAGCTTGAGAGCTCCCGGCTTACCACCATGAAGCCGATCCCACCCACAACATAGCATCGCCCTCATATTCAAGATAAGTTTAGGCTAAGTTCCTTTTGTTAAAGTTAAGATACTAGATTAAGAATGATTCCTTTTCCTAACTGTAATTTTTATATGTCAACCCATAGTGGAATATATATTGTTTTAGTTCAACCGTCATTTATTCACCATTTGCATGCCACTCATTATTAATATATTTTGATTCCTCTCTTCTATAATTAACAAACCTTAATCATTGGCCCCACGATAACCTTCTGGAGAAGATATTAGATTAATACATAATTAATTAATTAGATAAAAATACTAATTTATAAATTGTCAGGAGATTAAGTCCTGGCTGGCATCCCTGTTTGTAGATTAATGCATGATCCGGACTGGACACACACAGAGGACATAGCATGTGTCATTATAAAGATGAACTTTGGAGATTCTAATATGTATTTTATTTTATAGAACTATTATGAGTGCTGCCAATTGGTAGACGATTGTAAAGCTGAATTGACATGTCACCTTTAGTATTATCAACACATTTACTAGATCTACCATAATTTGATTTCCGCCTTTAATTGCACTTTTAGGAGTAAACAAATTTACTAAGAATATGCTTGAAAATGAAATAACTGTAAGGCAAGTCTTGCATAGAATTGAATTATTACGAAGCAATCCAATATCTTGAACCAAGCCCATTTTCTCCTCGCTTGATTTTGGTCTGATACTTCATCTTGGAAAGAAGACTAAAAAAACTACCCAAATAATGAATAAGGCTTTGTTTAAAATATGTTAAGATATTAATTATTAAAAAAAAAAAAAAAAAAATGTAATATTAAAAGCAGGTGATGTGTCCAGAATTAATAATTTCTGAATCATAAAGATTAACAGCTTGCTTTTAAATAGATTTTTTTCTCTTTAATTTTTAAATTGACACCTGTCACTTATCATGTGACAATTGTATGAACTTATATGTGATGATTGAATGAAAGATAATTGGAATGCCAGGAATGAGGGAGCGGTACATACTCCTAACATAAAACATGATATTAGAGTAGATCTCTCAACCAACTCTTTTTTAGTCTTCTTCGGGTATTCTCTGGCATGCTTCTCGAGGCCAAAGTTTGTGTCATGTTGTTGATATGTCCTATATAGCAAAGTTCCCAAAAGCAAAGAAAAAAAAAATCCAAAATATTAAAAAAATATAAAATACACAGATTTTACAAGAATAGCTAGAATGATTTTATATAAACTCCTAAAGAAAATTAGAGAAAAATATCACTAGTATAAACATTATTGTGCATGAAAACCATACAATAAACTCCATTATTATTTGTTTTCATGCTGAGAAAATACCTGAATAAGATAATCTATTACAAATCAAATAAGAGACTCTCTTAAAGTTGTACATTATGGTGCCAAATCAAAATTACATCCAGAAACCTAATATCCTTTAGTTGAATTAATTAAAAGTTGGCTGGTCAAGTTCTTTGGACCGGAGCAATTACCAGTTCGTTAACTAGGCGTATTAAGACCCCCTCTCATCTCCCCCTTTACCCCCCTCCCTCCCGCACATTGAGATCCCTCTGTCTTGAGTTAACACAGTTCTCTTACTTCTTGTTATCTCTAATGGCGAAGGGGAGATTCTTATTATAATCGCCCGCTTTTCTTAACTGTAATTGGAATCAAATCAAAGATTGACTTACGAGAAAACTTGGTACTAATTTTCCAATCCTAAGTCCAGAAATTAGTATTCATTTCTAGTATACGGAGTGAATGAAATAGCGTTCGTCCGTGTATTTCATCGAGTATTTGGTTAGTAATGATTTCTATTAACCTGATTTTTTATGCTTTTATTTTCTGGTGGTGATTAGGGGTCGAAAGTGAACTCTGCCAAAAACCAAATAACTCCTAAATTAAATTATATAAAATTCGTAAATAAATATTCCATGTAACATCAAAAAAAAAAAAAATAATAATAAAATAAATACGAAACAAAGATTATTTTAAATTAATCTTTATAAATTACAAAGATAAAATGCATGCATGAAAAAGCTCACCTAAATTTTAATAATTAATATTTTCATTGCATTTTTTTAAATACTAATAAATTTTATGTTAAAATGTATAAAACAAAGTTTGAATTTCTCCTATGCAGGTTAAAATTTATTTCGTTGAACACCCACAGAATAAATCTCGACCTTCCAAGCGTAGGTAATAAGTTAGTAACCTGTAGAATAGCCCATCCTTCCTGCCCTAGTTAGATTAAATGAGCATATAAAGCTACAAAAAAAACAACAAATATGACTCTCTGTAAACGTTTCAGAGAATATATAAAAGACAATGTTCTATGAATAACTAAAATTAACAGACTAAGTCATTTGTCTTACAATTTTTTTTTTTTTATCATTATTATTTTTGTTATTCGTAAAGCTCCTAAGGTGGAAGACGCTAAGTAAAGATGTTTTATGGGGCTTCTTGTTATTTTTATTTGTCCTCGTGTTTTTCATTTTTTGCGAGAACTAAGCTTTTTTTTCTTCGCTCCATTTTGTTCAACTTCTCGGAGCTTTTGTCTGTGGTTTAACCTCTCATTTTTCAACTTGTATTTTAAAATTGTTCCTTTTGTCTATTTCTCCATATTAGAATAATTTTAGCTGAATATATGTCTTTTTTTCAACATTATGGATCCAATCGCATCAATTAAAAAGATATGCTACGTATTTTACTATTCTTTATGTAGGTATGTAATCGAGAAGCTTCATTGTGTGGTCATTGAATTTAAGACGTCTTTTACTCATATTTGTCTCCATGTTAGAATATAATTCAGTACATAGTATTTATAATATCAACTGACTTTTACATATTTAAACAAAAAGAAAAAAAAGGAATGTTTCACCACAATTTTCAAACCCAGTGGAGGGTAGAGCGATGCCATGTAATGGCTCAATATTAGGTCGCTAAGACCGTGGGAGTAATAGTACAGCAGCAATTGTAGCTGAAACCAGTACCCATGAAATAAGAAAAAAAAATGGAAACCGGACCATTTTTTGCAAAGTTTTTGTCTTGGTAATATCGTAGTTATTGTCTAACTTGCAGTCAGTCCAACTTTACAGCAAAAACATGTTTATCGGTACTCTCTTGAGTATAATTCCAAATCTATTTGTTCGATCCAAAATTTATTTCCTTCATCTCAAAGCTGGTTAAATTTATTATCACTTCGTAGAAAGTGGTCCGATTTCATATTTCTTTTTCATTTTGTAGGTACTGGTTTCAGCTACAATTTATTACTTAAAAACATTCATTTCTTAATAACATTCTTAAAAACCTTCGTTGTATTCTTAAAAGTAAAAATTTGACTACCTTGGTAGCAAACTTCAGATTCGGATTTAACACCCCCATAAACATTTAGATCCAGTTCAGCAGTTTTTTTTTTTTCCCCTGAAAACAGCCTTCTGGAACCTTATTTTTCTTGCTACCGCCTTCTTGACCCGTGCTAGGAAACGGCAGCAGTGGTTATTTTGGGAGACCTACCGCGGTAGGTTTAGTGTCGTCAGTTTTTAAACTGTAAAGGGCCTTACACTTTGATTTGAACAGTCCGTTTGCTGCTGAAACTTAATTGTACGAATTACATAAATAAATAATCTATTAATATTGGGAATTTATAGATATATGAAGGGCATGTCTCTCGGATTGTATTTGAAGTTATGATAAATGAAATCAATATATCAGATATAATTAAAGTTTAACTAAAAAAAGAGCACTGATAACTATTCTTTATGATTCACAATCTTTCTGTTACTAAGAGTTCAACCATTAAAGGAGATAGGATGAAGAGAAAATAAGTAAATAGTTAACCACTTATACTATGTATTGAAGTTTAGATACAGTTTTCACAAACCATATTCTTTTTTTGTTTCCTTTTTTACTTTTACTTTATGAAAACCCTTGATTATTTTCTTCTATAATTATCTAGTAATCATTTTATCAAGTTGTTTTGTATAGGGTATTTGACAGTTTGAACTAAGTTGGATTTGGCTTATTACAACGGGGATTGATCCAAGTCACAAGCTGCTGCATTGACAGCCTAGCGTCCAACAGTTGACTAGTTACAAACTCGCCAGTTTGGCTTGTCAATTATAGATTCCAAAGTGATACCAACTTGCCACTTCTAGCATCAACTTGTTCTAGAGGTTCAATTAGCTTGTCTAGCTCGATGGGGCCAACCCAAACTGTTCCGAATCATTACCTTGTAATTTCCGGATCTCTATTTTTATGTGCTGTTTGAAAAATACCAATTTTAAGTTGCTCAAAGTAATAAAATCACTAAAATTATCTGATTATGAAGTGGTGTTAGTTATGAAGATGTATTCGAAACTTGAAAGCTCTGAAAGCTGATAGTGAATATACAATTATGCAATTTCTTTATCCTTATTTTTTTATAGTAGAACTAATGTAGTTTTTATAGGCATTCATGGATGTTTTATATATAGATCAGGTATTATATCATTAAAAGTGGAGATCAGTTTAGTTTTTATTTAAAGTAGATGAGTAGTTTTAATAAAAACAAGGAAGAATATGTAAAGTTGAATACGCCTTTATTTCAACCCGTTCGAATGTGTTCGAAGTATTTCGGTCCTGAAGAGGAAGCACCCGAATGGAATGCTGAACAGCTTAAGCTAAGCAGGAGAAATTTTCACCTCAGGAACCAAAATGAGGACACTCTGAAGGTTCAAGGTATTATCAACCTTCCACCGTACTTCTTATTAACAAAATAATGGATATAAATTATACAGATCAGAAGAAATTAGATGCTAACCGAGAACGTATGGTTATTGGTAATTAAAGTATTTTTTATAATTTGACTAAAAAAAAAAAATATTTTAGAAGATAAATGACATAAATTTACTAAGAAAATATGAGTTACTTGTGTTGTTCGCAACCCTAGATAAATCCAAATAACACTGGAAAATTTTATATTTAAGACTGAAGGCCATAAGCAAATATGCAATTAATTAAATATATATTTATTTCTTTTCTTTTTCAGGAGGAAACTTGTCCACCAAGTGGGCTATTTAACATTTTTTTATGTCCAGTTCTGTGCAGAGCACTTTGAGACTTCTTCGTCTATTTATACAGTTTATTGTATCATAAAAATTAATGACGATACTGTGATATTACTCCCTAGTAAATCTGAAGATAATACTCATGGCATGTCAATTGTTTGTAAAGCAATTGCCCATTGATAGCACTTCAATAAAAGTTTTATATTAGAAGGTCTTTTTTCAAACCTCTCGGAGAGTTATCTGGAATAGAATGGGAAACAAATTGAGATACCAGTGGAGTGGAAAAGTCATGGAAGTTACTTAAAATGGATAGGTATTTGGTTTGAACTAAAAATGAACAGGGCTTGGTTCAAAGGTTTTTTTCCCCTAGTGCGTTGCCCTAGCAACCTTCACAAACGAAAGATTCCAGATTCGAACCTTACTGGTGTGTGATAGAATAAGATCTAAGAAATCAATTCCCTTAACCACTCTCCAGACCAGAAACACCGTGTAGCCGAAACGACATGGAAAGCGGAGAAGAAAAATATAAAAAAAGGACTAAATCAGCAACATAAGGTGCATTAAGATCGTTGTGGATAATTTAGTTAGTGACTAAGTAAGGAACATGGAGGATTTTTCAACGGATTTTGGATTATTAGGATTGGATACTTCTTTTAGCTAAAATAAAATATTTAAATAAACAGAATATTTTATTTGTTATTATAAGTTGAGAAATATCTAAATCAATAATATTCACTATGTGTTATTTGCATAAAAAATATAACCTATACTAATATATAAAAAGAGAAGCCATTTTTCGTTTGTGATCACTAACCGCGACAATTACTGAACCAATCAATACCAAATTTAACATCATCTTTATAGTTCAGAGAAGGTTTAGCTATACTAAAATTTACTTATTTTCAGTTACATTTTTATTAAAAATGCGATAAATATGTGGATTCCAGTGAAGTTTTAAAATCGATCGATAGGTGGAGCGCACAATTCTACAAGAGAGGTTATAATAGTACAGAGTTATTTAAAGCTCGATAATAAAATTTACTTATTTTCAATTAAATCGTGACCTAAAAGACATAAATACGCGACATGTATGGAAAATGATGTTTAAAAATCGACCAATATATCGATAATAATATAGTATCCTCTGTCAAATAGATTAGCTACTTATTCATTAAAATTAAAAACTTGATTTTAAATATGCTTTTACGTACTTTTCAACCACATAATCAGTGCAATAGTACCAGATTAAAAATTAACAGCTACAAGTGGAATGAGCCTATAATTCTCACTAGAACAGCGACTCAAGAACGCATTTATTCCTAAAATCCCAGTTACCTCAAATTTCAATTCAATTTGTACAAATTTCCAAATTTTCTTTACAATCAATAATTCGCAAAGCCAGACTTACAAAAACGTTTAATGCATCCTTGGACTCACTGTTTCTTTTACATTTAATAGCATATCATTCTCATAAAGTCGGCATATAAAACTCGAAATGCAGTTTATACGGATATCTTGTGAATTTATTTTTATCCTTTTTACCTGATTTCTACAGTACAAATTTTTTATCGATAAAAGATTTAAACTTTAATTATTTGTGGAAATCGTTCAAGTTCTTTAATTATGAGAGCAAGCTGCGACGGGTTATACTAGTAAAGATATAATTTCATAATATATAAAATACATTAAATCATTATTATTTGATTTATAAATAATTGAAAGAAATCAATCCATTTTAGAGTCCATTTTATGTTATTCATTAATAGTTTTATGTAAATTATAATTGTCGGTCAAGTTAAAAGACTACTTTTAGGATCCATCCTAGATAAAGTTAGAATATTTTGTCCTCAACCACCAGTGAATTAATCAGAGGAGAAAATACATAGATAAATGGTAGGTGAAACTTTAACTGCTTTCAGTACCTTAAACCTGGACAGTGATTCAGGCTTTCAAAATTTTGAATTTTTTTTTTCGAGAAGTGGTGGTCTGTCGTTAAGAAATAATGATGAACTTGGATTTTAGAACACAAGCACAACACAACTAAAATAAATAAATAAAAAGAAGCCGACCTTTTGCTCACTAAAATGTATTGTGTTTGTATACATATGTTGGAGCATTAGGCCACAGTAACACTATATTGTGCTTAGTTTATAGTAAACTAATTTACCTTTAAAATAATTCGGTATAAAGTTTCCTCGAAACGTCGATGTAAGACGTATTGAACAGATGCAGCAAAAAACAAAAATGAGATTATTACATAATAATATGAAATCTCAATCCCCGTTTAAGCTACACACACACAAAGAGAATTTAGTCTAATTTATTTTGAATGTAACAAGCTTTAATTTAAAAGCAATATTTTAACAGATATTTCGGTGAAACCTAGAAAAGGTGGAATTGTATGACGCTAGGGCGCAATCAATCATCTAGAGGCTGTGCTACGAAGTCCAAAACTTGGATTTTAAGGCAAAAACAAAAAAAGAAATATATATTTAAAAAATTAAAACTAGCTGACCTTAAGCTCAATAAAATGTAAAATTTAAGTAAAATATTAGGAGAAGTGTATGGATAGTGAAGAAGCATACTTTCTTAACACCTTCACTGCGGTATTGAAAAAAGTGGTTTCTTCTAAAATGCGTTATCGGTCCGGGGACCGATGTAGTACTTACCTCTAGTGCGGTATCGGTCCTCGGCGACCGATACATTAATTCTATTTAATTATGCCTGTAATTTTTCAATCAGGCTATAACCTGATTTTTATTATTTCAATTTGTATCGGTCCCCGAGGACCGATGCCGCAGTGAAGGTGTTAAAAAGATTCTAATTCAATTCAATTCAAATTGACATCATTACTGACATTTCATATGTTATAATCCGATAATATTATTAGAAATTTCCTTCTGGTAACTCAGTATCCTGGAACTGGGTATTTCTAACGATAAAAATTTTTAAGGTGATGAAACTTGTTTTAGACTACAACATTGTCCTTTTTTTTTTTTCTTTTTTTTTCTACACTAGTTTGTATAGCACATTTTCAAATTATTCTTTTGTATTTAAATTTAAAAAAAAATAAATTGAATGTTCCTGTGTGTAAAGGGAAAACTATAAAGGATTAAGAAATAAGGTTCTATACCGTTCTCTCATCCTTTAGCGGCTTCATATTCAGCTGTCTGGACCAAGAGAGCTGAACCCAGGCCAGATAAATGGACACAGCCTGCCCCCCTCCCCTTTGTGAATACCCCAAGCATTTTTGCTCTTGTCAGTGAGTAATTTTCGTCTAGGTCAAAATTTCATCAACACCGGAAAGGTAATAAATTTAAGAACAAAAGTTTTTATATAAAAGTTGTAAAATTAAAGTATAAATAAAAAAAAAAAGTTTTAACTTAATTTTTAATTTTAGTTTTAATTTTATTTTTTACTATTGCGGAATAAAAACTCATTTAACTGTTCAATATAAAATTTTCCCGTTTTTTACTATTTAATATTATAGAGAAGTGAAAAAGTTTTAGATTCATTTGTATTTTTTATAGCTCTAATTTAAAATACTTATATTTCGATGTTGTAATAGGGTTAAACATTTTTTAGAGCATGAGTTCCTAAGAAAATGAAAACAGGGAAATTTTTTTACAGATCATCATTTTCCTTATCAGAAATTCTTTGTAAATAGGTGCATATATACATAAAACTTCTTTAATATTCAGACAACGTAATATAGGTATATAAAGAATTCCTTAAACTTCAATAAGTAAGTTAAATACATAACAAGGATCTCTCATTCAACTTACTTATTGAGGTTTAAGGAATTCTTTGTATACCTATATTAAGTTTATTTATATACATATATAAATTTTTTTATTACATACACACTTAGATACCATACATAACCAGGATCTCTCATTCATGCGTATATACATTGAGAATTGAAGGATTTGGTAGATGAAGAGGTTATATAACAATTTTTTTAGAATATAATCTAGTTCATTGGATGAATAATTTATGTGTAAAAGTTCTAGGTAGCAAAATCTAAATACTTCAAAACTACTAGAAATAGAGATATGTAGAAGATGAAGGGGCTATGTAACATTTTCCTGCTGAAGGTACATAATCCCTTCATTCACCAAATCCCTCAGCTAATATTTTATTGATTGAAAATCATATTTTAAATAGTTTCACAATATCAATTAAAATAGACATTCCTAAAAAATCATGAATTAGAGTCACTCGAGACTGACCATCGCTGATTTTGGTTAAATTTTTTTTTTTGATTCTACAGATCCAAGGAAACAACAGGTTATAAAATATCAGTTCTAAAACCTTTTTTTTTCGAGAGCGGTAATATGTTCTTCATTCTATAAAAAATTTTAAATTTAGAAAAAAATAAACATTAAAACTGATTACTTTTTGTTAAATAAATTAATTTAAATTGATTGTTTAATAGACACTTATTTAAAAAAATATATCACAGATTTGCGTGATAGCAAAAAAAATAAAAAATAAATTAAATAAAAATCCCACATTACCAAACTAGCAACATTTCAATTACAAACTCTGCATCTTATTTCAGAATCTATATGCAACGTAAGAAACAGAATATTGCACACAATTGTATTCATGCTCACGTGCCTATATCAAAACAAATTATAGAAAAGTTTACAAGAAACTTTATGAATATTCGAACGGACTCATGCAAAACATGACCATAACAAATAGTCCCGATATTGAAACCTAATAAGTAGTAGGATAGAGGATCTTCAAAACAAAAACTTGAAATTGAGGTACTCATGGGTTTTTTTTTTTATCTGTCATTCCTTATTAGACATTTTTTCATTTTATGAGTTCATCAAGTGGACTGATTTTATTCAGCATGAAGACAGGCGTGATTTGAAAAACAATAAAAAATAAATAAATAAAAAAAATGATTTTTTTTTTTTTCAGTTCTTAGGGCCTATGTAACACTCCAATACGCATTTATTTTTATTGCGATATAGAATGACCACTGTTCGTTGTTGGGATTGTTCCAGGTCTCATTGTAACTTATAGAACGCTATGTATGTAAATACAAGGAATTGTTTTTAATATTATGTAATTACTTAGAAGGTGTTGAGAATTTTTAAATATATGTACATTGCATAAATATTTATGAAATAGCACTAGCATTTGATAACTGCTTGCGTCTTGATGTATACTATGGTAATGATAGATAAAACATTACAAGAAAAAATTGATTTGTATTTTAATTGTTTAAAAAATATATATAATTACTATTTTTTTTCTTTAGTATGTTCATATCCTAATTACTCTCCAATAATGGATTTCTTCTTAATCTGGTTCACCATCATTTAAATTTATCTGGATCTGCGAGGATCTGTATTTGGTCAATAAGAGCTTTTAATTTCATTAAAAATGATCTCTTGCATTCGTTAAAATATGTTCGGGTAAAATATGTACTCGTACATTGTAGGTAAAATAATTTATGTCTACATTTAATGAAGGAGCACATTTCTCGCGTGAAGCTAACAAAAAATATTTCCTCAATGAATCCCACCTGTTCATTTTCTTTACGAAACTTTATTGGGTCTACTAAATATTTAGCGCCTGGTTTTAACGATACCATCAGGTTAGTCACACGTCATTAGGAACACGCTATTACATGAATTAGTCATTCTCGTGGCTGTATGGTCATAAAAAATAGTTAATCATAAACGTGGATGTTGTTATGGTTATAATCAATTTTAATAATTGAAATAATGGATGGGCTTTGTAAGTAAATGGACTCACTGAAATATTTTTTTTTTTTTTTTTTTTTTTAAACCAAATGCAATGTATTACTTGTCTTTAAAGTTATTAGACACCAAGTATTTTAAGGAAGTAAACCGATTTGACACGGTTAAGAAAAAGGGATTCTTAGAAAATGTAGGCTCTGGTAACTTGAAGTAAGGACAGCCTTTGAAGGATTTTTAAAAAGGTTTGTTAAGGAATGCAGAGTTTTCTTTCGCTCAAAGAAATCCTATCAGGGCATTTAATCCTTTGAGCCGTTGAAAAGTCCAGCCGTTTCTACCAACGTTTTAATGGGAGTTCAAACGACAACCACCGTCTACTAAAAATAGGTTCTGCAAGAATATAATATAATATTATAACGGAAAAATTCTATATTAATATTTTATAGATAGGCATACGTTAATATTTATGATAGATATATATTAATATCTGTCATATAGATATTAATTGGTAATAGAGAAGGTGGCGAGCACCATTCGAGAGGTTATTAACATATAGTGTTATATATATATATATAGCTAGATAATTATGATAAAATTTAATTATATTCAATTAAATTGCTTTTTAAAAAACTATAAATATGTGGTGCGACATGTGGATATCAGTGCAGTTTGTAAATCGAAGTTAGCAATGGTAAAACTATTAAACCCAACTGTACCTAATTTTAAATACATCTTCATAGCTCTAGAAAGATTTGTAATTACAAATTTTACTGTATTAATAGTAAAAATGTATAGTGCTACAAACGAGGTTTGCCAACTATTATATACTTTTATGGTTAAAAATTAAAATCCAACCAGATGGGTCGATAAAACTATTTTTGCCAAATTGGATGTCTAATCATACTTTTATTTATTTTTTTTCAAACACAGAATAAATGCAATTTTAATCAGGTTGAAAATTACTGCTATGCATGAAAATATCATTGAAGAAATAACGCTAAATTCCATTCTTCAATACAAGATTTTTATCGATAAACAAATGAAATTTCATTATTAGTTAAAATATTCTAAGTTCTTATTTCTGAGAGCGGGTGAAGCCGCGGTGGGGTATGCGGGTTTAAATATAAAACAAGTTTTGAAAAGTTTTAATAATTGGATCTCTTTATATTTATAAAGAAATTAATAAAAATTAATAAAAAAAGGAAACAAAGAATATAATTGAAAAATACACATATACATATATTTTATAATTTAGATACATATTAGTCATTAAATATATTCCTAATGTATTAAATAAAATTCCAAATACCTTAACAATTCAACAGTATGACAAAAGTTTACCAGCTCATCTTCTATATCGCAACCCCTCAAATTTATACTGTTAAACCGTAGGGCCATCTCTGAATGGGTTAATTTATTTATTTCTACTGCTTAATAGTTATATCCTATTTCATGTTTGTTTAAAGTAAATTGTTTTTATTTTTTGTAATAGTATGGACATTTAAAGGAGCATTGTAAAAATAAAATAAAATAATAATAATAAATAAAATAGGGGGCTGATTTAGACTACTAAGTTTATAGCCAATGGTTTGTTGACCCGATAGATGTCTAAGAACAGCATCTCAACTGTTTTACTAAAATGTTTTCTTAAAAATATTAATTGACATAAGACCTTGTCATTCCATGGTAATGATGAATGGAGGATTATCTGCAAAAATCTTGGTTAAATAGCAAATGCATTTACGCAACATAAAAACATTTGACATGAACCAGATTTTAATATGTTACTAGAGATGTGAGTTAGCTAGTCCAGAGTTACAAGTACTCCCACGGTCGCGGTCACATTGTTTCACAAACCGCCGCGGTGTATCTGAAAGATATCCGCGATTGTTGGAGAATTAAACTACTGTGTTATAACACTAGTGGTAAAGAAATGAAGAGGTGAAAATAATTGTGCATTGAACTTCTTTTTTTTCTTTTTTTAATAATCTTAAGTCTTATTTATAAAGATGAACCGTAAGCGCTGGAAATTATACGAAGTCACAACATGGAAATTTATAGATACTTTCACAGAATTTTACAGTTCCTATTTTTTTAGATTTTGAGAATCAAGAAACGTCTTATATTTGAGAATTTTAATTTTTGAACATACTTTATTAAATGGTATTGTTTCTCTGCTTCAACTGAGGGAACATCTCTCATCATCCTTTCCCTAAGTTTCGTATTCATATTTACGCCTCCATCGCCTCTCTACCTCTTTCTTTATCTTTCCCTCTCTCTACTTCTTCTTCTTCTACCGCTCTCTTTCTATCTTCGTTCCTCCATTCCAGCAATGTCTCTAGGCTGATCCCTAAGCGTGCTTTCTTGTCATTTCATTGCTGAGGCCGATCTCCTGGGAGATTAAACTCTGACCCCTTCGTTCTTATTTATTCACATCGATGTCAGTCGGCTGATTTCCAACCGTCTCTTGTCATAACCACTTCTTGACTACTTTGGTACATTCCCAACCACGAGATGCCCTATCTATAGAAATGAACACTGTTTTTGATAAAACCTTCTGGTAAAAGTGACCTATCCAGCATCTTTGTTTAATCTCAACAAGCTCTATATTGTAAATATTTCTATATATTTATACAAAATTTCATGAAACATTTAATAAATGTTCAACTGATCCAAAATTCAATTAGTGACTCAATGAAATACCTACTGAGTGAAAACAAAAAAAATCTTAATGACTAGTATTACATGTTAAAGATTCAGTGATCTATTGAAACTTAAAAACGAATAGAATATAGTTAGTCCAGTCAATGAAGGCCTGAAATAGGGTGTAGATTGCCTTTTTTTTAATCCAAGTTTTTTCTTCGGAAACATGTTTAGGATAGTTAGAAAGTAAACATACTAAAAGTCCTGGAGGTTTCAGGCCTGGGAACAGGAAAGGAGGGGGCGCAAATCTTTTTTGGGGCTCGTATCTTTTTTAGTTTTGCGCTCATATCTCGAAAACAGTGCGTCGTATGTAAAACATTATCTATCCACATTTTTTATATTCTGTACGGTTTCCATGATTAACGCTTGGAAAATGTTAACATTTTTGAAAAAAAGAAATTCACCTCACGTTTTCTGTTAAATTTCCCTTCATACCTTCTATAATGTTCATCCTACGACAAACGACTTCATAAATAATATTGTAGAAAATTAAATTTCCTTTAAAATACACATATATACCCCACTTTATCTTCAACCTGTCAAAAGTTACGTAAATTTTCACTTTTCTTTGTAAAACATACTAAACATCCTTCACATTTGCCAAGCGTATATCTTGGAAACAGTACAGAATATGTGTATAAAATAAAATATGTTAACCTTTTAGTTAAACTTGGATTACAGACAATGCACTCTATAATCCTTTATTGACTGGACCCACTGAACATGTCAAAATCTTATATTTTGCCAAAGCATACACTTTTAGAGTGCTGTCACGGGCATTTTATATATGTGGTTTAATTGTAAATTTAATTAGCTTTCAAATGAAAAAAATGAATTTTAGATCGAAAAAACAGTTTTGGAGTTATAGCTAGAAACGTGCCGAAAAACGTGTTTGCTGATTACCGCTATTTAGCCAATCATTTGGCGCTTGAAATTTTAATATTTCACCATGAAAAGTGAAAATTATTGTAACTGTAATCATAATAAAAGTCCTGGATTTTGGGGCCTTGAAACAGGAGGGGGCGGAAGGTTCCTTTTTTTTGTTTCGCGCTCATATCTCGAAAAAACGGTTCATTGTGTGCTAAATATAACTATTTACTAAATTAAAGTTATTTAAACTGCCTACAACTTTTATATTGTACACATATTCTGTACTTTTTTCGAGATATACCCTTGGCAAATGTGAAGGATGTTTAGTATATTTTACAAAGAAAACTGAAAATTTACTCTTGACAGGCTGAAGATAAATTGGCGTATATATGTGTATTTTAAAGGAAAAACATTTTTATACAATATTATTTATTAATACGTTTGTCGTAGGATGAACGTTATAGAAGATATAGAAGGAAGTTTAACAGAAAACGTGAAGTGAATTTCATTTTTTTCAAAATTGTTTACATTTTCCAAGCGTATATCTCATAAACCGTACAGAATATGAAAAAGGTGTATATATCATGTTTTGCAAACGACGCACTGTTATATTTACTTTCTAACTAACTTCTAACTACATGTTGAACAATCTACACCCTATTTCAGACCTTCATTGACTGGACTAACTATACTCTATTCGTTATAAAGTTTCAATAGATCACTGAATCATTAGCATGTAACACTAGTCATTAAGATTTTTTTTGTTTTCACTCAGTAGGGATTTGATAAAGTCATTAATTGAATTTTGGATTAATAAACAAAAATACCTGGATAGGTAACTTTTACCAAAAGGTTTTATCAAAAACAGTTTCAATTCAAATCAAAGGATAGGGCATCTCGTGGTTTGAAATGTACCAAGGTAGGCTAGAAGTTGTTACGACAAGAAACGGATGGAAATCATAAAAAGAATACGAACGAAGGGGTCCGAGTTATCTCCTTGGAGGAGATCGGCCTCAGCAATGAGATGACAAGAAAGCAAGCTTAGGGATCAGCCTAGAGAAAGACTTGTATGTTTACTTTCTAACTACCGTGAAAATCTTTTTAAAGAAAAACTTTGGATTACAGAAATCACACTCTATAATCCTTTATTGACTAGACTAAGTGGCAAGTTTCTAGATACAATTATATATTTACAAAAATTTAAAATAATCATAAATAAACGATCCACTAAGAATAAAATAAAATAAAAAGATTCTGCAGACGATTTCGAAAAACAAACGTGAAAAATAAAATGATCGCTCCTCATAAAATATTACAGAGACCGCAGGAAAAGAGCTCAGGTGTGGTAGGGAAGGAAACTGCTGGAAAATTTAAGAGGTTCGAGTCAAAGAAATCCACTGGAATTCCCCGACACAACTAACTTTAACGGAAAGTGGTGTATCGCCTGAAGAAACATACAACAATTAACTTATCTACAACAAAATAATACGTCATGAATAAATAAAGTGTAAAAAATATTAAATTATTATATTCTATAAGGTAGGTAAGGTATAAGGTAAATAGTTTTTGTGAATGGCGTATTTAAATCTAATTAATAGATCCTATAAAATATAGCTTGATATATATAAAATGTAATATTCTATTTCATTATAACAAAAATATACAATATCAAATTGAATTGATACGCTTATACTATCTAAGTACGTCACCTGAAATTTTTCATTCATTAGTACTAAAATTGTGGTCTCATTATACCTACTTTATGTTACTCAGTTTTTCAAAGAAACCTACACGGGAACCATGGATGAGTTCAACCAGTCCTGATGACAACTGTTAGATACCATGGTCCGAAGTGGATGCCTCTCTCCTCAATGGCTGGAGACAGAACCATATTGTACCGTAGAAATGTCAATTGTGCCCCGCCAAAGCGATTCACAAAGCTTCGCTCAATCAATCAGATCCAGCTGACGGGTTCGAGTACTGTCCAATACGACTCAGTGTTCTCCGCTCAGGCAGCCAATATTAATTATTATCAAGCAATACCCGAATGGTTAGTCTCGATGGTGCCTTTGGAAGGAACAAATTAGATCATTTATCAACCGGTCGAAGATTATCTTTATTTTTAAAAACAATTATACAACTTTTAACTATGTTAGTCGTAGAAACAAAGTCAATTCATTCCATTTAAAGCATTATGTACGGATGATTAAAAAAAAGCAATACTATAGCACTTGTGAATAGGAATTCTAGAATAGGGGTTCTGAATTAGAGCCTAGTGCAAAGAATTCGTTTAAGAAATACTCTTAACTTCAGATAAAGAATATTAGGTTATGGTTAGGTATAAAGGGGGAATATAAAAAAAAATCGGAACTGAGATTCCATCACCACCTGTTTTTTGTCCCATGTACTATCAGTTAAGGTGTTATCGTGGAGGCTATAAAGTGGATTTCCACATGTTTGGGAGTTAAAGAGTCCGTTCCTTATGAGAGAGAATATAGAATTCGTAATTTACTCCTGCGATTTACTCAGAACTATGGTTACTGGACATTCCCCCTTCCAGCCTAACACCATTTAAAGGTGCACAAATATTGTAAGACTTAATATGGGATAGCTTGGAAGTAATGAACTTGAAAAAAGAGTACGTTATTCTATAAACCAGAAAAAACAAAGAAGTTTAAATCCCTCTAGCGTAGAGTGAAATTAATTCGAAACCATTCTTTTCTTAACCCTCTTCCGCCTTATTTGCTAGGATAACTCTGTGTTGCCGGGCCAAAGGAGGGTAGGATAAAAAGGTAAATCTTTAAAGAACAGCTTAGCTTATTTACTGTAAAAAGATTATTAAACAAAATAATTATTATGTTTTATAAAAAAAAAAATACCATCTTAGAAAGATAGGAAACATGGTATATCTGAACTTCAATTTTTTTTAAGAAACTATTTTTAGATAAAACTCCAGTTACAGACTACTTCAACATTTACTAGACAAACGTTCAAAGCTCCCAATTAATTACAAAAGACTCATTTACATGACTGTGATTTGACCTATTTGGGCGTACGGAGTTAAGCTTTGGGGCTCTGCTAAACCATCCAATTTATTTATTACATGCCATTGTATTCACTGTCAACACATTTACTTGTTGTATATTATTTTGTACAGTTGTAAATATCAATAAATGAAAAAGAAAAAGAAAAAAAAAAAAAAAAAAATAAAACTCTGAAATAATATTTAATTCTCTACCGAGTTGCCCGTTTGTCAATCCCTCCTTTTTTTCAAAAGGCTAAAAGTTAATTAGAATTTAAATATTTCATTACTGTGAATAATGTGGTAGGCATGCGGCTTTTATATTAAGTTAGAAGCTGTGTAAAATATAAATAATGTAAAATATATAATTATTAATGACAAATGTGTTTTTAAGATTACAAGGGATAATTTGTCAACCGACTTCAAAAAAGAGGAGGTTTTCAACTCGTCTGTATTTTTTTTTTTGTGTGTGTGTATGTTACGCGATTACTCCGTCACTTCTTAATCAATTTTGATGATTCTTTTTTAGACCAGTAGAGCATACTTCAGAGGTAGTCCCATAAAAAATATTTTGAAATCAACGAAACAATTTTTAAGAAAAATCAAAAAAACAAGTTAATAAAAATCACTGTTATATAACCATGTTTACATTTTAAACATATTCATGATTATGATTATCTAAAATCTTCATGGTAACTAAATCTAAATTATAAACAAAAATAATTTACATATACAGTCAACTCTCGATGTGATTATTTGGGCGATCAACTTCCAGGTTATTACGCCCTTTTCATTTAAATGTTGGACATTTATTTTTCTTCGTCCCGTATCATCATTTTCGTATTATATTTTATTGAAAACTGAATGTTCTTTAAATATATTTATAATTTTTTTTATAGAATTTTTTGAGTGTCCTAGAGCAAGTTCTGTGGATCGGGGTATTTTATTTTTTTCACAGTCTTGTTGTAATAATGTGCAATCTTCTATTACATGTTTAGTACTCATTGGAGATTGACATTTTTCACAATGTGGTTGGGCCTCTTTTGTGATTAGGTATGCGTGAGTTAGGTTAGAATGTCCGATCATCAGCCTGGTTGTAACAACTTCTTCTCTTCTGTTCCCTCTTATAGCGCTTGCCCACTGTTTCGTACTTTTTTTTTATGTTTCTTAGTTTGTTCGTCAGAGGAGTTTCGCACCACATGATTTCCTACTTTGTTTTTACTTTCTTCTTCAAAAACGTTTTAACATCATTCGGTTCATATATTTTAAGCGGTGCAGTATTCATCACAGAAGCTTCTTTGGCAGCTTTATCCGCTGCTTTATTTCCAGGAATTCTGGAGTGTCCAGGGGTCCAGAGAAAAGTTACGGTTTTTTTATGGTTTTTTAATATTTCCAAATGACTATGGATCCTGTCAATTGTGTGGCTAGTTTTGCTAAAATTAGCTATACTTTGAAGTGCTTATTATTAGCCATTTACTCGAGTGGTTTTACAGTGGCTATTGAAAACTCATGATGATATCAGGGATGATAACCTGTCGATAACGATAAGTCTTTGTTCAGTAACTCGAAATATTTTTCTGGGTAGCTTGAAGATCGGGAATTGACTAAACAAAAATATACTCACCACTAAAAAGTGAAAAATAAAAATAATTTTTAGAGAAAAAAACAAAACCGACTTCAATATTAAACCTAAATACACAAACTTAACTAAAAAATAAAAAATAATATTTTAATTGCTTCAAAACAAAAACCATTAAATGAAAATCAATGAAATTATAGATACTTATATACCTATTCACAATTTATGACCAGTTATCTTTGGAGTCGGTGCCAGCCAAGAAGGGCAGTTTAATCCTGCCTTTACAATAAACTTTCGAATGGCCGGAGACAGCGGTGTGGTGGTGATGAAACAGTGGGAGGATCTTTACGATTACAATTTCTTTTCAAATTCTATTTGTTTTGGTTGACACCGACTCCAAAAATAACTGATCATAAATTGTGAATAGGTATATAAGTATCGATGACGTAATTGATTTTCATTTAATAGTTTTTGTTTTGAAGCAATTAAAATATTATTTTTTATTTTTAGTTAAGTTTGTGTATATAGGTTTCATATTGAAGTCGGTTTTGTTTTTTTCTCTGAAAATTATTTTTATATTATATTGTTGGATATTATGTTTAAAACATAATATAAAGATTGAGAACCTAGCGATGGATATTGGATTGCAAGGGTTACTACGGGAGGGATTCACTAGCCATGAAGAGCCGCAAAATCAACTCAATGTGATAGGTCTTGTTATGGTCACGTAAATCAGTCTTTTATATATATTTATTTGATCAGACTTTTGTCTGATAAGTGCTCAAGCAGTATGACATTTTATTCCCTCCAATGCAAAAAGATCGTAAGCACCATTTTCCAGATTTCACAGGAGGGACGAAAAACTGTGTCGCTACTTATATTACTCACTAAAGCACTCAAACTTTGATATTACATTAATATTACCCATACTTTTCGATTTACGTATATCTATAAAATCGTATAGAAATACGGCTTTTACCTAATTTCCGTACTTACGCTAATATCACATTTTTGTCAGTTGGATATTTTACTGTATTTACGATACTTTCATGATGTCTACTTATAGGTTAGGGCGGTTAGGATACTTCTGGATGGGTGATTACGATTTATTTTGGTTTCTCTTTAGATAAACGTTTATCGTAAGTGACAAAAATAATCAGGGGTATACGATAATGTAGTATGCATTACCAGACATAGTGTGAAAAAAAAAAAAAAAAAAAAAAAAAAAAAAATACTGCATGCTAAACGGGGTGGAATGGCACAGAAACGAGTTTCCTATCTCAATCTGTTGAGGAAATAGAATTTTTTTTGTTTTTATTTTTAAAATCTTACTTTTTTCTGAAAAATAGCAGTTTTCTCTACTTTCTCTACTAGCGTAGAAACAAAAACGATAATATTTTCTATCACCACCGCCCCTTAACTCCCTATAAATAAGATTTTGTTTGGGGGGAGGGGTTTCCATCTTCACAACTCTAATATATATATATATATATATATATATATATATATATTGATAAGTCATTGACTTAACTTTGAGAAAAGTTAAAGTCCTAAATTCACAAATTGATTTAACTTAATGTTATTCTCCCACCAACTTCTTTCCTACTACATGTTCTTATTTACTTAAGTAAATTATTTATTTCTCTGGCCTTTGTACATCGTGATAAATCTTTATTAACTTAAAATATATAATATTCTAGAAGCTATAAATTTAGGCTATAACTTACTATCTGAAACTAGCAGCTATTGGTCGGGACATCAAAGCCACTATCATACCGCCATCATAATTGCTAATGTCTGTAATCAGATTCTCCTTAACTGCGGTTCGTGATCTAGGGCGGCTCATGAAGTTTATTAGGGTCACTAAGCTTTTATTATAGTGAGGTCAATATCTCTTTATGCTATGGGTGGTTACTTATATATCTATATTTAATTGTTTTGTTTATTATATAACATTTTAGCTATATGGGATAGGGTCAAATCGTAAAACTTTGAAGGAGATATATCGTTAAAAATGTTCTGCAGGCAATAATACAAATGATTTTCTTGTCATTCGTGAGTTTTTATAAATTTCCAAATATATTTTGTCTGTCTGGAAAGCTTAAAAAAAATATAATTTATTAGTATTACAACATACATTATATACAAAAAGTAAATTTGAGGATAATTATTACAATAATATGTCAACATCATGTAAAGGACTACTCTCTAGAAGCACTTAAATAAAAGTTCTTCTTGTACATTAGAAGTTCTCTTGGACATTTTCTTTTCAGACACCACAGAGGATTATCGGAAATCGTCAGACAAATAGGGATACTACTGGATTCGATTGGGTATGGAGTTAGCTAAGAAAGGATAGATATCTAGTTTTGGCTAATAGATCAAATAGAGGATTTATCTCATTTTGAAAGTCGATGCATCATTGAAAGAGGACAAAAATAACCTACTACTTATTTATTTTTTTCTTTACGTACAAAATAAATAAATGGAAATAAAGTTTACTTTATATCTCTTTGATATTTAGTAGAATATAATATATCAATCTAATATCCATCGCATATCCAATAGTTATTAACTTTGAAAGATATTTACTGAGACACTATAGGATGATATAAAGGGGATATTGATGAGGGAATTAGTATCATTATTTCAGGATCAACCTATCAGAGAACTCGAGTTTTATTCCAAATCAAAAGAAGGATTTAAGACCACATTTTTTTCTATTTATATAGTCTCAAGAGGTAATTTTTATATCTAAAATGATCTACTAACTTCAAATTACAAATTTTATAATGCATAAAATCTCTTTTGAAACGTAAAAAAAATATATTTGTTAATAATTATGTTTTTTTATATGAACAAAAGCAAAAAATTCTACCTAATTGGTTATTACATTTTCTCGACTAAAATTGTCATTCTATTTTAGGGCTTTATGTCTTCTCCATATAATTTAGCCAAAGTACATAAATAAGGTTATTTTGACTTTTGAGATCGGAAATATGTATTACTTATTTTACATTAAAAATTATATTATAATATTTTATTTTAAAATACCGCTTTTATTATTATGATTTATTACATAATTGGAACAACAAAATTTACATCTGTCGTTTAACAAGCTTCGTATTAATTTAAGAAAACCACTAAACCCTTGATGGAATGCAGTTTTCAATGAATTTCATGAATTAAAACTGTTTTTTAAGATGATTATTTACTAGGCAGTTAAGATGAAAAAATAAAAAAATAAATAAAAAATACGTTCTATCTAAAAGGATATTGTAAATTAATATAAAAAAGGATAAAGTAATGTTTTTAGAGGAATTTTAAAAAAATGTATAAATACAGTTTTAGTATTTCCTTAAAACATGGAGCATTGCAATTGAATAAATATAAATTTTTCAGCTTGTTATTATTAGGTAAATAACGTATGACAGTCCGGGACAATATATCAAACTAAAAAAAAATCACTTACTGCGTATTTTTTTTAAAAATCATCCAATCACAATTATACCTCACAGCTCTTATTCAAAACTATTATTTTTTTTTACAGAAATGTGTCAAAATATCAATTAACATACTTAAATGTAATGAGCATAAACTCCTGGACAATGTCAAGGCAAAAATAAACTCGTTACAAATTATTTATGAAATCATGATACTATAGTTCTATTTTTTTTGTTATTATTATTGTTATTTTTATTGGTAAGTAATACTCTAAAGAAATTAGACCAAAATTACAATTACCACCTAGAGTAAAAATTATAAGGAAATAGCAACAAATCCCATTTTATTTAGGAAATATCTTCATACTTTTTTTTTTTAAACATTTTTCGTTATTATTATTTGTTATTTTATTCCAAGTAATATCATTTCGTTTTAAAGCTCTGAAGGCCCTTGAATGTATATATATATATATATATATATATATATATATATATATATATATATATATATATATATATATATATATATATATATAATTTTTTAAGAGACTTAAGGGACCCAGAATAAATAAAGGACTTTTGTATCATTAGTTTTTATTTATAATTATTGCATTCTAAAAGAATTATTACATCAAATTTTAAGGTTGACAAAGTCATTTTTTGTGTATTCTGGAAAGGTTTTGAGTATTTTTGGGAAGATTAAGTTGTAAAATACGGTACAAACTATCAGCCATCCAAAAGAGAATTTTACGAAGGAAATCACTGTAAATAGAGACTGCATAATAGAACTAGGTCAAACTTTGGTTTAGAAAGAATTAATGTATTTAAAAGTTTTAAACCGATTCAATAGCAAACTAAATAGCTAACTAGGTCGAGCGACGTCATCGACATCGGTTACCGAAATTTTGTCTTTTTTATGCCTTTTATCCATTTAATAAAATTAATTAAAGGACTAATATATATCAAACAGAAATAACTTAATTTTTTTTTTTTTATAAAATGTTATATGAACTTAGTAGAATTTATTGCTAGGTCATAGATATCGGCTTTAGAAACAATTTAATAAAATTGTCTTCGTGATTGTGCCACAGAACAGATTTTGTTTATCATTATTTAATTATTAATTGAAAAGATTAAATAAATAGTCCTGGCTGTCATTTTGATAACTCATGTACGTCTACTTGTGTACATGAATTAATTAAACATTTTTTTTTTATTTTTAAAATTTCAAGTACATTGAAATTCTCTTACATCAGCATTTTGAGGTTTGTAATTAATATCTTTTTTTTATAATTTTTTTTACTAATTATATGGGTTGCAATAATTAAATTAAATTACTTACTTACTTACTCACTTACTTACTTACTTACTTAATCCGACCCTCTTTTACCGCTGAGCAGTGTGAGGTTCCTTCTTATAGAGCCTAACCCAAGAAGCCCTGTCTTGTACCAGCTGCCTTCTCCTCCTCCAGTCCATTCCTCTTCTGTAAATTAAATTAAAATGTTAAAGTACACATAGATTTCTTTAAATCACACAACATATAAAAAAATTAAATTGTGATATTTGTGTAAAAATTATTATTTTTTATATGATTGAAGGATTTTAGTGTTCAGAAAATTGTAGTAAAACTTTTCATTCAACAGTATTATTGTAGCACTTATGAATAAATCACCTCATCAATTTATATATATATATATATATATATATATATATATTATTTTATTTTTGAAGAGAAAAGATTTGACCCAGTCGGGATTCGAACCCGAGTTTCCACCTCTCTAGCGTGGCGCCTTATCCAACTAGGCCACCGGGGTCGTATCCGAACCAGGCAAATCTTCCCTCTTCAGTGATCCATAACCCCCGGGCACTCGCAAATCGCGATGTGATTCCGGGGATGAATGTTCATATTGAACATTACATTTAACTAGGATCTATTGACAATCCGTCACCGTTATATATATATGTAATTTTTCTTGATATAATTCAATATTATTAAATATATTATTTTATTTTTGAAGAGAAAAGATTTGACCCAGTCGGGATTCAAACCCGAGTTTCCACCTCTCTAGCGTGGCGCCTTATCCAACTAGGCCACCGGGGTCGTATCCTGGGGGGATACGAGGGAAGATTTGCCTGGTTCGGATACGACCCCGGTGGCCTAGTTGGATAAGGCGCCACGCTAGAGAGGTGGAAACTCGGGTTCGAATCCCGACTGGGTCAAATCTTTTCTCTTCAAAAATAAAATAATATATTTAATAATATTGAATTATATCAAGAAAAATTACATATATATATAACGGTGACGGATTGTCAATAGATCCTAGTTAAATGTAATGTTCAATATGAACATTCATCCCCGGAATCACATCGCGATTTGCGAGTGCCCGGGGGTTATGGATCACTGAAGAGGGAAGATTTGCCTGGTTCGGATACGACCCCGGTGGCCTAGTTGGATAAGGCGCCACGCTAGAGAGGTGGAAACTCGGGTTCGAATCCCGACTGGGTCAAATCTTTTCTCTTCAAAAATAAAATAATATATTTAATAATATTGAATTATATCAAGAAAAATTACATATATATATAACGGTGACGGATTGTCAATAGATCCTAGTTAAATGTAATGTTCAATATGAACATTCATCCCCGGAATCACATCGCGATTTGCGAGTGCCCGGGGGTTATGGATCACTGAAGAGGGAAGATTTGCCTGGTTCGGATACGACCCCGGTGGCCTAGTTGGATAAGGCGCCACGCTAGAGAGGTGGAAACTCGGGTTCGAATCCCGACTGTGTCAAATCTTTTCTCTTCAAAAATAAAATAATATATTTAATAATATTGAATTATATCAAGAAAAATTACATATATATATAACGGTGACGGATTGTCAATAGATCCTAGTTAAATGTAATGTTCAATATGAACATTCATCCCCGGAATCACATCGCGATTTGCGAGTGCCCGGGGGTTATGGATCACTGAAGAGGGAAGATTTGCCTGGTTCGGATACGACCCCGGTGGCCTAGTTGGATAAGGCGCCACGCTAGAGAGGTGGAAACTCGGGTTCGAATCCCGACTGGGTCAAATCTTTTCTCTTCAAAAATAAAATAATATATTTAATAATATTGAATTATATCAAGAAAAATTACATATATATATAACGGTGACGGATTGTCAATAGATCCTAGTTAAATGTAATGTTCAATATGAACATTCATCCCCGGAATCACATCGCGATTTGCGAGTGCCCGGGGGTTATGGATCACTGAAGAGGGAAGATTTGCCTGGTTCGGATACGACCCCGGTGGCCTAGTTGGATAAGGCGCCACGCTAGAGAGGTGGAAACTCGGGTTCGAATCCCGACTGGGTCAAATCTTTTCTTTTCAAAAATAAAATAATATATTTTATAATATTGAATTATATCAAGAAAAATTACATATATATATAACGGCGACGGATTGTCAATAGATCCTAGTTAAATGTAATGTTCAATATGAACATTCATCCCCGGAATCACATCGCGATTTGCGAGTGCCCGGGGGTTATGGATCACTGAAGAGGGAAGATTTGCCTGGTTCGGATACGACCCCGGTGGCCTAGTTGGATAAGGCGCCACGCTAGAGAGGTGGAAACTCGGGTTCGAATCCCGACTGGGTCAAATCTTTTCTCTTCAAAAATAAAATAATATATTTAATAATATTGAATTATATCAAGAAAAATTACATATATATATAACGGTGACGGATTGTCAATAGATCCTAGTTAAATGTAATGTTCAATATGAACATTCATCCCCGGAATCACATCGCGATTTGCGAGTGCCCGGGGGTTATGGATCACTGAAGAGGGAAGATTTGCCTGGTTCGGATACGACCCCGGTGGCCTAGTTGGATAAGGCGCCACGCTAGAGAGGTGGAAACTCGGGTTCGAATCCCGACTGTGTCAAATCTTTTCTCTTCAAAAATAAAATAATATATTTAATAATATTGAATTATATCAAGAAAAATTACATATATATATAACGGTGACGGATTGTCAATAGATCCTAGTTAAATGTAATGTTCAATATGAACATTCATCCCCGGAATCACATCGCGATTTGCGAGTGCCCGGGGGTTATGGATCACTGAAGAGGGAAGATTTGCCTGGTTCGGATACGACCCCGGTGGCCTAGTTGGATAAGGCGCCACGCTAGAGAGGTGGAAACTCGGGTTCGAATCCCGACTGGGTCAAATCTTTTCTCTTCAAAAATAAAATAATATATTTAATAATATTGAATTATATCAAGAAAAATTACATATATATATAACGGTGACGGATTGTCAATAGATCCTAGTTAAATGTAATGTTCAATATGAACATTCATCCCCGGAATCACATCGCGATTTGCGAGTGCCCGGGGGTTATGGATCACTGAAGAGGGAAGATTTGCCTGGTTCGGATACGACCCCGGTGGCCTAGTTGGATAAGGCGCCACGCTAGAGAGGTGGAAACTCGGGTTCGAATCCCGACTGGGTCAAATCTTTTCTTTTCAAAAATAAAATAATATATTTTATAATAATGAATTATATCAAGAAAAATTACATACATATATAACGGTGACGGATTGTCAATAGATCCTAGTTAAATGTAATGTTCAATATGAACATTCATCCCCGGAATCACATCGCGATTTGCGAGTGCCCGGGGGTTATGGATCACTGAAGAGGGAAGATTTGCCTGGTTCGGATACGACCCCGGTGGCCTAGTTGGATAAGGCGCCACGCTAGAGAGGTAGAAACTCGGGTTCGAATCCCGACTGGGTCAAATCTTTTCTCTTCAAAAATAAAATAATATATTTAATAATATTGAATTATATCAAGAAAAATTACATATATATATATATATATATATATATATATATATATATATATATAAATATATATATATATACATATATACAAACTAACTCAATAACAGAACACGGACTAACGAACCGTTATCTGAAACGATTTCACTTACAAAACTCAGACGCTTGTGAATGTGACGGACTAACTCCACAAACATTCTTGCACATTTTAAATGGCTGCCACTTTTACAAAGACGAAAGACACAAATTAGTTAGGGCTTCTCTAATGGAAGGGAACATGAAGCTTTATACCGCAAGTATAAAAAGGAACTACTGGAATACAGCAATGATTTAAAACTGCAGAGAAAATGTCGCTATTTAATCAATTATATCTATACCCTAATTTATAAAATATTTCATAATGTATTTTAGAAATTCAAAATAAAATATGTAGATCTATAGAGACCATTTGAATTACTAGCTAGTATTAGTACCAATTAATATGATAGACAACTTAATATTTATTATAACAATTCTGACCAGTTAAACTTTTTTGTATGTAATTGATATATTTTTTTTTCAGGTAGGTCATATCTGAAATCTGCTTACTTTTTTTAATAAATACTAGAATAGAAGTATTTAAGATAACGAATGGGTAAGTGCTTTTTAATAAAATATCCAAAAATTAAGAAATTCAAAATATAAATGCAACAGTAGATTTATTTTTTTAGATTTATTCCAGTTACTATAGGTTTCATAGTGAAACATGGTTGCAATGGCCTCCAAATGAAAAATAAAAAAAAAACTTCAGCATCGGAGGTAAATGCATGTGTTGAGAGAATTAATAACAACGCAAGTAATGCTTTGGGACGAAATGATATCTTTATACTTTACAGTTTATATAAAATGTTGAAAAAAATATTTGTTTATATTTAAGTTATAATTATTCTGCTAAATATCGGGAGTTCGCTATATGCATACTTAAAGTTTAAATTTAATAGTTATATTTAAGACTAAAGCAATATTCCACTGATCCCTGTTGAACAAATCTCTATCTAGGACTTCAACTGGACAATCGTTTAACTTGGAATCCTCTTACACGACTAAAACGACAGGATACCGCTCGTCGTTTTCCACTTCTTCAACATTAACTAGACAAATGTTCAAAACTTCCGATTTTCTACAAAAGACTCATTTACATGGCAGTTATCAGACCTATTTGGACATTTGGAGTTGAGCTCTGGGGCTCAACTAAACATTCAATTTCTTCTCGTATCCAATCCTTACAATCCAAAATCCTCAATGCTCAATACTTGGTCACCAATCAACTTATCCATAAAGAACTTAATGTCCCATATGTTGCTGATTTAGCCCAAAGAAGATACCTATATTTCCATAGTATGCTCCATAACCACTCCAATCCACTAGTCTCCCAACTTGCTTCCTATTCCATTCCTGATAATCCTCCGAGGCGTCCGAAAAGAAGAAAGCCTAGAACCTTTTTGTGTAAAATTTATTGAAGTGCTACTAGTGAATAGTTATTTACATGTCATTGTATTCACTTTCAACACATTAACTTGTTGTATATATTTTATACAGTTTTAAATTTCTATAAGTTTATAAAAAAAAAAAAAAAAAAAAAAAAAAAAAAAAAGACTAAAGCGACAAGAAACTGTACGTCGTTACAGACTACTTCAAAATTTACTAGACAAACGATCAAAGCCCCCAATTCATTACAAAAGACTTATTGACCAATTTGGGCATACGGGTTGAGCTTTGGGGCCCTACTAAACCATCCAATTCATCTCATATCCAATCCCTCCATTCCAAAATCCTTCGAAAAATCCTAAATGCCCCTTACTTTGTCACCAATATACTTATCCACAATGACCTTAATGTTCCATATGTTGCTGAGTTAGCCCAAACCAGATACCTATTCTTTAATATATATATATATGTATATGTGTATGTGTGTATATATATATATATTTTGTACAGTTGTAAATTTCAATAAATATATATATATTTAACATTGTAGTGCATTATATGAATGATATATGAGTAAAATATATATATTCCTAATATATATAGACACGCATTATAGAACAAACATTTTTACTTTCATCAATTAAGTCATAAACTAAATGTAATATCGTTAACATAAATTTTCAGGACAATAGCTTTCTTTGGTTGCTAGGAAACGGAAGACAATTTAGTGAAAACCCCTGGAAAAGTTGAATGCGGGATCAAGCCTTCATAAACTGGAGAGGATCCTACTTAACCAGCAGAGCATGGAATAAACGTCAGCTCTTTTTTATTTTTTGTGAAAACATTTTTATTTACAGTGTTTTAATAGCATTGCATAATGCGCGGCAGAGATTTATTTGTCTTAAAATCACTTACAAAATAATATAGGTTTTTTGTTTTCAATTTCAAACAAAATTTCTGCAAATAAAATATTACTTGTATACACTCGTATAAAATGATCTAAAATTATCTAAATTTCATTTCTTTCTTTCTTTTTTAAAAGAGAATCTGTACTACTAACCATGGTCTATGAAGAAACGTGGATTAGTAATTGGTGAGAAAGGATTGTTAAATTACTTGTGGCTCAGCAGTTAACATTTTTTTTTATCCAATTAAGTGTAGATACCCACTTTATACATTCTTGTACCTAAGAAAGACCCTGGTCCCTTTTGTGCGACCCATTACCACAGAGTAGTAAATATAAATGGGGTATAAATATTCAATATTCTATGCTCATGACCAGAATCGAACCCATGTTCAGGACCAAGGAGTCTAAAGCCTTACTCACTGAACTGCTCAGTTACTATTCATTTCATCGTAAATATTTAATTAAAATCGTGAAAAGAAAGTGAATTTCAATTTCACAAGTGTGAAAAAAAACAATTTCAATTTTCTACGTTTTTTATGAACATCGTAATAATTTGGCATAGCCAGTCGAATCAATCTACAATCGGGTTGTAAAAATAAAAATAAATGATAAACTTAGTTACTAAAACACTCTCAACACATTTATGCAAAAGGGTTATCACAGTTCTAAAAAAACAACGCATTTTCCATTGAATTTTTAGTAGGAATTTTCATCTCTTAAAAGTAGTTTAGGTGTCTAAAAAATATGAGTCGGATGGCGAGAGACCTGATGAGTGGAGTGGGCCAGGCAGAATCTTATAACTAAGCTTAAACAGTTTTTATGAGGTGGTCAGTTAATACGTTAGATACCCACTTTTCGAGCTTTCACACATTTGTGATAACCTTGAGGTGGTCAGCCGCGGTCGCTTTGCTGACTAAACGATTTTCTGCAAGTTCAAGCACAGTTGTTCAGAAGCTTTTGTTTTTAGACAAAAGCTCTCAGAATATCTCTATCTATGGGCGGATTCGATCCACGATTCCGTCTTCAAGCAGAAAACTTCCTCCTAAAATTTTTCAAGCCCCCGTTGGGCTATAGTTTGACTGTTATATCTTTATATGATTTTATAGTCTTTTGGTTTATTTTATAGTTAATTAACTGGATCTATAGTGTTGATGTGATTGTACTTTCATAGTGTACTCATAATGTCATCATCTATTTTTTTTCTCATCGGTTGTTTTCATATAATTTTAAATTCACAAAATTAAATAAGGCCAAAATCACGCTTCGGCATCTTATTAAAAACTGGATTATATCCAAGAAGTGACATACGCCAGAGCTAAACAAACATTTTTGTTTATTAGAGAATTTATAAATAAAGTCATAGATACTAATATATAATCCGTCAAACAGTTTATTATCTAGAGAAGTGAAAGAAGGAAAAAATTAAATCCTGCATGAATTTCATGAGAAGCCAAAATATAATGATACTACAATAATAATCACTCGTCTGAGAGTGAGTCTGACTTTAGATGGAAAGACAGTGATTTCGGAGAGAGGAAGGCTGAAAGAATTTTAGAGAAGATTGAAAATAAAGATTAAAAGATAAGGGTGTATTTTGTAAAAGGTTCCTAGACAATTTATTATTCTCTAATTTTTAGAAAATTATCAAAAATGGTGAAGACCTTTGGTGAATATTTGTGCTTTAATAACATTAATTGTTATTATTGTTTTATTTGTTTTTTTGAAAGCATTGAATTTTATATTATACCGTTCCATGTATGTTTTTTGACCAACATGGTGCTTGATTCCAAAACAATACATTTTTTAATCAATTGGCACACACTAATAATAAAATATTTTTTTATATCAAATTATGAGTTGAACTATGAATAAGACCATATGAATTTATTCTTTATTTATGTATGTCATAAGGAATACTTTTATTTCTTTTTTATTTTATTTTTTCTGAATAAAAATAAAACTTAGTTCTTCCTAAAACGAGATTACAAGGATAATCTTTGATAATAAAAGAAAACTATATTTTCCTCAAAAAAAGAATTTACGTTGGCATTCCTAAGTTAAGACCCTTTCCTTCGGGGGGAGGATCAATTTAAAAAATGGCCTAAGTTGAGAAGTGTTCCGGATCTGGAGGAGGATGGAGGAAGTTGAGGCCCAGATGTTCCTATTCAACTCGAATAACAAGGACAATGGCCCGACTTAGCCCTGGGATTTATTTTCCACGGCTTAGAGATACTGTCTCTTACCAATGTCTCAAAACAATCTCGGCTACTTCCATTCCGTATCTCTAACTTAAAGACATTCCTAATTATTCAATAATACTGCTAATACGAATTGATAAATGGCAAACCACATCGCAAAAAAAAAAAAAAAAAATAAAAATAAAAACAATATGCATATTATGGAAATCGTTGATACAGACCTTGACAGGGATGTCTCAATAGCTTCTTTATAACTTGTAGTCGTTGCAACAAAAGAAAGAAGTAAAGTAGAGGAATTAGCTATAAATATTTATCTATTTCCTACTCTTTAATAAAAAGATAAAAAAATCCCTGGCTGTAGTGAAGAAGTCGATAATTCAACATTGTGCAATTTTTATATGGCATTTTTGATCGTTTTCCAAAATCTTGTATTACTCTAAAAAGCACAATTTAAACATTTTTTTACAACGCAGTAAATAATGAAAAATCAAATTTGGAATAATAATAGTTAACTCGGTTTAAAGGTAATTTGACTTGCCTACTTCTTCACGATGACCACCGAACATCTTCACCTTTATATAATCTAAATACACTTTCGAAAACGAACCCTGAAAAATGTGCAGATGACATATCCGATGAATTAATACGCCTAAACATCGCTAATGTCAGCCGAGTAACTGTTATTTGACACCTCCATGTGTGAGGATTATACTGTGAAGAAACCACCTCAGCATAAGAAATCAGGGACTCCGCCTTGAATATGTCCGTGAGTATTTTCATTGGAGTTTTAATAAGTGAACAAATGAGGCATTTTTGGAAGAAAAAAAAAAAATTCAGTTTGATAGCTAGTGATAGGAGACAGTATGTGAGACAACCTAGATACACAAGAAATACAGTTCAATAGCAAATACCAACTTTTATGTTTGGTGGTAGAAATGTTACGGTGTGAGGTGTATTTTCAGCTTATGGTGTTGGAAACTTCGTACTCATAAACGAACGCACGACCGGTAATTTGTTCAGGAATATAATGAGAAACATGTTACTGCAATATGGACGAAACAAAAAGACCCGGTAGCATTCTCAAGTACAATAACGGTCAAAAAACATACCAGCTATTGTTTGTTATCCGGTTGCTCCAGTCAATAAAAGGGAACGTAAGTATCTGCCTTAAAGTTTGTACCTTAGATCGATTGAACATTTATTTCAGAAGGTGATACGGCGTTTGAAAACCGTAAAATCCCAAAATCATAATGAAATTTATCAATAAGTCAACGGACAGTGGCAGTCCATTCGACAAGACAGAATTCTGGCCTTAATAAATTAGACGTCCCGACGATGTTTAGCTGATATTTCAAGGTTTTAAGTTATGTAAACTATAAATTAATAAAAGTTTACTAAAAAAAAACTGTGGCATAATCTCCTAAAACTATTAAAAAGTGAATAATTTGATTTATATCATTGGCATATAATATTTGTTTTTGTTAATTTTCGTTGATAGTGCATTTCTTTTGCAAAAACTGTTTAATTATTTATAAAATCGTATATTAAAATAAATTAAACCAAAATTTAAATTGAAAAACATTTCGGGGTGTCCGGAAACTAATGAACACCACTGTATGTATGTACGCATGAGGATTTATGGATGTGCCTGTTTATACGAGCAAGAAGTTTTGGTTAGCCTATTTGTCTGAATACACAAATGGGATGCTGTATTTATATAAAATCTTAATAAAAGGATGACCTGATTTACTTCAATAGAAAAACATTGCTAAAAAACGATCAATAGGCTGAATACTTAAATTAATTTGAATGGATTCAACATCGTGGTTGATGTTAAAATTCAAATTAAAAAAAAAAAAAAAATAACACAATGATTTAAATCAACTTCATATTTTCCTTATTACCGTAATTGTATACTGCAAACAGAACAATTGGCAACTGACAAAACAAGTAAAAACACAATACATTTTCCCCTGCTCATTGGACAACAATAATAAACAAAAGAGATGTTTAAAAAGGACTATGTTGAAAAAGAGCTCCATTTAGGGTATTGTGGCCTGTGGTTTCCTACACAAAGGGAACAGAGTCAGCAATTTGTTTATTAACTTCACAGTCATCCGAAAATTCGTCCACGTTGGGCTTTTGTTGGCCAAGAAGGAAAATGTTGTTTGAGTTAAATTTCTCATTTTTCTTCTTCTTTTTTTTTTTTTTTTTTTTTTTTTTTTTTTTTCCTATTTAGTATGATTTTGAATTGGTAAGAATTTTTTATAATTTACGATTATTGAGATAAAATGTAAAGACGATTGGTAATCCACCTACAATAAAACAAGTTTTAACTATTCATACAATGACAACACATATCAGAATTACGCTACAATTTAACACAGCGCTCTGTTATAAAGTCATTATAATAGCGCTAAAGCATACTGTATTATATAATTTTTCAAACATACTTTTATATGTAACGTTTCTCTGCTTTAACTGAGAGAACATCTCTCAACTTCCTTTCCCTAAGTTTTGAATTCATATTTACCCTCCTATCTACTAACCATTATCATCTCTCCCTCTCTCACCACTACCACCATTACACTAAAATACTTAGTGAAGTAAACCAGTACCATATAAAAGTAAATATATTAATTAATAAAAAAAAAACTTTTAGTACCTCTTTACTTATTAATAAGTAAATACAGCAAGATATGTAGATAAAAAATAACAAGAACAAAACTGCCAGCTTCCATCAACATATATTCATGGACAACCCTACATCATTTAAGGAATGAGACCGGACTCGGGAATTTTAATTCGTCAAGAGCAGAAACAAACAAACTCGGCTCATGTGAAGGTAATTCCATCCTGTTTTGGTTTGGACCGAATTAAAGCCAAACCCATTCCTCATAAATATTGTAATGATTCCATTTTCCACATCATACTGCTTCAAATTTTTTTCCAACTTCACTGAAATGTGCAGTCAGACAACAGCCTATAACAGTTCTTGAGCTACATTAAGAACTTCATAGCTTTCCAGCAGTGAAAATAAAATTTAAAATTACTTTATTCAAAACTTCCATAATTATAAGGATCCTAATAATTGTTCTCCTTATCATTCAAATGATAATTAACCTTTTTTCAAACAGTTATTTTAAATATTTGAAAAATTCGGAAACAATAAGATTTAATTTTTTTTGGTTTATTTAACTAATCTAAGCATGTCTTGAAAGCAGGTAGTGCGCTGATAGGTTAGAAAACAATAAAAACTTCCTCTTGTTTCTTCCTAATTAAACAGGGTGAGAATTAAATTATGTTCAAAAACACTATAAAATCTTTTTAAAAAGTATTTCCAGGCTTTTTATCTAGTTTGACACTCCGACTTTAATAAGGATAGAATCTGAAAAAAAAACCTTCAAAATGCTGCAAACCCTGTAACGGAAGACTATTTTGGTGTCTATTTAGATAAAAAAAGAAAATGTAAAACACTTCTATTATCCTACTCTTTTTCTATTACCTATCCAATAAAAATGTGTAAAATAAACCCAATCTGGAATCCACATTTTGTCGTAGTAGTTGAAATAATTGTAGCACATTGTTTATTTAAAATATTAAATAAACACTGGAGTGAGTTACATATTTTTTTTTTTTTGATATATTTCATTTCGAACTCTCAAACTGGCAAACTCCATCGGGGCATAACGAAAAATATACATACAAAGCGAAATTATACGGGAAAGGGTAAAATGTGGGATTGCTTTTCATCGAAGCGTAAAAAGGAGGTAAAAAATGGATGAAAATGTTTTACTCTTCAATTTCGGGCAACTAGCGTTAGCAAAAAGTGTTACATTTAATGGTAAAGCAATTTGTATCCCTCCTGCTATATGTTGTTTTTAATCGGAAAGGACCAAAATTTGCTCTAATTGTAGCTTGAATATAGAGTCTCGAGATTAAGTGATAATCATCACCAATTGATAATATCGTTGAAGAATAATTTTCGGGATTAAATCACTGAACTAACTAACGAAAAATATTAACAATCTTTGCACACACGACATCCTCCCACCAAGTTAACATGATTAGCAGGTTAGCTTCTCTAATGGCTGCAGCTCTTTTTGATTCATCTCTACCAAAGGGTAAATCCTCTGGAATGGATGCAACAGCATAGCTTTGGAGGAAGTCACAAGTCGCAACAGTCGGATGTTTATTCCTTCTATTGCGGGCGTGAAATGAATCATCATTTCCAGTGGCCAATTAAGACTTTTGTCTCTGTCAAATAATATCTTGGAAGTTGAACAAAATTCAGGAGGGTCTCTAAGCCATTCTGGGCCCTCCCACCATGTCGATAACAAAAAAAGTTTTCTTCCTAAGCAGCCCCGAAAAGAAAAATCGGTAGGATTAGCTAAACCTGGCACATAATGTCATTGTTCTACTCTTGTCGAGCTTCTTATTTCTTGAACTCGATTCCCCACAAACGATTTCCAGTGATCTTCTCTGGAGATCCATGCCAAAGCAGTAGACAAGTCGCTCCAAAAGAATGACTTACCACCAACAGGTAAATCAGTGACTAGAGACGCATGAAGTCTTGCACCAAAAAGAGCGACCAATAACTCAATGTATGAAATATTTACCCTCTTGGTCGATGCAACTCTTGATTTTGCTTGAATCATTTGAATATTGAACCCAGATTCACTTTCTGCTCTCAGGAACATGACGGCAGCATATGCCAATTCACCGGCATCGCAGAAAGTGTGAAGTGTCCATTTTCCTTCACCAAATTCTTACCACTACTCATTGCCGATGTGTTTTCTTGAATAAAATTTTCTAATTCATGTTTATCAGCTTTAGAGGTAATACAATTGTCCACATAGAAACTTTCTAGCAGAGTGATCACAGTATTCTCTGAATAAGTCGACCTATTAAGCCTGATGTCTTCTAAAGTTTTATTAAGGTGAAGCTGGATTACGGCTCCTAACCATTAAGGACTTGATATAACTCCAAACCCAACCCTCCTATGGCGAAAAGCTATTAATTCATTATTATCATTATCACGCCATAAGAATCTTAGAAAGTCTTGATCAGAAGGATGTAAGCCTACCTGCAGGAATGCCCTTCTAATATCAGCAATCACTCTTCAAACTCAAACACATTCTCTTCAAACGAAAACGTATCATCAATGAAGGCATCAGTTCAATTAAATTTAAACCTTTATTTAAGCAGTCATTAAGAGATGGTTTAATTTTCTCATGGGAAGACGCATCAAATACAGGTCTAAGCCTAGTAGTACTATTCTCCTTCACAATCGCTCTATGAGGTAGATAATATTTCCCATTATCCATTTCAGCAGGTGGCTCTCTTTCAATCACACCTTCTGAAAGCCATTCATCAAAAACCTTTCCATAATCCTCAAGCAAATTTTCAGATTTTAACTAATTTATAGTAGTGGTTAATCGCTTATAAGTGATATCAAAATTATTTGGAAGATGTGGATGACATTCTAACCGAGGTAAACTCACCTGATATCTATCATCTGACTGTGTTTTAACAGTATCTAAGAAATGTTTCTGAACTTCGGCATGCGATTCTAGTTTGGGCATTACTTAAGAGGAATCAGAAATACCTATTACATCTAGCTTCCACATATCTGACACAGAAAATTCGTTGATAAGCAAAGATGTTACCATCATAGACTTGTTCATATCTATTGATTCATTGCATTCTCCCCATAACTGTCCATCCTAGTCTTGTCTCCATAGCAACAAGTCCACATGATAGTTCTTTAACATTGTCAGTAAATAATTTTCCAGCGATATCAGCTCCAATTAGAACTTCAATTGGGCTATTGTTATTATTAAAATTTGAAATATTTACTTCGACATCTTGAAGTTCATTTAAACAAGGACCAGATTTCAAGATCGGTAAATTATCGCAAATGTTGAACTGATCAAGGGCATTGAAGTTACATAAATAATTTTTATTTTGACTACTTAAATACATTTTAAATAAATTATGACTAGATTCACCCGACTTCTGTTCTCCAAATAAAGAATGTGGCATTACTTTCTCTCCTGTTGGTTTATATCTCATCTCTTCAGCTGTACTTTTCTTCATGTAAGATCTTTGCGAACCACTATCAATGACAGCTCTAATTTCCTTTCGGCAACCATCACCTTTTATTAAAATCTTAATTGTAGGCAGTAAAACAGTTGTGTCACTACTCGTGAAATTAGCAAGCGCTATTTCAGTACACGACAAAGCTGATAGCGCAGGCATCAGCTTTGTCGTGTACTGAATCTAGAAAAGAATTGGTTTCTTTCTTATGTAAGTCTGGACATAGAATTATAATATGTTTACCTTTGCAAATAGAACATATAGGCTTGAATCTGCAAGTACTTTCTCTATGATTTGCCTTTAAGCAAATAGCACAGCATTCTTTATTATTAATTATTTTCCTTTTACTTTCTAAATTCATTCGGCGAGCTTTAAAAGAATTTATACTTTTATGATTAGTCTTATTGCAGAAAATACAGCCTTTAATAGTTTTTTTTTTTGCTGAGTGGTCGGCAAACCCATTCCGCTGTAACGGACGTTTTCACTAGTTGTTTGCTTGCTATTAAATTTAATTAATTATATTTTCGGAAGCTTAACTTTTCCTAAATTAACCTTACAGGAATGGTTACTTACCAGTTGGTGTTGATCTTCCAAACTATTCAATTTATTAAATTCTTTTTCTTCTAGCATTTGAACTTTAACTTTAATTGTTGTTGTTTATTTCGTTTAACGTCACTTTATGCTGCTATGGCTAATCGGACGATGCTACGGTTGGAGTCCTAAATTTTGCCTATCCAGGTATAATTAGGATAGGGATCTTTAACGAGTACCTGACATCGCACAGGCTCAGGACCCCCATTTTACATCTCTTCCGAAGGACGGCATAGCTAAGGATTTTTTACTCCCTTTAAAAAATCCTAAGGTCATCTGCCGGGCTGTGAACCCGCGATCTTGGGTTTAGTAGGTTGCTATGTTAACCACTACACCACAGGTGACCCTAACATTAATTGTTATTGATATAAATGAACAACCTTCAAAATATGGATCCTACTCTTTATTTTAAACAATTCCTTCTTTTTTTTTATTAGTTCTTTATTGACAATTAAAACTATATCCAAAAAATAAATAATCGTCAAGTAAATCTGAAGATAATCCTCATAATGAGATATAATTTCCTTGGGAGGCAACTAACCATTAGTAACACTTCAATGAAATTTCTACATCAGAAGGTCCCGAGGCCATCTTCTTTTCTCGGAGGGTTATCTGGAATCTCTCTGGTCTATGTAATTCCTGGTTTGGGCTAAATCAACAATATATAGTACATTAAGATTTGTATGAATACGTATGTTTATTTGTGACAAAGTAAGGAGTATGCTAACCACTGCACCACAGGTGACCCCGTAACTTTAATTGTAACTTTAATTAAAACATTGAACGTTGCCCTAATTGCAGGGAGATCAATTAATTTATGATTAGTAAGTTCCACTAAACTATTGAACGTCTTACTGAACGAACTCCTCCACATTCCTCTAAGCTTACTGGTTTTATTAATTTTACTCTTATTTATAAAATAAATACCTGTCAGTTTTTAATAAAATATAATTTCTGAACGTTGAGCGCCAGATTGTCGGGATTAAATCACTGAAGGTATTAAAATTATAATGAATAAAACAATAAAAAACATTTTTTAAATGATGAAAACTAATCAAATAAACTTTAATTAAAAAATAAACAGTAACAAGTTCAAATACTCGAATTTTAACCTCCCCTTTTCGGGTTAATAATAATAAACATATGTTATTTCTTTTTTATATGATTTACATCACATTTTCAATTATATCACGTTACAAAAATACAAAGTAAAATAAATCTAACTAACGAAATAGATTAACAATCTTTGCAGATATGACATTATTCTTTAAAATAATTAGTTACTATTTATGTAAAATTTCTGATTTTCTAACACTTAAGTACAAAATTATTAAATTTAAGTATTCTTAAACTTAATTATTCAGGCCATCTAAGGTGTTTTTAGAATGATGTAAGAGGCACAGACATGATATAGAAAAAAAAAAAATTTGTAAATTAGCGACCATCTATACTTTATATAACATTATTATCAAGAGAAGGCTGAACAAAGCAACTGCAGCATGTGTTTCGTATGCACTAATAGAAATATACTTTTTAAACCACCTACCTTCCTTTGGAAGAATTATTATCAAAGTTTTCTTTAAATTAAATCGTTTTGTTTGTTTCATTTAATGAAAATTTCAGGGATTAAAAATTCTTTTGGACGTTTTTTTATTTTTTTGTGTAGCTTGAAATAGTCTTTTGTCTTAGGTGTAAAATCATTGATTTACAGTAAAGTATTAATTGCCTTTGTATAACATTTATTTCTTAAAATAAACATCCCTAACAATAATGCCTAAAACAAAAATCAAACGAAAATCATTTTTAATATTTTATATAACAGAAGAAACAACGATTCCAGAATATTCACGGCCATTGTTAATTTTTGTATGAATATTTGTTGGATATTGAGCTAATCAGGGTAGGTCCTGATATAATAAAATAATTATTAAAAATTACACTGTTGTAAAATCACTGTTATTGTAAGGTTAAATCCATAAAAAAAAAAAATTAATAAAATTTTAAAAAATGAATAATCGGAAATAGGAATGGTTGAATGAAAATTCAAAAATTGATTTTCTATAATAAATGAAGGTGAGTACTTACAGGATGGTTTGTGGAATTGAGAGCCCTCTCAATGTAATATTATTGGTTAAAATCATGATTTCACAGTGGATTTACTTCATTTTAAGTTTTAAAATAGAATTTGCCATTACCATGAATTTTCTGTTTTGCACGTGTATTTAATTATTATGTTATTTCAGGAAGTTTCCTATTTTTATATATTTAATTAAAACAGTATGAATTATTGTATTTTTTTTTTTTTTTTTTTTTTTGTGAATGAACATTGCATTTAGTCACATTATTGCGATAGGTAATACCTAAAGGTAGTAATGAATTGATTCATACAAAATTAAAAAAAAAAAATAATACTATAATGAATGAAATTATAGAATCTAATAAACAAGAGAAAAATATATTGTAAAATTAAAACATATATACAAATAACATGAACACGTTTTGTACAGAACACACACACTCTCACAGTCTAAGAAACTCCAAACCTAATACATATCTCTCTCTTTTAGAGGATAAGCGCCCATTTAAAATCCAGAGGAGGGTAATGGGATGATAAAGGTAGACAGCATGATACGAGTTTTTTTCTTTTATAAGTGTTAAATTGGTAAGGGTGAGTGACATTTATGTAGGCTAACTTTCGTCATTAGACACTATTATGACCTTTTTGATTCCCGACTGACAGTACCTGGCGTAAAAATATTTAAACAAAAAAATGCAACGGTTAGTTAGACCAAATGTGAGGGGTCCACATACATGCTCATTTCTCTGGAATAAAAAGTTTTTTTTTGGAGAAACACGGAAGAACTCGTTGATGGAGCGATGAAGGCCAGCACGAAAGAAGGATACGCATTTGAGACAAAACCAGAATATCCCAGTCTTTCCGTAACACCTTTACACCGTACAGATAAGTACCTTATAATGTAAATAGGATGTATTAAGATACATTGTTAATTCTGTGCTAATTCTTAAATAGATAATAGTTAAAATATTTCAGAGTTCTAAAATCATAATGTTTATTTCATAATACTAATCATTATTTTTACCTAACTGCCGCTGTATTCAATATAATTGGTTTTCACGGTACGAAAATAAGAATTCAATAAATCAGACATTAATTGATGGAGCTATTGTTGACACAATAGGTCAACACCTGATGATTCCCTGATATTAATAAAGTATTGTATAATCCTTCTAGCTATGGAGCAACATAGCAAGACAATGAAGAATATAAATGGTTATAGCTCCATTCTTGCAATATGTACTATAAAAAAGGGATGAAAAAGAAAACAAAACACAAAGTAAAAAAAACAAAAAACATAATAATATATAGCTCAATATCTTTCAACAATTCTTTTTTTTCTTCTATTCGTCAAATTGGATATAGATATTTAACATTAAATTAAACAAATCGTATTTTTAATATTCTAAGGAAAGAATAATAAGCTCCACTGTAAGAATAAATAAAAAAGATACTTATAACATAAAAAGAAAGAAATGCCCTCTATGATACATCTCGATACGACCACTCAACTTCTTTGAAAGGATTTTAGAAATGTTGCGACCCCAAAAATGTAATTTTTTATCCCCGAGCTGAGAGTATATCAGCAGTGATAGATTGATAATGCATTTAAACATCAGAGAAGTATTTATACATCTTTTAGTCCGTGGCTGGCGGTGACTGATGGCAAGTCGATACTGATATGACACTCGGAGGTGGCTTTTTATGCCGTAGTATTTAATGACATTTTTATATTCGTCCATTAAAGTATTTAACAGCTCAGCTATTATTAGAATTTTTGATATTATTATATATATAAGAATATTTTATTTGATGTAAAGCACGAGTGAAAAGATCTGAGAGAAGAAACAACATGGTAGGGTTACAGCTTTGCATATGTGTGAGGTAGTAGTTAAACAAACTTCTGGTATCACTCTAAACCAAATGTCATTAGTTGTTATATACATTTTACATATTTTCTATCCATTAAAATAACATTATTCTTCTTAAATATTTTTAGAAAAACGATGCATGATTTCGAAGTAATTGATTTTTTAATAAAAAACTTTTAATGGCAAAATATTACAATATGCCTCACACAAGGGCACCAAGTAATAGCGATAGAGACTTAGTCCATTGATACAGTATGCGCAAAAAGTAAACAAACAATCCCTGAATATATAAATTACTAAAATAATATAAAAAAATAAAATGATGACAAATTCATATTTTATATTCATACTAAGTACTATATAAAAGGACAAGTCGTTTTTCGTTTGTGATCACTGACCACAAAAACTACTCAACCAATATCCACAAAATTCAACTACATTATCTTCATTTTTTTCGAAAGCATTAGAAATAATAAAGTTTAGTAATTAAAAAATAGATAAGTATGAAGATAAGTTCGAAAATCAACCGATAGCAGGTGATCGCCATTCTACAGAACAAGTTAAAATGATACGGTAATTTATTATTGGAAAAAAAATATTCATTTAAAATTAAATTGTTATTAAAAAAGCGATATGTTGAGCAACATGTGTATCCCAATGAAATTCGAAAATCTACTGTTACTATTAGTTTATGCTAATAATAATAATTAAAAATAATAATCATTAATCTGTTTATCTTGAATACCAATTTATACATTTAGAAATTTAAAAAATGGATGACCAATTGTGTTTTTATGTGATCTTGAACCACCTAATGTGTAGAATGGTAGTTACAGTAAAAATTCCGGTTATGAATCTCACTGTACCAGTGACCGAGAGAAATCGAAATTATTCCTAGAATCCCAACTATTTCTACCGATCTATCATTTCAATGCAAACATTAGAAGTTTCTTTTGATATTATAATTGAAGGGATTTGGTAGATGAAGGACTTACGTCACAATTTAAGTTCGCTGTTACTAAACCAAGGACTATTCTCAAACCTTTATACAGCATTGCTGAAATAAACCTTGAAAACGTTTAGTTCATTCGCCAAATTTTGTGAACCTACCTGAAATGGTCAATTAAAAAAAATAAAAATGTGACAATTTCAATGCTAAAAAGTAACATATTGAAAGAAAAAAAACTGAGTTTTATATCGAGCGTGAAGAAAGATGAGTAACTTAAGAATTATTGGATTAGATAAGAATGCGGAATCGTGAGACACGCACGGGGGAATATAATCGACATAGTTATATCGTGATAATTGAACTGACGTTTAAAGATGTTTGATTTGACCTGTTTTTTTTTTTGTTTTTTTATTCGGACGGGTTTGAGTTCCCGGTGGTATTTAACTAAGAATACTAGCCTTAGTTATTAGCATCGAACCGTCGGGTTCGCTTAGTTATAATTTGTTTAATATGAAAAAAAATACTGAAATATAACTGACTTATGCGTACTTTATTAGTTGAAAAAAAGGAGCAATAAATTAAGAAGTAAAAGTTACATTTTTTAATCAAAAATAAAATTGAAAATGTTTTCTTATATATCTATAGTTTTTTTTTTAGTAATTCTTTTTTAGTAATATTCAAATCGCAGTAAGTGAATGCGGTAAGAAATGCTATTTTAATGATATGTCAGACATAAGACAATTTAGCAACCGTTGGCACCTTCTTGATAGCTTTTACTGTTCCATATCAGAAGATCTCTTAGCCAGTAGCCAACAGCTTATTTTCAGTTGTTTTTTTTTAAGAGAAGATTCAAGCTTTTGTTGACAATGTTATAAGTCTTTAGATTTTTTACTGGATAGTCTGTAATTTATGTAATATCCATTTAGTTGCTGATGCTAAATTAGAAATATGTATATATATATATATATATATATATATATATATATATATATATATATATATATATATATATATATATATATCTTTATATATATTCTTTATATATTGTTACTGAATTTGTAGTTATTTACCAGCATCCCCCGTCACATCTTTGTCCGCTCTCATAACTTAAAAACGTAGAAAACTTACAAATAATTAAAGTTTTGTTTACTTATTAATAAAAATCTTGTATTGTAGAAAGCATGCAAAAAAGTAAAACAAAATTATAAGACATCCTAATAAACTACATTTTTAGTTTTGTCTCCCGATAATATCAGAGAATGACTTGATTGTTAGGGTTTTCAGTACCGGAAAGCTCTACATATAATTTACCGTGAAAGAAACAGTCGAACGTTTTAGTAACTATGGCTCTGAGCTGTATTAATCGTTATAGTGAAATAAACTATTATTGGAATTTTTAATCATTTGAATTAAAGTGGTGGATTAGTAGAAATCATCGAGATTTTAGGAATTAATGCTTTTTTCAGTTACTGTTCCATTGAACATTCCACCGCAATAACAATTCAATTTGTGATTTTCAACCTTGTGCAACAGCACTGATTAGATGGCTGAAGGTCACTTAAAAACATAATTGGATATAATATTTTTAGTTGTCATATATAAGTTGTTCACCAAGATGGACATAGAATATTTACTATATATGAGCGGTGCATCGGTCAATTTTAAATTTTTACTGTTTTTCACATGTTGCATTACAAATATATTACTTTTTTAAATAATAATTTGATTAAAGATAAATAAATTTTATTATCCAGATCTATAGTAGCCTCTCTTGCAGAATAGTGTTCCCCACCTATTGGTCGATTTTCAAACATCAATGGAATATCAGTATATTCGTCTCAGCAAATCGAATATTAGTTGGAAAACAGTAAATTTTATTATTGCTAAACCTTCCTTGAACTATGAAATTTTAAAAGTTAGCATTTGGTGCAGATTGGTTCAGCAGTTTGCGTAGTTAGCTATCACAAAGGAAAAATGGCTTGCACTTTTATATATTAGTATGGATTTTATTATAAAATTTTAGATATATATTACAATTTAAAAGAGTTTTTTTTTAGCATAAAATTGAAAAAAAAATTATAAATATATTTTATGATTCTGGAAATTAAGGTTCAACAGTGACTTGGAGCAGTAGGGATAATAATAACTTCACGTGCCAGAAAATAATTTTTCAGCCCTTTCCGTACTGAAATATTTCTTTCACTTAAATTAAACGATAATTAGGTAGAACGTGCTTTCAAGTGAAGAAGAAAAATCTTTTTTCTTTGTCCTTGACCGATAGAGTGCCGGATAAGAGAGGAGCTTCATGAATATTAACCATCCGTTTCTGACAAGGATCAGATTTGGTGAACATATAGTAGGTAGGACCACGAGGTGGTATAAACGGAGCTGAAGTACTACAATCAAGGGCCAACGCACGGATCATCACGCGTCATGTTTGCGTGTCAACGCCAGTCACGTCACGACAATATTATAATTTTTTTTTCCGAAAATATCAGAGTGAAACACCTGAAAATGACGGCACGTGTGAATAATACAGAAAGATATGCCGTCTTCATGAAATCTTTATCAAGAAGGCGGGGTTATATGATGATGTAGCAATTTCGCTTTTATCACGGCTGACCTATAATACTTCCAATAAGAACTACATTACGATATTAAACTATATATATCCATATCGAACCAGGCTCTATAAAATTCCTACTCGCTTGAACTGATTGTCTTCGATTATATCTTTCGGATCCCTTCATATTCAACACATCCTCGCTGAAAGCAATAACCTATTAAAGTCTCTATTACTATCTGAACGGTCTCCTTCCAGCTCATTAGATCCCTTTTTTACACCCCCATCACATTTATATTTTTTATATTATTTATATAAAATAATAAATAATATATAAATATATATATATATATATATATATATATATATATATATATATATATATATATATATATATATATATATTAAATCAATTTAGTTATGTACAACTAGCATCCCCAGCCGCGACTTTGCCCGCTCTCATCAGTAAAGAACTTAGATAATTTTAACTAATAATTGAGGCATTGTTTATCGATAAAAATTTGTTTAAAGTATGCAATTGATAATTATTTATTCAATGATATTTTCACGCAAAGCAGTAATTTTTAACCTAGTTAAAATTGCACTGATTAGGTATTTGAAGATTACGCAAAAACATTCATTATTGGACATCTAATTGTTAATTTTAATTGACAAACTTTAAACATCATCTATTTCTTTACCTCCTGAATTTTCAACTTTCCGAGCAAATGCAAAACAAGAATATTTACAGAGTTATATACATTATAGAACGAGTAGTATACATAAGATGTATCTTTTTACAAGATTTCCCATTTATTTTGTAACTCAAAATTTTATTATTAATCAGTTATTATTATTATTTATATAATTAATTATCATAGCCAAACGATTGTCCAATTTATCGTAATCATTTGTTATTCTTATAGGAAAAGTTGTCCCAGAATAAAGTTCATTTTCTTCTTATTCTTAATGCAGGAATTGGTAATCCAGATGGACAGACACTATTAAGAAACTACTACGGATTATGGACTGCACTATCAGTGCTAACAATTAAGGGCCTATAAATCATATTTTTATTCACAATATCAAAAAAACATTTTTATTCGGTAATAATTTTTATGAGCAGAAATAATTTTACTGATTTTATCTGGTTAGATTTTAATTTCTAATTATAAAAGAATATCATAATGTGCCAAACCTCTTTTGTGCCTCTCAAATTTGTACATTTAAATTTTTATTATTTCTAAACGTTCCTAGATGTAGTGATAAAGAGAAACATTCAATTAAAATCAATTTTAATGCTGAGCACAACCACATATCGGTCCATTTATGAACTTCACTAGGATCCAAGTATCGCACCACATATTTAAATCTTTGTTAATAATTTAATGGAATATAAGTAAATTATAAATTTCAAGCTCAATCACCTAACTTTGTAACCTTTCATGTAAGATGTCGCTCACCACAAATCAAAAAATTTTCAGACCATTATTTAAGCAGTAATTTGTTTTCGAAATCTTTATGATTTTTTTTTTTTTACAAAAATAAATTATAAAATTTACAATTACTAAAGCTTTTAGGAATAATTCAAGATGTAATCAAAGGATTGCGATCACACCATAGTTCTTTAGTTTTTTTTTTTTTTTATGCTAAACTTTTGGCTCAAATCGTGTGAAGCCATCTCAGTTACAAATGGATAATACTTTATAAAAGAAAATACTTTTACCTAATAATTATTAACTTATTATTATTCAACTTAAAAATAAATTTAATAAGAAAAGTAAGTTAAAACTAGATTTAACTATTTTTTCTTAAATTTATAATATAACTATGTCCTAATTGTCGGATTTCCTGTACAAGTAAGAGTTAGTTGAAATGAAAAATATAATTTGTAATAAGAAAAAAAACATAAAAAAATAATCGGTAATAATAGTTACTACTTGATACGATAAATAAAATAATATTAAATACGGTCAATCGTTGAGTAGAAAAGGACATGACCGGGCTGAAACGTTTGACAAGAACGTTTTAAAACCTTATTTTAATTTCTTAATATTTCCAATATAGTATATAACTGATAGAACGTAAATAATATGTCAAATTAACTAGTACTCGCCCCAGAAGATTAACTTTTACATTCTTTATTTAATTTATTTCACGATGGTATAATTCGGAATCATTAATAAATAAATTTACAATGATTACAAGAAGGTAGTGTTGAGTTTTATTTTATTTTTTCTAATGTAGCTTTTGCTGCCAGACAATAAAATCAGTTATAAAGGCAACATATTCATTATTCATTATTCATTATTCATCAATCAGTTATAAACACATACATATTCAACAAACGTATTGACAATTTATAATTGACTTTATCTTCAATGAGAGACCATTGCTTTTCTTCTGCCTTTTTTTTCCTTGCTCGATACTATTCCTAGTGGTGGCTTTATTTAAATTCTTCGACTCCTTAAAAGTTACTGGAAGGTTCGTTTGTTGTTGAGAAGAACCTTATTTTGCCAGTCAAATTGCTTATGTTCAGTAGTTCCGCACTGAGACGAAATCCAATGTAGCTAAATATTGATGTTTCTTATACCACAAAAAAAAAAAATATATCCATATTTTCATTATTGATTTCAATATTTCTTCCAGCGTAGACGGTGAGTCCTTTGTAAAAAAATAAATTAATTTCTTGTTAATTATAAATTAATAATAAATCATTACCGTAGCTAAGCCTAATCAGTATTAAAGGATTACAAATCAGTGTAGAGATTGCAGGAGCTGTAGAGAAATGGGCCGAGCTGACCTGACATAGTTTCTTCGGGGTGAGCTACACCACGGCCTACCACAAAATTACTTAACGTCAATCCGAGCTCAGTTCTGCCGGCCACAATCCGCTCTTCGCGCCCAAACCGAATTCCATATATCACGATGAATTACATTATAATTAGTTTGCAACTGCTCCTATGCCCCGATCCGTTCAAATCTGCCATGTTTCGTCAGGCGGTTTCCCTCTGCAAGTCAGTGGCATTAATGCGTAATTGTTGTAGTAATATTTTATTTCATTTAATCGCCAGAATCAAATAATATTTATTTTTAAATTGCTCGAATTTTCTTCCCGTAAACTAAACCATTTTTCATTCCTCTAAAATAGTTATAACTACCTTGGAGTTCGGCTCGATCACACCAAACGTTTTACAGTCATTTCCTTCATCGTCTAAACCACTCACTTCTCTATTCCATCTTTTTCGCTCTCGATCTATATCTGTCCGACTAAAACTTCTTCTCTATAAAGCTATCTTTCGTCCTATACTTCTTCATACAGTTCCATTATTTCTACACTAAGTCGAAAATACCATAAATAAATTAAAAAGACTCCAAAACAGAAGAATAATTGCCATATGAAGACCCTTGGTATACAGATCAACTGACTGATCTTGCATCGCGATTTAATTTTGAAAACCCAGTTCAGAACATAAAACGTTGTCACATCAAATTTTACGGCATGCTTCCTTGTCCAACCCTCTCTTTTCTTCCTTCAAAGCCAATCAACTAAAATGGAGGACAAATTCCGTCTAAAAACTCCTTTTTAATTCTGTTTAATTATTTAATCATTACTATTTTAAAACACTATGTTTTACTGACCCTTATTAACATTAAATCATCCAAAAGGATAATATTTTGTAAAACTATATTTTAGTACATTATATTTTAATAATAAATTGTATCAATGTACACTTTTTTTAGTTTTGAATAAAGATCTTTTGAAGTAAAAAAGTAAATAAGGTATAGCTTCGATCTAATATAGATAAAAGTAATGATTTTAGAGAAAAAAATATAAATAATGGTTTTATAGAATTACGAATTTCAATTCTTTTATCAATAATAAATGGAACAATCAGAACCATAACTTTCATATTTATTGGATAAGTATGAATAATATGATATTCCGATGGCTCCTTGCTAGCCAAGATATAATCAAAAACAGTCATTTATTTAATTATTATATTTTTACTAAATACAATGAAAAAACATACTGAAATTGTGAATATTTTATATATATATATATGTGTGTATATATAAATAAGTTGAAAATAAAAATATCTAAATTTATATTTCTTCATTGCAATTTTTCAGAATTGCATGCATGAATTGCATATATATATATATATATGTTGCCATTTACAATAAAATAAGTAAATGACATTAAAAGCATCTAATTTCAGTTATTTAAGCCTTATTAGAATATGTTTACCAGAAATTTCAGCTTGAGTTATCAAAGTCAAGATCGAATCATGCAAAAAAAAAAAATAATAAAATAAAATAAAAAGTAGAAAAGAACATGATGGCCTCTTAAAAACAAATCAGTTTTTTTAGCATATCGTAAAAATCTAGAATTTATATGTCGTTATATCTAGAATTTTAATGAGTTGAAAAATATCATTATGGAACTAATCCGCATTTATTTTATGATTCATTTTATTGATTGAGGTGACTATAAAGTCACGTTATATACTGGCAATGATTCCTAAATCCCTCCTGTGAGCGGTTTTATGATGGTTACCGTAAAAACCTCTTCTGTTTAACGGACATAAATTCTTCTGTATGACGACTGTAGTTTTTAAACTACAAAAAAATTCTTAATTACATTCCTTTTACTCGACAAATTTAATAAATTTTATGACGTGATGTTTTTTCAAGTCTTGGAATTGCGTTCTGAGAATTAATTAATTAATTTAAGGAAGACTAGGCTTTGTTTTATCACAGCAGAGCTCTGATGATGCTAATCCGAATGATTCTTTTAGTTGATTTTTGAAACTATACAGCTACTTGCTAATAATAATATGCCCAAGCTTAATAGAGTTATACCACCACTTATGTAAAATTAAAAAAATAAATTAAATTTAAAAATGAATTTTAATCGTTTGATATTGTTATTCAGTCTTAATTGTTTTTTATTTTATTTTATTTTTCTAGATATTTCACTTGTTAATTAGAGATGGGCCGAATATGAATTTAGCCGAATCGACAAGCAAAAAGTCGGATTAATCGGCTAAGCCGTTTGTTGGAATTCGGGTGACATCGGTAATGTTCAAGGGTTTTTTGTTGGTGTATAACGGAGTGTTTTTTTTTTTTTTTTTTTGGAAAAAGAATACAAAAGTCTACAATTTACTTTACTTAGCTTGTGAAATTTGCATATCAATCACTACGAAAATGATATCGTGATCAAGTCACATATATATATATATATATATATATATATATATATATATATATATATATATATATATATATATATATATATATATATATATAGGTGTCCCACGAATGTAGTGTCAGGCTAATAAAACCCAGAGTCTATGGAATTTCAATGCGATAATCAGGTATCTTATATCGCGTCATATTAGTTACCTTTTGAAGATATTCTACCCTTCCAGAATTTCTCCAGTATTGCTGGAATGGCTCCAGTACTGGAAATTTCACCATAAGTGACTGGTTTTATGACGAATTCTGATGGTGAGTCGAATTCTAAAACCGTTTTGTATCGGTTACTTTTTCAATCAGATGCACCCCTACGTCGATAACAGCCTAATCCTCTTATTTGAAAGGAACCCTTGAACTCCTGGTTTGTTAGATGACAAGTTAATTATGGATTCTGAAGGGAATTGAATTTTATTAATCAAGTAAATATTACATAATTTGATAATGCAATTGGGTTAATAATATTTGTTTATTTACATAAAAATACTATTTTATGTGTTCAAAGTGACGGCCTTCTTCATTTATGCATAACAAAAGTCTAGAACAGAAGTCTCGCTGAGCTTGCTGTCTTTCTTCCGGTGAAATGGAAAGATTCGCATTTTGTATTTCTGCCCTCATTTCTTCTACTGTCGACGGTCTATTCGTGTAGACGAGATCTTTCAATCTTCCCCAAAAGAAATATTCTAGAATTGTTAAGTCCGGAGATCTTGCTGGCCAATTAATATGCAGACCCCTTCCAATGCATCTATTGGAAAACATGTGTTTCATAACATTCCTAGCTCTAATGGAATAGTGAGCCGGACACCCATCCTGTTGGAACCACATCATCATACGTTTTTCAAGCGGCACCTCTTCCAGTAAAATCGGAAGATCTTGTTCAATGAACTTCGAATAGCTGATGGAATTTCTGGAATTGAGTCTAACAGGCGAAAAGGAAAAAATAATATTAAACATTTCTTTAATTTACGAAAAAACTTTATTTTATCAGTTAATATACATAGCATGTGTGAGTTAAAGATAATGCTCAAACATAATTTACGTTGGTTTTAAAAATTACGTTTGTTTTTTATTATTTTCTCGTGTTTCATCTGAAGAAGGTTAGAATTATTAAAAGGTATTCTGGTCGCGGGAAGGGGTTGGTGGCTAACTTCTTCACCGGTACCCCCATTTTTTCTGCCAATTCTTCAGCTTTTTGGTGAAGCAAAGTTCCTGAAACGCGAGCATCCTTATCACTAACTATTAAAAACCATTATTTTTATTTATTTCATTATTAGCGTTCTTTCGACCCCTTTTCCGTTTCAGACTCTGAGATTTATTTTGTAATGCTTCACTTTCGATTTCTGGTCTATTTTTCAAAATCCTGCCCAATACAGTTTGTGAAACGTTAAGCTTACCAGCTGCCTCGTGTTGTCCCATTTTAGGAAAAAGATCGTACTTCTAATTTGTTCTTGGTCGTGGTTATAATTTCACTCAAACTAAGATTTGACACAATAAAGACTGACCCGTGAGTTACTCATTGGTTTGATCTAGAGCCTTTGGAAGATTCGAGGAAATATTGCCACGGTTGCTAAGCGTCCGTTTCCACGAAGACGAGGCGAGGATATTCAGAACTGTTTTTGTTCTTTTATTTCGGAGAAACTGAGTCTTATATCCGGTGTGGCGAGTCTTATAACCGACCTTTTTTGTAAGTATTTGGATACGTCCGGAACGTTCAAGTCGATTTTGAGTCTTATAGGCGGCTGAACCTTATAACCCACGAGTCTTATAAACGGCGTCCACTGTATAGATATATATGTATATATATATATATATATATATATATATATATATATATATATATATATATATATATATATATATAATAAAGTTAAGTTTCTTCGAGTAAAAACAGTAAAAAAAAAAGGAAAATAAGAAACTAATTGACTCACACGGGTACTTGTAATAGACTGATTTTATTGTCTAGAAATCCTCTTTATTTACATTCTGGTGGTTGTTTGGGATTAAGTTGGGAATTGGGATGTTTATTATTCCCCCATACACCTTAACTTATATATATATTGCACTAAAATTATATCTTTTTACTAACATGTTATTTGAATAAACCCGAATGTGAATTGCTAAAATAGCAAATTTTTTTTTGTTTTCCAACTTTTATATTACATTTCTATGAAGAATTTTAATTTTTAAATTTAAAAAGAAAACCAATATTGTTATTAAAATAGAAAATATTAGTTTACGTAAGTTCCTTATTTAGTATTGTAGAAGTTATTGTATTCATTTTTTGTTAATAATATGGACTTTCTTAAATTTCAATCATTGATAACAAAAAAAAGTATTAATGCTCATGAAATAAACAACAAACTACGAAGATGAAATAAAAATTATTATCAACATACACCCTTTTTTCATTTCAATCAACCCATTGTTAGGCGTATAAATATAAATTCAGAGGTTTTTATTAGGGATTTAATTTGGTCTGCTGTTATTAAGTTATGAATGCAATATAGAGATTTTTGCTCACTGTTCAGATTACCAGCTATTCTATTTACTGTTATAAAAAAAACAAAAAAAAAACGCCGATTATTGTTTATTTAGGTAAGAAGTGAGGTATCGATTAATTTATTTTTAGAAACATTTCGACAAGCTACATTGGATTATAAACTTCTTAATTTGAAAGCCTCTTTTACTAGCGTGAAACGACGCTTAGGTTTAAAGATAAAACAAAGGCCTATAATCTGCTTTCTCATTCTTATATTTTTTTAAGGTGCGAGAAAAAAGGTTATAAATCATAATACCAACCTGTAAGTGAGGTGATTAATCTAGGCTATTTTAAACGCAAAATAATGGAAGATATTGAATAGATTTTTTTTCTTTTCACTTTTTTTTCTTCTTTTTTTATTCCTGAAGAAAGAGCCGAGATAAATAAAGGGGTCGTAAACCCTGACCATGGAGAAAAAGCTAAGCGTTCGGGAAGGATGCTGGTGAAAGAGCTCACTAAATTATTGTGTTCTTTTATGAATGGTGGACCCCACAGACTGTGGAGGAAAGGGGGGATGGGCGATTTGAGGTGGTTATCTGCCCCCACAATGGGTCGTCCCGCTGTCTTTCTTTATCAAGGTGAGTCCAGCGCAGGCCACACTAGATCTCAAAATTGCGTCTGTGTAGCTTCGGAACCGAAAAATATTGATAAAATTGCCAAAAGTGTATTATAAATTTATTATATCTTATAAATAAACATTAAACAAAACAAAGGAAATAGAAATATAACTTTACGTACACTGACAGACTAATATGTTTGCTTGGATGTTTTATCCATCTATGTATATATAGCAGCATAAAAATGTAAAATTTTACTGGACAAATTATAAAATTTTACTGGACAAATTATAGATTTCGCGAAAATATTGTTCCATCCTGGACTCCGTGGGAGGGTCGGATCATCTCGGTCGATTTTCAAATCTCCCTAGAATCCACATATTGGTCGCTTTTTTTTTTATAAAAATTTAATTGAAAATCACTATATTTTATTATTGCTAAACATTTATTGAACTATTAAGATGATGTAGTCAAAATTTGTTATTGATTGGTTCAGAAGTTTTCGTGGTCGTCGGTGATCACAAACGAAAAATGGCTTATTTTTTGGTATAGTTGTATAGATAAAATCATATTAAAAGACAGCATACACATTTGATAATTATTTGTGAAAACATTTTTTTAATTATATTATGAATGGAAACAGTATTTTTATTAGACAAGTTTAACAAAAATTTTGAAATATTCAAACCATGCTACTGTCCCTTCAAGTGTCCTTTAAATAATACAATTATTTAAAGGACTAATATTATTAAATATTAGAAATATTGAATTTATAACTATATTTTTGATTTTATTGTTTATACTATATTAATGAATTTAAACTAATAAAATGAAAATATATCTAAAATATATACTATATATCTAAACATATTCATACTAGTTAAATCAAATATTTTCTTTTTAAATATGTACAATTATCTAGTTTTATATTAAAAACACAAGGAATTTAACTAATTACTTTTTTTCCGATCAGCAACGTATGCACAAGCTCCCACTAAACTAATGCAACCACCACTACAGGTAACTTCAATGGCAGTTCCATATTCCTAGTAGCGAGCATCGGCATTCGGTTTACAATTGTTCCAAGAAATGAATCTACCTTGCTAAAGAAACAAACATTCTATTTACGAACAATATTTGCAGAAAAGGAATCCTTATTTCATATTATAAACAAGAACTCGAATTCTTCCAATTGGAAAAATGATACAATAATAAAATAAAATAGTTTGAAAAAAAAAAATAATTAATCGATGAATTATTAATAAGATTCATGGAAGATGACAATGTTAGTGACGTTCAGTATATTATGAGGCGTTATAAATATATGTATATATGGCCCATATGTATACATTAGAAAGGAATATTGTGACATTTAGATAGGGTAGAGTCACGCAATGTACTTTTCAAAGCATTAAAATTAGCATATCAGGAAAGTTGCGTGAAAACACGTTGTTCATAATAAGCTGTGATTTTAATAATTCAATAGACGTATCTCTCCTATTTCACTTTTTTATCAGAAATTTTGTTATCATATATCTTTACACTTCTTATTGCAGAGAGCAATGATTTAAACTTCAGCTTTACTGTTTGTTGATTAAATTTATTGTTCTAACTTGTGTAATTGTAACATTTTTGTAACGCAATGCGTCGTTCTAGCTACCTGGAGTTTTGTAACGCTTTTGCCGCCTGCAAAAATATAGCTTTTAGATATGCTGAAATTTAACGACAGTTACTTTATCGCATGCAGTAGATGTAAAAGCAGTGGATTATAGTTAGATATATCCATGATCTATTTATTGCTTTTCCCAACCAGAGAGAAAAAGACTTTTTTTTCGTAGTATTTTTATTTATGCTTTGTTTCTAACAGAAGAAAAATATTTATATAAATTAAAGGAAAAAGAGCTAAGCAAAGAAGCATAATCATTTAATTATAATTTAAGCCTTGTGGTTGATAGTATTTTATGTTAACTTTTATCTTTTCAAGTCTAAGATTTTTTTATTTTTCTTCTACACTTCGACTTTGTAAATACTAAAAGATTACCATACATTTGTGTTCTATGCACTTATGTATAACTAATGGTTTCTATGGTTTTCCGGAACAGCAATGTTGAAAGAGATTTCTTAGGTTTACCTATAGCAATAGTTACTGTTGTAAGATTATATCATGGAATTTAAAATATAAAATAGAAGATAATATTCCAGTCATAAGTAGCAATCGTTCCTTAAATACTAGAGTTTTTATTTCTTTTGTCTCTTGCAAGACTTGATGTTGGATACTTCTCCAGATATAAATCAACATTTTACCTGACCCCTCCCTGTCTTACTTAGAAATTAACAATGTTTACTAAATTTAATTCATCAACACTGATTGAAGTAACTATTTTACCTTAATTAATTCATTCATAATATTTAATCATATAAACTACATTCTATATTTTCAGCAAATATAATTAGGTATATTGGGTGCATCCTTGCTTGACACTCTATAATATATTTTGATATTCACAGCACGGACTGCATTATCTACTCCACTGGGACCAAAACGATTTGTCATCCGGAGACACAACAGACAGTAAATTATTCGGCAAACTATTGTCTGGGAACAGAGATAGAAGAAAAGGGATACAATGGCTAGGCGCTAAGGAGGCACTTTATGTGATTAATTGGAGCATTACAGCTGTCAATGGAGTATATGCACCTCATTTCATATCTATTAACCTGTTGGTCCTTCATAAATCCTGATCCAACAAGTGCCGCCTCGGTACGGCGGATTACCTTTCTGGGTTCGATCTTCCCGGGCCAATGTCATACGCGACAATAAAAAATAAAGTGGACAGCTAATAGAGATTGGCATAAATCTAATCATAAAAAATTATATTTTATCAGAGAACTCCAAACCGTATGAGATAAAGGAAATGTAAGTCCACAGATAAAAAATATATATATATTAAAGAAAAATATCACAATAATACAGCTGAGTTAACAAATAAAATAGGATACTAAATTTAAAAAAGAAGAGAAAAAACAACTTTAATTCAGTACTTATTACAGTGGCCTCTCCTACAAGTGGGGGCACAAGCTTGGGTCAGGGCTTTCCTTGGATGTTTGCTTACATTGTATATATAGTGTGTTATATTTTTAAAAACAAAAAGTTTTTAAAATTATCATTGTTGCTTGATATCGTTATAAAAATAACTCATATAAGTTGGCGGGTAGCGGTATAAGGCTCGCATGTCTTTACACGTCTTTTCGGTAACAATGGATAGATGACAAGTTTCAAAACTGAATTCCTTGTTTCAAATATGATGTTTAAATTATGCTAGCAATAATAAATTTTTTTTTTCCAAGAAAACTTCAGTTTCACTATCAATTACAGCATATTTAAAACCAAATGAAGGACAGAAAAAGAAAAAAAAAAAACAGCTTTAGGAAAATATTTCGGCTTACCTAAGCCAAGGAAAAAAAGGTAATGAAAAAAAATTTATAAAAAAATAACAAAAATTTAATTAACTAAAGATGGACACAAGCAAATTATTACTTTTTGAGAACAATCGATATTAAAAAAAAAATTATTACTGTCCGTACATTTCATCATGACATTTTACGGGACTGGAGAGGTACAACTAATTGCTGCTTATACCCAAACGGGTGTCTTTATAAACAATTTCTACTTTAATTTTCAAGGGATAGTTACTTTAAGTAAGACTTAGTTAACCTATACAATATTATTAGTTTGAAATGCCTGTTGTATTAATGAGCCTTCCATATTTGTAAAACTAATGTAAATTTGGTATTCAAATTTATTTATTTCAAATCGTTTCTAGTCTAGTCAAGATGTAGTTTATTGAATTTACATAAATAATGTAATTTCAGGAAGATTTCATCCAATCACAATTCTATTGCTGTCGTGTTTAATGATGCGAATCTCTTTTAGTAGGGGATGTAAAGAGCAAGGGGTCGTGAACTCTCTTAGATGTTCTATTGAGATGCTAATAAAATATTTCCCCTTCTTTGATCAGACATTGATAAAATACGATTTTATTTAACTTTTTAGAAAATCTTGTGGATGTTTAATTGTATCTGCTATTGTATAAAGTCCTATAAAATATTTATCGACCACAGAATTTTAAAAATAATAGATAATACAACAAAAAATTTCGCTTTAATCCTTCATCCGTAGACAATATTTCATAACTACATTTCTATTCCTTGATGATCAAACTGTCTTACATCCAAAACTTTTTTAAAATTTGATTCTTACATCTACACCTTAACAAGATAAAGTTCATCTCAGTTTTATATATATATTTCCTGTAAACAACATTATTTTAAACATAGACGAAAAACAGAGTCATAATTATTTTAAATCTTTCTGTGTATATATATTTTAATTTCATGTTGATGAATACAAAACTTATTTTACTCTCTAACTCTCTAAATCTAGATTTCATTTGCTCATTCCCTTAACCAGCTAAATAGATATGCTTTTGAAACCAACTATTCTTGGAAAGTTTCCGGCTGCTTGGGTCTCCACAAGTCATTCATGTTTTATTTTCATTCATTACATTGTTTTTTTACAACGTGTTAAGTTTTTAAAAATAAATACTTTGAATATTTATAATTATTAATGGTTTTAAAGTTTATTGAAGATCCGACAGTAATAGAATTTTTACAACTACAACTTGCTCATATTTTTCTGAGAGATGGATGAACTGTTCCAAGATGGAGTTGGCTCCTCGAGTTGGAACTCTTTAAGAATGGATACCTCTTGAATATTGAGGAGTGGGAGAGGAAGGGAAGGGAGGGTAGGGGTACATCTTTAATTAAAAAGTTACTCTCCTGCAGGGGCTGAAAGTTCATCTCGTTTCGGAGAACAATTAAAAAATTACACATTTCTTAGTTTTTTGAATCGTTTACTTGAATCAATTTATTTTATTAGCTAGCAACGATGTTGTTAATCTTTTCTTTGAAATGTAACGTCTCCCACGATAAGTATAAAATTATGTAATGATAATATTGTCTGTACACAATCATTTCCTACATACCCCTTAATGTATATAAAACAAGAGAAGTAGAAGTGTGAAAGGTGAAGATTTAGAAAATAGATCACCGAATATGTTTACAAACATTAAAAAAAGAGAGAGAAACTTTTTATTAAGCAATGCTGCCCATTTTAAATAGGTTGCTAAGTACACAGCAGACTAATCAATCACAATTCGACATTTGACAATAATCAATAACAAAATAAATATAGTGACAAAAAAAAAAAAAAAAAAAAAAAAAAAAAAACCGTAATAGTAATATTATTTTTAAATATAAAACGATCGATCCCATGCAAATTATAAAATTACAGTTGGAAAAAACATAATAGGTGTAGGGAGAAAAATAAAACGAAAAAAATTAATCTAAATAAACAGAAAGAAACTATACATCATTTTACTAAATATATAATTTTAAAAAAATAAAGGAATGAAGGGTATGAAAAGTAACTAATTTAAATGTTCTCATTAGATTTAACAAGAATAAACTTATTGCATCCGACTGACAGATATTTCAGCTCTACAATAAACCCTATAAATGTCCAACTGACTGAGATAGACCAGCGTATAAGAAGCACAAATTTAACCATCAACCTTTTCGAGATACTGAAATTTCACAAATTCTACAAAAACAATAAGCTAAAGGTAAACAGTAAAGCTGTAAAGCTAATTCTGATACATGGTTGTGAGGCTTGAGCCCTGGAAAGTAGAAAAGAGAGAGGGAAAAGAAAATTACTCTTTTTACTAAGAAAATATTTAACAATTAAAATTAATTAAAAAAGAAAAAAATTAATCCTAAGGAGCGTTCTTGGTAAATAAATATTTAATAGCTTTACATTCAGAACAATTACCTTAGTTCAAAAGTCATGAAATTAACTTTTACAGGAAGTAAAAACAATTTCCTGAGAGAAAAAAAAGGAATACGTTATTATCAAAGTGCGTCGTGCAGGCGATTCTTAAAACCAATAAATTTTTAAAACTGATTCTTTGAAAAGTTGGAATTTCGACTTGATAATTTATGCACTGAAGTTACAGAAATAAAAATGTCACAACATAGCATTTCACGATCCACTTGGTAAATTAATTCCCCTACTCCCTCTTTCTTTCGATTGAGCTTAAGAATAAAAAATAAAACTGAAACCAATTAAAAACAGTTCGGTACTTAATCAACGCTATTTAAAAAAGGCTTATTTTTTATTTGTCGGAAAGAATATGAAACGAATACTTTATTCGTAATGTACGATTACATTACTTAGGAATAATGTTCATTTAATATTGCTTTGACGGCTCTAACTGATGGTTTATTTAGACTTTGGTGTTCTGTCAATTAAGATACTTATAACAGTTTCTTGCGAATTATTTAGTTTAAAATGCAATTTTAAGATGGTTTGACCATTACATGTAGTAATTTTGTCGGAATATGTTAATTTTTTTATAAACGATGAAACCACCAAGAATTTGAACTGAATTTGAATTTTTTTTTTTTAAATTAAAACTAAACTTAATGTTCTAAAACATATATAACAAATCACATGGAAATCGCTCAAGATGTTCCAAATTCGGTCTTACTAACACTGAATAGTTATAATGTTTCCTTGGACAAAATTTGTATCAGCTGAAGACCATATAACGACATTAAAAAAAATTACAATTTTCTTCATCAGTTGTTTATTGACTATTTCGTACATGAGTTTCGTACTGGTACATATTTACATGAATGTAATATGATAATTATAAAGCTTTCTATAACTTTCTGATAGAAGAACTCATATACTGTTTCGACATTGAGAATACGCAGCTTAGAAGGGGTAACCTACCTCTTGGTGCTGCGAACTATAATTTCTATTGTCCACCTTCAGCATACCTTACCTTGAAACTATAGAGTCATTTAATTTGAAATCAGTTCTTAATATTTCAGATATTCAAAGTGAGATGAGTAGGCGTTCTGTTGTAGATGTCTCTTGGATAGTATCTGCCGTTGGACTGAAGAATGGGCCATGACAATCAATCTAACCAAAACGAAATACTCCATTTTCAGCCTCTCTCCTAAAATACCGGACGCTCTAAAACTAAATTACAAGCATGAACCTCTTGCAAAAGATGAAAACCCCACTTACCTTAGTATTAAGCTGGACCCAAGGCTCACATGGAAACCTCATATCGAGCAGTCTGTTCGTAGGGGAATGATAAGAACTGCCCTTATGAAGAAAATTGCAGGTTGAAATTGGGGCGCAGACCTGAGGACACTTAGGTCACTATATATGGGCTATGTCAGGCCCTCCTTCGAGTACGGCATCACAAGTTGGGGAACCGCTGCTGTCTCAAACCTCCGGAAAGTTTTGACCGTGCAAAACCAGGGACTAAGGATCATGACAGGAGCAATGAAATCTACGCCTATAGACAAAATGGAGGCCCTTACGAAAGTTCCATCAATAGAAGACCGAAGAGATTTGAAACTCCTATACCTTGATGCTAAAGCCAGATCCACTCCGAAATATCCTTTCCAAAACAGAGTGACTGAAAGAAATAGCAATCGATTAAAGCGGGAAAGCAGTATGCACATTATGGCAAGGTTACTTTCGGAAATCGATAGAAAGCGGCGGATCTCAGAAAAGTCTACAGCGGCAGAAGACAACCCTCCATGGCTTGAGGCTCCGAAACCTCTAATAGTTCTGACAATCCCTGGTATCGCAAGCAAGGAGAACTCATCCGAAGAGCAAATGAGGTTTCTTTCCCTTCAGCACATAAATAATGAGTACCCAAAAGACCAGTGGACACGCATATATACTGATGGATCGGCCACAAATGCAACAACAAACGGTGGCGCCGGTATCCATATACAATTTCCTGCAGGAAACATAATCGAGAAGGCTGTTCCGACTGGCTTTGCTTCATCAAATTATCGAGTTGAGCAGGAAGCCATATGTGAGGCATCGAGAATACTTAGGATACTTAAGAGACCAAAGAACTCAAAAATAGTATTCCTTACTGATGCAGCATCAGTGTTGCAATCTCTTAGACCGAAGTGGGGCACGGGCCTGAAAAATCTCTCCAAGCAACTCGAATGCTTGATAGCTATCCACAAAAAGGTCATCCTGCACTGGATTCCAGGACACTGCGGACTCACTGAAAACGAGAGGGCGGATCAGCTGGCCAAAGAAGGAGCTTCGAATGGGCAGTTCGAATGTACCCTCAGTCTCGAGGAAGTAAAAACGCTCAACAAAGCCGCAGTCAGCAAGCGAATGGATTGGGAGACATCCACATCACGATCCTGGAGATGCAATCTACGAACTCACTCGAAAAGAGCAGGTACTCATCTTCCGATTGCGAACGGGACACAGCAGGCTCAGAGCTCACCTGTTCAAAAAGCTTCATATTGGATCCGGCCCCCTTTGCGAGTGCGGAGAGGGTGAACAAAATACTGAGCACATCCTTCAGACCTGCAGGCTCTATTCTGAGCAAAGGAAGCTAATATGGCCCTCTCCAACCGATGTGCGGACCACGCTCCATGGTGACCTGGAGGACCTTAAGAGGACCACTGAATTCCTCATCTTGACCCCCAACCTGGCCATCTAATGGAAGATCGCAGAAGAAGAAGAAGATGTCTCATTGTTTAGCATACTATGAAATATGACTAAGGAAACACGGGATTTTAGATTAATTTTTTTGATGAGTTTTAACATGGGCCCTCGGCAGCTCAAATCTCAGGGAAAAATAGCACGAAATTTGTTTGGGTGTTGATTCAGAAAATTTAATAATTATATGAAATGATTCATTTATCATTTTTACCATTTTTTTGTATTAGAGGTTAACCCACAATATCTCCATCGTGGTTAGGTAATATTGACTTATTGAATCAAAAACTTATAAAAAAATAAACCTGCCTTGGTTAATCAGAAGGGATCAATACGATTACAAAACAGCTCCAGAACTCATGTTTCATGACAGACAGTGGTGAAACTAAATTAGCTGTGTTGTGAAGTCTTTCTACACTCACCTTATTCACTGGACTTATCTCCAACAGATTTTCGTTTAAAAAGTTTAGAAAACTTCCTTAAAGGTAACATTACCTTAGAAAGCGATTACCTGAAAATGGTTCTCAGGTCAAAAACTTATTTTCGGAATGTATCGCTTCACTAAACCAAGAATTTTCACAAGACCAGGATAGAACTGATTAATGAATTTATCGGTCACAAATAAGTAGGAATAGAGACGAGGAGACACATATCTGTCTATCTTTTGATCCTAACATATTAAGGCGAAAGTTGGGTAATGCTTGATAAGCAAGCCGCGTTACTGCAGCAGCAAAAGAGATTTTGAGAAGGCTAGAAGAGATTGAGTCAAAAATGATCCAGTAAAAAAGCATGACTGAAATAAAGACCACAATCGCATTCCGACAGCCACTTGTTCACTCTGGAAGATAAAAGAGAGCCAACGAAACTCGGTAGCTCGAGACAGTAGGGAAGACCACAGGTCACTCTGAATTTCCTATCAAGTGAATTAGAAAGAAATGAGGTAAAACACAGCAAATAAAAAGCTACGTAAGCCAGCGGCAATGACTATAATTTACCGAGGCTCATCGACGCTACGAACATCACACGAAAAAGACAGAGAAGAGAAGAAAGAGTTAGTAAAAAGTTGGAAAAAAGTACAGAAAATTAGGGCAATTTTTTTTTTTTAAAGTTCTTTTACTAAAGTAATCTTTTCATTTCACTAAATAAAACATATTCCGTGAAAACGGACATTTAATATGAAACGACCAAATTGATATTCTAAGTCGAAAATAACCTTCCCGCAATTTTAAACAATCGGGTTAAAGGTCTGTTACAAATCGTTCTAGATCCATAAATAATGGTTGGTAACTATCCAGAGGCCGACTTGAACCTTTACGTTAAGTGGCCTTCAGGAGTCTGACGAACCTTTCCAGCGCGAGAGGTGGAGGTAAACTTTCAGAAGGTAATAAATAATAACAGGTAAACTAGGAGGCATCTGTATTGTGCATCACACTGCATCTAACTTTCTCTAATTATATATTTCTATATATATTATACACTTAGTTTGTTCGGTTGGCCCTACAGCCCGTATAGGACCTTGATCTCCTTCAACAACTTGCTCCACTCGTCTCTGTCTTTAGCATTTCGACTCCAGTTGTCTCCACCTAAAGATTTAAGGTCTGTCTCAACATTTTCTAACCATTTCCGTTAAGGCCTCCCTTCTTATTCTTACAACACCTGGCTTCCCATAAAGGGGTTTCTTGTGGATTTTACTGGGATTCATCCTTTCCACATGGCCCAGGCATTTCAATCGCCCCATCCGGATGTTGAAGGAAATATCTCCCTCTCCAAATAGCTCCTGGAGTACCTTACACGCCAGGTCTCTCCTGGCGTATTGGACCGAATATTTAATGGAATATATTTCTCTCCCAGACTTTTAGAAATCTTCCGTTTTCTGGTTTACGTAAAATTAATGCATACTTATACCTATAATATATATATATATATATATATATATATATATATATATATATATATATATATATATATATATATATATGTGTGTGTGTGTGTGTGTGTGTGTGTGTGTGTGTGCATTATAGATATATTACTTACAAATATTGCATCATTTATTGAATGGTATTTATTGTTTAAGAAAGGCTTCCTTATAATTTATTTGTAATCAATTAATTAACTGATATTAATTAAATCAGTTAACTTATAGCACGTTTAATAAATTTGTTCCATAAGTTGCTATTCAAGATGCGTTAAAGGAACGACATGTAAACCCTGAAATTAATATTTGCTCACCTCAAAGAGGCCTGAGCTTCTTGGTAACAATATCTTCCAGCTGGGTTGGCATAATTGGTTCGAGCCCTACTCTACGAAAGTCTAAGCGATTTATCAGTCATGCCAAAGTTCACATGCTTTGAAAAACAGTACTTTGCAAAGAGCTTGATAATTTATCCAACAGTGTCGAGTTGAAAGTACAGGCAATCACCACTTTGATTCTCACCAGCTAACAATTTACTGAGAACTTCGTACCAACTTTGTTCTTACTACTTACAAGGTGTTTAACGTTTGATAAACTGAAAGCGCAATACCTTTACTAGAAATTTTTGTCGTAGATATCACAAATTGGTTTTCATCATCATTAGTATTATTATTACAACAAAGAAATAGTAAATATACGTAACCTCAATTTTCTAGAATGTATTACATATAATTAACATTAACAACTCTACAAATATACATTAAGTAAATGTGTTAAAAACGCTTACAATAACATGCTAAAACTTGAAAAGAACAAGTATTACAAATCAGTAGCACTTCAATAAAAATCTACACAAGAATATCTCTAGGCCATCAAGAATTGTATGGTATAGTAGAGCCCCAAAGCTCATATTGGTCTAATCACTGTCATGAGTAAATGAGTCTTTTGTAATTAATTGGAACTTTGAACGTTTGTCCAGTAAATGTTAAAGTAGTCTGTAACGACGAGCTTTTTCTTGTCGTTATAGTCTTGTTTGTGGATTCCAAATATGACGTTTGTCCAAGTGGAGTCCTAGTTAGCGGATCTGTTCAACTGGGATTAGTGGAATATTATTAAAGGATAACGTAGGACAGGAGGTCGTAGGTTTACGACGAACTATAACATTAAATAAAATTTAAAATATTTGAAGTTATGTAAGATTAAAAAAGATAATTATACATATCCCTCCATAGGAGTATTTCCTTTTTCATGTGAAGTACATATATTGTATTTCCTTTCTTGGTTCTCGAGGCCAAATCTGAGGCCTCTACAGATGAGTTCCCTATTAGCCTCTAATAGGACTTTCGGCTCCCTTGTATTCAGTTATATCTCCTGTTACTTTTTGATGGTCAACGCCTCACTACTGCGCCTCAGTACTGAAGGTTGTAGGTTCGAATCCCACTTGGGTGGGTTAATTTTTTTTTTTTTTTTTAATGAATCTTGACTTTCCTACCATAGTTGGAGTACATAAGGACGTTAACTCTAAATAGACAAACAACTGCCCAACATCACTACTGGTAGAAGGATTGTTTTAAACATTCTAGCTGTGATCTCTCAATAAAGTACTTGATTTAGGAAAATTTGCTTGATTAGGCAATAGCATGTGCTGCTTGTAGACTATTTTTTCTTCTATTTTGGCAATTTCCGTGATAATCATCGTGACGATATACTTAAATTGGATGTTACAATGTATGTTTAGTTTCCGTTTATTTTATGTCTTATTTCAATGGGTGCGTTTCCCCCTTCTTTGTACCATATAAGTGAATATGGTGGTGTCCCTGTTACAACTGCCTCGTCAGCGTATGCCAGGAATTGAGTTTTTCTATTATAGATACATAATAGAATGTTGCGTTGCCCTTAAAATTATTTCTAGTTCCATTTTAAATGATACAGGGGATAGAGGGTCTTCCGGTTCCACTCCTTTTTGTAAGTCGAATCAGCGGATAACTCGCCCTTGACTTTGACCACACCCTTTCTAAAAACTGCTTTTTATTCATTGTGATTTGTATATGATTAAACAGAACTATCATACTTTGATAGTATTGTTATATTTTGATTTTTTAAGAAAACGAAAATGCGTTTATTAACTTTTTATATTCTATTATTTAACATACCTATAATAAGTAAAAGATAATTAAACGTTATAACTGCCTATGACATAAGTTATTTAATAGGGCCAGTACCTCCATATTTTTTTATAAAGCTGTGTTAAAATTTAGGAAGGAATTTCAAAGGTTTTAGGCCAAAGAGAATTATCACACTCTGAAATAACTAATCTAAATAAATTCTGGAACGGAGGAAAGGGCTTTTGGAAAGTAAATTAAATGGAACAAGATTAATGTTTTACCTTTAGGCTGCTAATGACATTTCCTATGCTCCCAAACCTTTGCACCTTGAGAAGGGTTTAGCAAATAAAATGTATCCGGAATGGTATTCCTAAGAGCCATTGTCACCGGCGGCACCTATTTGGAAAATAACCAAAACGATTCTTTTGTAGAGTGGTAGGGATACTTCATGATTTATTTCTGTCTATTCAACACTAGAATCTTGCAATATTTTATTTATTATTTATTTATAAGCAATATTCATTGATAAATAATAAAATATAAAGGTATAATGTCCATAAAGCAAATATACTAATGAAAAGTCATTAGTAAAAAAAAAAAAAAATTTAGATAAGCTCAGTTTAAAACATGGTACTTTCGTTACTCCAGTTTATTTTATTAAGTTTAGCCTTGGAGTAAACCAGTAGAAGGTAATTTAAAATATATATATATATATATATATATATATATATATATATATATATATATATATATATATACGAGTATATAAATTTTCCTACATTAATTTATATAAAAACTATGTAGAGAAAAAAAACTTTACGGCTTTCATAAATAAAGTAAATAACACATCCATCTTTTAAATCAGTACCTGATTTATTTAATAAAATCTCAATCGGAATTCTTCCCTCCGAGGTATCGTGTTATGAATTCACTACCTATAATAAAGTATTTAATTATAAATTGAGGCATTCTATATCAATCGGAAAAAACTCATGAAATGTACATTTTTATTTGTTACCACAATAAATTAGGGGGATATGAATTTAAACTAAATTTGAATGTTAGTCTAAATTTAAGGTCAACACTGAACCTTTAGATTATACAAGATGACATTTATTTAATTATTATTGTCTAAGACAGGTGTTAAGTGTGTATGTTTTCAGGGATTGAAGATGGAAAATTGTGGGTATAACTGGATTTAGAGCCATGTATTTCTTTGAGCACAGCATCTTTATGTACCTCGACTAAGGTAGGAAGGAGTGTTATCCTACAGGTTACTAACCTATTCTAGCCGAAGTGGGAAGGCTGAGATTAATTTGACCGGAGCTCCATTAAATAAATATAAACCAACCTATGTGGGTATCGAAACCACGACCTACGGCCTCCTCTGGGAAACCCGCTTCGAGGCGTTAGGTGGTGATAATGGTCCAAGGAAATGGGATTTATTATAAATGAAAAAGAATACGGTCTTGGCTAAATTTGGAATATATGCGACATTAAAGACATTGTAGGTTAGATTGTAAACAAGGATATCCAATCGAGTTTAGATTAAATGTTAAATGTTAAAAAAAGACGCTAAGGTTTACGTTCTATGGTGATTCTTCTCATATGACAAGAACTTGCAATTTAGGAAAAATAAGAAGATAATCATGGACGCAGTCACATAAAAGAAAAAAAAACACGTCAAAGATAAAAACTTTCATGGCAACGTCTCACAGTGGAGCCAAATGGGCAAAAAAATGAATATATATATATATATATATATATATATATATATATATATATATATGAATATATATTCAATATATATTTAACTGTTGTGTGCTATAGACCTACATTCAATTCATCACGATAAAATCACATTGAAATTTCACTCTGAAAAAAGTTTTACTTTGAGAAAAGACCAAAAAAAATTGGGAAACCTAAAAAATTATCCATTTTGAAAACATTCTGAAATTATAATTTTATTTTAATACCTAAAATGCGTTTAATTGTAAAGATTTTTGTTTTTCAGCGATTTCTTGAAGAAAATGATCATAAAGAGGAGTTATTCAGATAATCCTAAAACTCGTATGCGAAAAATTTAACACAAGATTTAATAGCTATCTAATATACGAGAATATGCAGATGAATTTATAAGGTAATAAAAAAAAAAACTTTTTAAATTAGGAAAGAATTAAATATTAATTCTTTGGCTATTCAACATTCAAACACAATACGAACTAACTCCCAACGTGTTTTCTTCTTTCTTCTGTCTACATCCATGATTATATTCTTCTTATAAAAATAATAATAGAATTCTTGATTTTAAATAGGAACAATTTCAGAATAAGTGGACCCTATAGCATTTGCAACTTTATTGAAAACACAACTGTTAAAACTTAAATTCTTACGTAGTTCTTGTCTGTCTATAAGCTTTAGTCATGCCCAGTATCACGTAGACAATTAATCTAGAAGCTGCTAGTGAATAGGGCAAATAATTCTAAGTTTAACAAATGATCATATTTCAATGAATCAATAAAAATAACATTAACCAAATATTTACAATTTAAAATTTCATTTAAGTACACCTGTTCCGGCGTACATTTTGCTTGATATTTATTTTTTTTTTACATCATGTTTTCGTTCTGACTGTTTATAATTCCTGGAGAGATTGGAGGTAGACAGAGATAGGATTGAATTACAGGCGGTAATGGCATATAGGTATGTGGCAAAACTAATGCTGGATTTATTGACTTCAGCATTCGTGTAGAATGGAACTTAATTTATAGTTTCAACGATACCACCCATGTTACTAATAGATTTAATAAATAAACTGAAATTTTCAGATAAAATTATGCAGCATGTTGGACATCCCTGTACAATTTGGACGTGGGATTACAATTGGACGTCCTTTGTTGAGCTAGGAAAACGAGCTGCATTCCTGGCGTCCATGGGTTTCATAGAGATGTCACTGTATTATATTGTTTATATTTTTGCCTTTTTAGGTTCCCTTCTTATTCAAAATATTAGTAAGAATTTATTTAAAATATAAATTCAGCTGCTTTATACATCTTATAATTAATATTACAAAGATACATTGTAAAACAGAATTACTGTTATATAATCCTAAATTAATTTTACTCCACAGTAAAATTTATTGCTTATGTTTACTTTAATGATCGTTGTACTACTATATAGTTACAGTCTTTATTATTAGATATAAATGATTCAGTCATTATGTTAAGTATGATATATATGTAAAAAGAATATATATATTTGTGTCATAATATTCTTTTTCTTATCATATTGTAATTATTACTTTTAAATATTTTTCCTTTGTATGTCGTGCGTTTTGGACACAAACACCCAGATATATATTTATGTACTATTGTCCCTTTGAAAAGAAAATCTGAAGAGCAAACCGCTTAAGAACTTTGAATAAAGTAATGATGCGTGAAGATAAGGTACCGTCATAAAGTGTTTTGCTCACTTCTGAAGTAGTAATTTTGATTTGGAAGAAGCTCTCACTTCAGTCATCCTTTATTTGTTAATGACAGTGAGATCGAAGCATTGGTCGCTAATGTCCTCCCGCAAGACACTTAACATATCTTATTCAATCATATCTAAACATTACTGAAATAACTAGAAAGTTATTTTATAGCCCAATAGATAAAGTGTTCTATAATTTTAATTTTCTAATTAGCGGTACTACTACTACAGTCGGCTAAAAATATTCTATATATATATTCTACGTCTAGTAATCTGCATGCACATGACCATCTAAATGAACAAGCCGACAAGTTGGCTAATGCTGCTTCGAGAAACAGTTTCCTCCCAATTACATCTGACGAAGTCCCTATATCTTATATCAAGAGATGCATTTTGACTGTCGTGATAAATTTTTGGAATCAAAAATGGCAACGAACTAATAAAGAACGACCTCTACACAACTTTATTCCAGATATCACACCTACTAACTACGACAAAATTAAAAGTACACACCACAAACTGACCCAATTCCTGATCGAAAACGGACAAAATTAAGCGTATTTAAAACGATTTCATCTGACTAACTCATCTACATGCCACTGCGACAAACAAACACACCAGACTTTTCATCACATTCTATATGACTGCCCGATATCTGACAAGAGAGCACAGCTTATAAAGTGCATAATATTAAAATATGACAATTGGCCGCTCTCTGAGAAGGATCTTTTCAAAATATATCTCAAGGAGATGAAAAAGTTTATTTTGGAAAGTGATTTAGAACTCCTCAAAGAAGTAGAAGAATAAAACCAACGACTTGGAGCCGAACGCATTGTTATTTTTAATTCTGTTTTTATTTGTTTTGTGTTTACTTAGTTTTGTTACATTAGGAAATTTTCTCTTATTCTTGTTTTGTTTACTACTAGAACTACATTAGACATTTTCGAATTTCTAAATAACACTGTCGGCGTTACAGCGTACTAAAAACAATGTTTTTCTGGACTTCAAAATAACGCTCACTCCCATCCCCTACTACTTGTGAAATAGATATTATAATAAAAACAATTCTTAAACCGCATAAAAATATATTTAATTTCCTATATGACACCTCTATAGCATTTATTTAATGTTACATTTTAAAGACAAATGTAAGAAAACAATTAAGTCTTCATAGTGTAAAAAGAAATTAGGTAAACGTTTGAAATTTATAGTTTATGTATTATGTGCAAGGCTGCTAACTTGAAATTCGGAAAAGATGTTAAAAATGTAAGATCATTGGTGATCTTATTGGCTTCGAACTTAGGGGTTCACTAATTATTATTATTAAATCAATTATTAGGATCTCTCCCTCGCTACTTCCAACAACCTTAATCCGTGGATTAGAACTATTTGCCAATGTCCTTGAGTCCGTGATGGGATTTCAGGGAAAGAGGGCTTAATAGACACTTAAGTATTGATTAGCTGATTTACCGCGAAATTTAATATAATAATAATTAACCAGTTTGCAGCATTAATTATAAATTAATTCCAAACAAATTTTTAATATTTTGAAAATAAATAGTGTACTAAATTATTGTAGTGTTATCGGAATATCAGAGATAAAATAAAGAAAATTAATCATAACGGTTTTTTATATGGTATGTATTTTTATAAAAAATTTAAAACAATAATTGAAAAAATATAACAAAGCTTTCATTGCATTTAATTCTTACTTTTTAAATGTAATATATACTTTATATATATATATATATATATATATATATATATATATATATATATATATATATATATATATATATATATACAAAAAACGGAAACAAAACCAACTGAATAAAATTAAATTATTCAAGAGACATTTCGAAAAATTTTCGACCCTTTTATGTATTTCTACAGAAAGAGGGTGTAGGCCCTGTTTAAAAAGTTATAATACTCTTAGCCTGAATAAACAGAGATGAATTTTATGAATAGGCTCACTGGCTTATTTTTTTTTTTTTTAATCTTTATTATGATTTATTTAAATTACGAAAAGAATATGGAAGCTGAACAATTAACTCATTTACGTCCACTGTTGAGTATTTGCAACATTAATTTAACATTTTTGTTTATTGTTATAAGTTTAATTTTTTTTTCTATTATATTACATCAGCTTATTATTTATGGTTTGTAATTATTAAAAATATTTTTTAAAAAATAAATTTTGTGTTTATTTACTCGATTAAAAAAAAATAGTACTATTTGTTATTTTTCAATGCTAATATGCAAGATTTAAACTATAATTTCAGCCAAATAAGGGTTGGTACTGTTAAATTGTGCGATCAATGTAATGTTAAATTACAACCAGATTGCTTTAAAGCATACTAAGAATAAAAATTGAAATTTTGATTTTTGGGTGGAAATTGTAATATGTTATTAATTTGAGAGATTTATTGATGCAAACAATGGCACTAAAAGTTTTCATGAAACAGTAATATTGTCAAAGGAACAATAAATAAAAAGTAGTATTTTTAATTTAATTTTTAAAAAATTGACTTTCATTTGCTCGCAGTTCTGTAATTCATCATTTTAACTTAAAAATACATTAAAAAATCTAATATATATATATTTTTTAATATTCTCTCACTGTAATTAATTCATAAAGCTGTTTAGATATTGATTCCAAAGGTTTTTGGTTGAATCTGGAATTCAAAAACACTTTGTTGGTTTCTTGAGATACAGGTACTATTTTTTTAAACTTCTTCGATAAAGAAATTATTTCTCTCACTCAACAATTAGCAATCCCTAGTAGTTCATGTATAACATTAAATATATATATATATATATATATATATATATATATATATATATATATATATATATATATATATATATATGTATATATATTTCAATGTGCAATAGAGATAGAAATAGAAATAGAAATGACTGTTACTAATTGTAAGTGAAAATACTCCATTTCAGCAATAACTAATCGTAAGTTAAAAAAGGCATTGCAAAAATACAACAAAAAACAAAGATAGAAATAAGAAAATGTAAGATAACCCCAAAATAAATCCATACTAATTAGTTACCATATACAAAATAAGCCAAACATAATTAACCTAAAGCCTAGTCCAAATCTCCTAATAAACTGGTCCGATAATTCCAATTCATGAATATATATGTTTTAATTGTCCATATTGTACCAGTACAATAGTCATGTGATCATTATATTAGGAAAATATGTATAATACAAGTATAAATAAGTAAAATTAACTATGTATTGTACTCTATTAGTTCTATCTATCAATTTCTTTTATTTATCCTCGTTATATTTTTATTTTATTATTTCTTAAATAGAATAGAAAATAAACTTTATTCTGGGACGATGTCCCCTAAGAATAATATAATGTACATAAATAAATACAATGAGTCTAGCTTTCATAAGATGAAATAAAATAAATTAACACTCTGGTTAACTATTTACAATTTTACAAATAAAGAACAAAAATAGAAATAAAAATTACAAAATCCAATAATTGCAGGAGAAAGAATAAAAACCTATTTACATCTACTGAATGCACTTCTTATTTTTTTTTTAGTGAAGTTTTGCTAGTCAGTATCATTCTGGAGGGAAAGGAGGTATTGAAAGAGAAGGGATTTAAATGTGGACAGAGATGGAGCATTACGGATATTACAGGGTAGTGAATTCCACAAGGAAGTAGCACGGGAAATGAAGGAGTGGTCAAATGATGTACTCTTATGGGAAGAAGAATACAGGTCAGAGGAGCGAGATCTTGTAGTGCGGGAGGAGACCGAGGATCTGAACTGGAAGATGTTATAGATGTAGGAGGGATTCCGAGAATTGATGGTTTGGTAGAGGAAGGAGGCTAGGAAGTAATTTATGTGGGATGAAGGATAAAGCCATTTTAACTCTGTATATAGATGTGATGTGTGGGAGGCTTTTGGAACCCTAAAGATAAACCTAATGAAACAGTTCATTAGTCTCCTTAGTTTACTCTCGAGTTCCGCCGTCAAGCCACCATATGCAACACAGCTGTAGTCAAAATGGGGTAGGATAAGGGAAGAAACCAAGCGTTGACGAGTAGGTTTCGGAAGGGAGTCCTGGGAAGAATGGAATAGCTTAAGGATGGATATAACCCGTCTAGAAATTTGGGAGATATGAGGTTTCCATGAAAGGGTTTGGTCAAAGGTAATACCAAGGTTTTTGACTGTGGGGTGGAATTGAATAGGTTGGGAGTTCATTGACAGTATCGGGAGGTGGGGAAGGGATCTCAGATGGGTATTAGAACCTATGATAATAGCCTGCGTTTTTTCTACATTTAATTTTAATTTGTTGTCAGAGGCCCACTTGCAAATGCTATTAAGGTCTTCTTGGATAAGGGAGAATGATTTAATTAAATCAGAGGGATGGAAGGATAGATATATCTGGAAATCATCCGCGTATAGATGGTAGGAACAATGGTGAATGGAATTTGGTAGATCATTTATGTAGGCACAAAAAAGAGTAGGAGAGACACTGGAACCTTGGGCTACCCCTGATGTCAATGAAAGGGAAGAGGAAAGTGGCTGGTTTGGTATGGATACTATTTGAGTTCTACTATAGAGGAAGGAATGAAACCAGAGGAGAGAGCTTGAGGAAAAAGATAGGGCTTTTAGTTTCGTGAGGAGAATAGAATGGTCTAGGGTGTCAAAGGCTTTGGTAAAATCTAGAAGGATAAGGACAGTTACTTTTCGTTCGTCAAGGGCAGTATGTATATCATTAGTAATTTTTGTTAAGGCCAAACCATTTCTTTTATGTATTACTGAATAGTTTCAAATTTGAATATATTTAATTTAATAAATTTAGAATATTTTAAATATGTTCGTGTAATGTTTAATTTTGTTTTGAATATTGTTTGGTAGATATAAATTATATTAAGTGTAATTAATACTCTAGTGGGTACATTTCCTTAAGAATAAAAATTAGTAAATGATAATTATATATTTTATCATTGTAGTTATATTGATGATTATCTTGTAATGTGGCAGATATAATACTAATAATTGTACTGATTTGTTGGAACTGCATTTACGTATGAAATTAATAGCATAAATTGGAAAGGCAATTTTTTAATTAAATGATCCAAGGATTGCAATGAAGCTTTTATTGATAAAATATCACATATTCACGTGGATACATAATATTTTTTCCTCCTGGATGGTTTCACGAATGTGCCAAATTAAAATTGAAATGCAAAGGTTTACAGTAAAATTAAAATTATAAAAAATAAAAAACTATTGTTATCCTCAATCACAATGAAATTAATAAAAGAATAAATACACTCAATAAAAATAATTTTACAGGATAAAGACTATACTCAAGATGAAATATTAGAGGGGAAGTGGGTCAACAGTCTGGCTACAACATATGCTGTTACAATAAGAAGTGAAGTTCCAAACATAATGAATAACTGAGCTAGAATTTGAAAGGTCTAGTTAGGGATATTTCAAAATATTTCTAATCAGAATCTGGAAGCAGCTTCAGTTTTTAAAATATATTGCGGTTCATATCATACACAAGAGCTTCTCTTTTATAAAAAGTTTAAATAAAATAAATAGAAAGAAAAGTTCATAGTAGGTAACAATAACATTTAATAGAAAAAATATAACTCCATTCAGTTACACTTTTTCTTCAAAAACAGAAACTTTTTAACTGATTTGAATGTAGATTATTATTATTAGTATTATTATTATTATAGTTTAGTATTAATGTAGATTATTATTAATGTTGATTATTACAGATTATTATTATTTCTGTAAAATGTAGATAATATATATTGAATTTGAAATTTCAGATAGTTATTAGAAATTTTACTTAATCTTCAGTAAACATTTAAATAGGTATATCCTAGATGTCTATTAAGTATATTTTTATAAAGTTATATTGATATATAGAAACACTTAAAATTATAATATCTAAACCCTTCAGGGTAGGTGTTCAACTAAATTAGTTTTAATCCAAGAGTAATGAATTTTCTTAAGGATGATAATTCTTATGAAATCTATGAAACAACTGTATGAAGTAATCAATCATAAATAATATTCCTGAATAAACCATTAACCCTAATCAATAGAATTGTTAAGCCTTCCTTAAAATTTTGATATATTTATTATTTATTACAACATAACCTACGTACTTTCATTATTAGTAAGAATTAAGTTCATTGTTAGAATTAAGATTATAAAGCACTTTCATTTAATTACTTCTAGTCTCTCAAATATCTTTTTAAAACTAAACAGTCAACATTATACTATTTTAACTATAATCAGTTATTTATTTCACAAAATCATATAAAAGCAAATTAAACAAGCAATATCTCAACCATAAAGATTAATAGAAACTATCATTACAGAAATAATTCATCATTGAATAGATTAACCTATTATGAAAGAAAAAAGTTTGTTTATTCTGAAACAGCTAACAGGAGATATCGCAGTATTTATTAACCAGAACTATATGATCGGTCTCATGCATAATCTCTTTACCACTTTAAAGTAAATATGTTTTAACTTGTCAAAGTAGCAGTTCCTGTTTATTTCAAAATTAACACTATTAATAATTAATTCTTTTTAGAATTTAAATTAATTTGTTTTTCACTAGAATTTTTCTCAAATTATTTTGATCATGTACATTTGTTATTTTTCTGTCTAACCTTTCAAAATTGATCATTATGTACTTCATTTTTAATCCTGAATGTGTGTTATTCTAATTATCAAATACCTGCATGTTAATTTTTTTTAAAATTGATATCCTCCAAACAGCAGTACATCAGTAAAGTATTGTGTCCAATAGCGCAACGTGCTGCGTGGACCATCATTTTTTCCTGAAATATTTAATACGAGTACATTGATAACACTTAAAAAGTAAAGTATATTAAATAACAGTTAGTTTATTCTTATCTGTGAAGATTGCATCTTGCTGCTCATTTAGAGACTCACCTAAATATATCGCATGACTATTAACAATTTGCATCCGGATCTTAAAATGATAACTTTAATTAAATATAAGCTAAAGTTAGACTTTGTCACAATTCTAAATTTTCAGTGTTTTCTCTTCCTACCGGTTTTAATTGTTGTTGATTTTTTTTTTCTTTTCTTTTCTTTTTTTTTGTTACATAACATTATGTAATTTTGAATTAATGTATCTACTATATATTCATTCAAACAATTTTATATTCAGTAAATTTTAGTTTGAAAGATAATTGGCTGAACCAGACAAATATTTTATGATCTATGCAATTTTTATTTTATTATGCACACATATAATAATGTGATATAATAAAGTTATAACTATAGTTAATGTCCAAGGAATTTATGAACAAATTTAATTTTTATAACAATAGAAATAATTATTTATATGTTCATAAAAAGCTATTAATGTTCATGATACTCACGCAACTAAATTATTTACCAATAATAAAAATATACTGCAAAATAACAAGAACTCACTGCTGGGAACAATACCTTAAAAATTGTAATATTTGAATGATAGGTAAGAGGACAGTTGTAGACTAGGTGGTGGGGGAAGGAAGGCTCTAACTAGCGACCAATCAGAACGTAGTGTTCACTTTGTAACTTCATTATCTGGCCACCACATCCAATAATTATATTAGCCTTTTCAAAGCAGTTTGATTCGGTTCGAGTTTGTGTTTACTTGTGTGTGGAAACGTCCGTTTCATTTATATCTAGTGGTTTCTTTTAAATATGTCTCATTATTTTACTTCCGTGTGGTTTTTTTAATGTGATGAAAAGTGTTGAGCATAAATATGTTATAGATATACACACTTCAAGAAAAAATATACCGCCATTACAGACAAATATTGTGTAAGTTAAAAAAATTCTATATTAAATTTATACTATTGATATTTTATTCTTTAAAACTTATAAATGGGTATTTTTAATTGTAACAGCATACTTCATTTGAAAGGAATTACTATTTTTATGGTTTTAAAGATTTTAATTAAATTAGATTTAACTTGTTTCATCTTTTTTTAAATATTTTATATTATTCTTGCAGATTTTTTTATTAAAATTATATACAATACTAAATTCTAACACTAGTGTGTTCAATTTAAGCAGGAGATTAAATATATTTTAAAATAAATATATTAAATCTATAACAATTACAAGAAGATACAGTATAATTTTATTTCACTTAAAAGTAGTTATTCAAAATTAATAAGTCATGGGAACTTAAAATGTGAATATTAAAGTTACAAGTATTATATTAATTTTATTGTATCATATTTCAAGAAGTTCCATAGTTAGTACTAAATGACTGTTTTTAAATATGTACAAAAATATTTTTATGCTTTACATAATCTTATCTAATTGTAAGTTACGATATTTTGTTTTTAAGCCATATTGTATAGATATATGGCTATATTGTATAGTCCGTATTGTATTTATACATATATATATTTTTTTCACTAACTTTAATTTAATTATAGACTTCATTGGTTTTATTAAGTATTAATTTAATAATACGATTTTTTTTTCTCTCTTATGCACGTTATTAGTCTTTCGTAACGCGCATGCGCTGGATAGGTATGCATCAGCAACCAAAACTTTTTTTTCTGTTTTCTTTTAATAGCTATAATCAATGTATGTCCTGAAAATCGAGTTTGTTATAAACTGCAGTTATTTTTGCAATTTCTAAGTTTTATTGTTTTTTATTTATCAGGATTATTTCTGGCTAGTTTCTTGGGTAAACCAGAAACTTTAATTTTTTAAATCATTCAAAATTGATCAAGAAGACATTCGACCATTCGGCAAGACAAATTTCTGGCCTTGATTCATTAGATGTCCCGGCGGCGTTTAGCTGATATTTCTGCCAAAATTATGGCAACTATATATCGATACAATATTTTTATTATTTATTTTTATTGAAATTTACAACTGTATTTACAATAAACACATACAGTGCATAAAGTAAATATGATGATAATAATGACACGTCACTTGTTTTTAAAGCAACTACCCATTGGTAGCACTTCTACAGGTTCTATATAATGAGGTACTATATTAGAAGGTCTCGAGGTCACCTTCTTTTCCGGCGCCTCGGGTAATACAAATTTACTGGAAAAACAATTGGATAATCTCCTAAAACTATTAAAAGTTGATAATTTTGTTTTCTACCATTGGCATATATTATTTGTTCTTTTAGTAATTTCCTTTTAAATAGTGCACTTTTTTTTTTTGCAGAAAAATGTTTAATTCTTTAGAAAATCCTAAATTAAAATAGATATAACCAAAATTTAAATTTAAAAAAAAAAAACATGAAACGGAATTTCAGATAAAATTTCAGGGTGGTCAAAAATTATGATCCCCACTGTGTATATATATATATATATATATATATATATATATATATATAATTATATATAATATAATGTAAAATAACAGTATTATATAGCAATCTCTATTTAATCAGTTAATCCTTAATTTTTGAACCAAGATAAATAGATAAGTAGGTATATAGAGTTTAGATTTTTATTTTTGTTTAGATTGTAATAGTAAATGGTGCAACAGAGGGTGATATATATGGGAAAGCAAACTAAGTTATATTAGTGGTAGGGGCAGTTAGGTTAAAGATTTATGCCTGTCGATAAATCCTTATAAATTAACTATATTAAACTATTCCTAGGAGTATATCCAAGCCGTACGCGTTTGCTTTGAATCAAACCGCAGGTGAAACTTTGTCTTCAAACTCATTGATTTTCTTAAGAGCTTGAAATTTGAAGAGACAAACTAGGTAAAGGTTGTTTCGAACAAATGGGGACAGGAAGGTAAGGAGAAGTAATTCTACTTAGATTGCTTTAGTGGTCCGGATTGACTTAGAGTTGGATCGTCTTGTTTGGCTCACAATTCAAACCAATTAGTTCTCCCGATCCATATGCAAAATTAGTTTCAGAAACTTTCCAAGTTTCTGAATAATGGATGAAAAAGTATTATGTCTTAATTCAATTTCAATACCTTATCTGTTCTCATAAATAAACAGTAGAACCCCCTTCTATCTGTTATTCGGTTTATCCGGTAGGAAAAGTACATAGCTTTAGATAGTGATGAGAGATCTCTCCTTTCATATATAATTATTTTTATTAGAGAACTAAGTTTCCTGAATTCTATCAATTCCTGAATCAATGTTACGATTAAAAATTGGTATTACTATTTATTGATTTTCTTTTTTACAAGATATTGTAAAATATGCTGCCTAAGAAGTAATATGTAATGTTAAAAAATCTATATCTATACAGATATAATATTACTAAGGAAGATGGTTAATAACTTTCTTGTTTTTCTAAAGAATTGTTATTGAAATTTCATATATTAATTTATATGTTAATCGATCTTTTCAATTGAAATATATGTTTAGTATGGATTGTAGATTGAGGTTTTTATTTGGGTGATCAACTTTCAGGTTAATACGCCCTTTTCATAGTTAAGTATAGATATAGGATTTTTTTAAATTTAAGATTGTCAAAATTGTTGTAAATGATCGTTTATTTCAAATCAACTTTACTCTACCACATCTTACATTATGCATTGTTGAATAAGGGCCTCTTTTATAGTATACACACTAAGGTACAAAGACACACATGTACCCCAGTAATACTTTGGATTCAAACAGTGCCGTATTATGCACAACATGAACAGAGTTGACCCGCCTGCTGGAGGTAAAAAACTAGAATAACTCCCGCTTTGCTCTGGACGAGAAGGGAAAAGGAGTTGGCTGAGAGCCACATCTCAGATTATTCCTTAGCTATTATTTCCAAGAGCTTTTGTTTAGCTGTGCTTCTGGGTCAATGGTTCTTTCTCCCTACCTGTGTCTGGTCAGTAGCTGCCACCCCATTTTCTTTTGTCTCCTTTTTCCTCTAGTCACTCCTTTTTGCCACTATCCTGCGGATCGATGTCAGTCGTGGCTGGAAATAGTATTGTTCGCTTTAAAGGGTTGCGTGATATCGCATTCGCCTGTCAGTTTGTGACGGACATTTTTGAAACCAGATGACAGCCCATGTCTGTATTGTGATGCAAAAAAAAGAATCGCAGGTAATGGTGGACATGTTTGCCTTAATTCCTTTAGTTACCATTCACCAAAAGAAAAAGTGGCTATTTCTTTGGAATTGTACATTTAATAAAATAGGATTAAGTTTAATATCCTATGGCGAACTCCTACAATTATTTGTAACATTAAGTTTTAATTATTTCAATCAGAATATTAAATAAAAAAAATCAAGACACTAGGTCGTTTTAATAGTCCTGTCGTTTTTTTGGGCAATTAAAAAATTCGATGAAAAAATAATAATACGATTATTCATTAAAATAATCTCCATTACAACAAATAAGTTTATCCAAGCGTGATGCAAGATCCTAATACCGTTTTTAAAAAATGATTGATCTTTGCCAGTAAAAAACTGATTTATTAGGCTTTGCTGTTTATCAAAACATTACTGCCTGGGATAATTGTTTAGAGATCTGAAAAGCTGATAGTCAATGGGTGCAAGGTCAGGAGAATATGGAGGGTGGAGCAATGTTTCACATCCAATTTCTATTAATTTATCCCTGGTAAACTTTAGGCATCTTATTCGCCTCTGATAACCTGTAAGAAAACAATTTATCTAGTTTTTTTTTTTTTTTTTTTTTCCCCATTTGGTGTAGGTATCTCCAGGCTATTGCTTGTGAAATATTTGACTACCAACCTATTTTCGCAGATGTTTGATGTGGATCCAAATCAATTAATTCTCGAATTTCCTGTTCGTTGGCAACTTGAGGTCCTACAGAACGTGCATTATCTTCAAACGCTTCATCACCTTGACGAAATTTGAAAAACCAAAATTGAGCTTTACGCTTTTACGAGCAAATTTTAAATTCATGTGATAAAATTGACCAAATTTGAATTTCAACCTCCACCATTTTAATATATTTCTTTAAACGTCTATAAATGAATGAATAAAAATGTAACTCCTATTTTAAAGACAGCAAACGATATTTTTTAAATTTGAAAAGTTCGAATATAGAATAGAATTATAACAAAGACATACCAAATTAAGCATAATGAATTGAAAAATGACAAAACTTTTGAAACGGCCTGGCATTTACAAAAAATTTATTTTCTTCCTTTAAAAATCCTATAAATCCAGTAGAAACTTTTAGAAAAACAAGATCAAATCATGAGGTTCTATATTATATGTATGTATATATACATATATATATATACCAGGTATGCAAGTTTAAAATGTCGTTTATTTCTTAAAATATATACACAGTAATTTATAAAAAAGTATAATATATTTTATTCAAAGAACTGACCCTCGCTTTCTACACATTTTGTCCATCTCTCGGGCAATATATGGATACCATTCCAAAAGAATGCTTCATCTTTATTTGAAATCCATTCATCGAGCCATTTTCGTACGTTTTCGAAATTGTTGAAGTGTTGCTCCGCCAATGAGTGTCCCATCGATGAGAAGAGGTGATAATCAGAAGGCGCCAGGTCAGGTGAATACGGCGGGTGGGGTAGGAGTTCCCAACCAAGCGAAGAAATCGTTTCCTTAGTCAATCTGGCTGCATTTCGCACACAGTTTTTCGTTTTTCCATCTGTCGTTTGTCCAATTCATGTGGAACCCATTTTCCAACCTTTTGAATCTTTCCCATAGCTCTCAGGCGATCGGAAATGGCTTGCCTAGTGACATTCAACTGTTCTGCCATCATTTGTTGGGTTTGGGTTTGTCTTCGTCTAATAAAGATTGCAATTCGAAGTCCTCAAACATTTTTGGTCGATTTTCTCGTTTTTGATCAGTAACATCAAAATCACCACGTTTGAAACTTTGAAACCAACGTTCACATGTCCTGACGGTTGGAGCAACATCGCCATATGTCTCAACAAGAATTCGATGACATTCAGATGCCTTTTTCTTTTGATTAAATAAGAAAATCATGACATGCCGCAAATGCTCTTTATTTGGCTTAAAATTAGACATTTTTAACACCAAAGAAAGGTATGATACGTCCACGTAAACGACTTAAAAACAACTGACTTTTGTAAACAAATGACTAACAAACAAAATAGCGTTTAGAGATAAGCAAATCCTTCAATAGGCTAAGAGCGCATTCTATTGGAATTAAAACGACATTTTAAACTTGCATACCTGGTATATATATATATATATATATATATATTTTTTTTTTTTTAAATTTAAAGGACCATATGTTTTTATTTACTTTCTGGTGCCATGTACCACCAGATTTGGTTAGGGGCAGCATACTCAGGTTGAGAACTATGAGTCCTTGTAATGGTTTGTTTGTTTCAAAAATTGAATAATGAGGTTGTGGAGATACGAGTTGTTGTGAGAGAAACATATTTAAATAACATTTCACATGATTAGCTGTGGGGATATTAGGATAAAATTCTAAATAAATTTATTAAATACATTTATGTTTATAACCCTGATGCCTAGTGGCTAGATCACACATTTGTTTCATTGTACATGTATACTAATGGCCGTAAAATAATTTAGAATAATATACGTTACAATTTTTATTTTATTTTTTTTTTTACAATACCATACAATTACTCTGAAGCTAAATAAAAGTTTACTGAGAATATTATACGAAAACATTAAAGGAGATTTGAAACCAGTGTTTTTGTCCATAACCGCGAATCCACTTGAACACACAGTGTTTTTCTCAACTCTAGTTGCTGTAATTTATTTTTAAATAGACGTTGATAGGGATTAGAAGTTGTTTCAAATAGAGAGAGATACGGTTTGTGATTTATCATATTACAATTTACGGATTATGACCGTTCCTGTGATTGTATTCAGTGATGTTGAACAGTCAGTGATGTGTAATCTGCTAAATCTGCACTTGGGCATTTCAATCCCTAGCTCTTCTCTGGATTATTAATTACTGTTCCGGGAAATCTATTTGAGTTTATTTGATTGTTGTCAGGTAACAATGACAGGAAATCATCTGCCTTGATGAAATTTTCATCACATTTTAGCATTAAATTTCCTATAAGACCAGATCATACTTAACCTTAAATTTTACCTTATTGGGACCTAAAGATCAGCTCGATCTTCAACTTATTTAGGAAGTTACAATAGTACAGTTTACAATATAAATTGTTCTTCGAAAAAACAATTAACAGAACTGCAAATCTCAAGCTTTCAAATAGTATGACCAAATTAATGATTCGGTAAACAATTTTCGAACCGGAAAACCATGGCATTTTCGTTTGGCATACAAATCAGGCCATGTACCTGTAAATAAAACATCGTGATGATTAATTGTGATAATTAATCGAAACAAACAATTCATTACGATGGAAAGCAAACAAAAAATATATTGTTTATTAGCAAATAAAGAAAAAACGCCAATAAAGCAAACCAGATTAAAATAGTCCGTTATTTTATTAGGTTTTTAAAATGGTGTATGTTGTTCCGAAAGCAGTTTCTTGCTCTCTTTTTCACAGCCGCCACTGTAACTCCTAACGCCAGACGCTGCTGTAAGTTGGCTCCTACAGAGTTCTTGTTTGTAAAACCTCAATGCTTGTCACTTCTGAAGCATACACCTCGCTTTTTCTGTAGCCCCACAGATAAAAGTCCACAGATAAAAGTCAGGCGACCTAGCTGGCTACTGTTTCACACCATTTCTATCACTTCATGTGGGTATCGTTGGTTTAGCCATTCCCTTACTCCTGGCGAATTATTAGGAGAAGCATAAAATTTGAAAACCATATTTTGCTGGACTTTAGTTGGAATATTTTGAAGAAATTGTGGTTGGACGTTTTGCAAAAAATCCTAGTATCTCACACCATTCAATTTATTTGAAAAAAAATGTGGCCTAATGAGTCAGTTCACCATTATCCCAGCCCATACGTTCACTGTAAAACGCTACAGAAATGATAATTGTTAAGTAATTTTGTGGTTTTCAGTTGCCCTGTGCTGCAGGTTGTGGAAGTTGAAAAAACCTACCTATCAGGAAAATTCGCTTCAAAAAGTGGTATTCTTCAATACCTGCATTTAGAAGCCAACGGCGAAATTGTAATCTATGTTCTTTATCATTGGGTTATAAACCTTGCACTGAAAATCTAATAAAATAACTGACTCCTTTGATCTGGCCTCGCTTTATTGACAGTTTTCCTTTATTTTCTAATAAACAATAAATTTTGTTTATATATATTATATTTCGGTACCAATAGATATATAAGTTACATTTTTATAGTATAGTCCATATGAGAGCTAAAGAGAGTAAACCATAGGCTATGAATAAACAATAATTTTTCATGTAATTAACTAGTTAACAGTGATAATATAGTATGAATCTTCAACAACTAATACATATATAAGTTTTACTTAAAGTTCAGGCAATGTACAAGCAAATAAATCACTTTACAAATCTTTATTCGAGTTTTAGAAATTATTTCGGAGGTAGCCAAATTCTCTAAGAACTAGAAAAGAGTAAAATAAGATTGCACCAGGGTGAGAATGCATTTATTTTGTTAGTGCTTGAGCTGTAGCAGTTTCAAGTTGCTTTATATTTTCTTAATTTTACGAAAATCCATATCTTTATCTATCTCACATTTGATTTACAGTAATAAACGCTTTATTATTGAAAAGAATTGATTTATAATCTGTAGCAAGCAATAATGACCTAGTACATGCAAAATTGGTCTGTTATTAAGGATAAAGAAATATCCTTTGTAACAGTATTTTTTAAAATTTAGGATCAGGGAGTGGATTCAAATAATTGAACACATTTTTCATCTAAAATACATGTATTGTAATTTCATAATATTACCCATTTAATTAATTAAATATTTATTTACAATTTTTTTTAAGTTTAACAATTGAATGCGTCCGCTGAAAAACGTTCTAAGTGACATAAAATTTTGAGTAATCAGTGAAAGAAAATCATAATTTTAACTTTTTGTTAGTTTCGTAGGTCAGTTTTTATTCACATATTAATTTGTTATATTCACATGTATAATAACATAATGAAGTACTATATCATACTAAGACGTACTATAATACATTTTAAAACCTTTAAAATTGCCACTTCGGAAATTTTGTCGCTTAGAACGTTTTTCGGTGGATCCATTCAATTATTGCTAAAAAAAACTATTATTTCTGGGCTTAATTGTTTTTCGCTAGTTGCATTCACGTGTGTTAAACTTGGAGGACCCTAGAGCTGTGATTGGTAAATTATTTTTGTGATATCTTACTATAATATGAATTAAGTAGAAGATTTTTGTGCTGTTGGGGCGAAGGTCTCAGAAAGATCGGTATAAAAGATCGTGGATTCGATATCACATCCGAGCAAGCTGAAATTTATTTCGTAGCGGACCCTTGGATTTAATCCTGACTTCCCCACTCAAGGTTTGGTAGGTTAGTAACCTATAGAATAACCTACCTGCCCCTAAACTAGAAAAAACGAAAGACATTAGCTTATGCTTTCTTTCAAAACCGGCCTCTTTAATTTACTTTTTTTATGCCGAAGTACGATATGTTATAGAATACTAATTTAATTATAATTTTATCGTCAGATACAACCCTAAAACTATATGTTGGACAACTATTTACTTATTTAATGAACTAAGCAAAATGAGCTATCTAGACCGGCCAGTTTGTAAAGAACGACTGGTTACCTTTTTCCTCTTCCAGTTATTCTTTAAAATTCAATTTTTATTAATAAATGAGTAAGAAAATATAATAGTGACTCATTTTACTACTCCTGTAAAATAGCTTGCTTTTAGTTCTTTTATTCCATATAAGTTGTCACTCTGAACAGGATTTTTTATACATTTTTTCAGCATATGTGAAAAAACATTATTACGAAAAGAAAAAAACCGAAAAACCAAGCACATACTCGTAAACCCTTTCGCTCATCCCCTCAATTCGTGTCACAATACAAAAACATTTCACACTTGGTTGTACCCGTTTTTTATATATACTAAAAGAGAGGGGAATAGGTTACATAGTCTAATAGGACGGTTAAGACAGGTTCTACTGTAATTTTATTTTAAATGAAATAGTATACATAATAGGTAGAGAGCTGCCTTGGCCAATGAAACTAGTGCAATGGATACTGAATTTATTAATGATACACTATTGTTGTTACTACATCAATATTTGAATAAATTGAAAAAATAATAAGTAAATAATCGTTGAATGAATAAATTAATTAAAACTAGCTTAGAGCTGTATCTAAGCTAGTTTTAAATTAATTTATTTTTTATTCAAAAATCATATAATGAATAAATTAAATTAAATGTTGATAATGGTAAATGTATTGCTTTTAATTTAATATGAAATACATAAATTCTAATTTTTTTTTATAAATATTTTGATGTATTAGTAAATTATAAATAAACCATTGAAACTATAATTAATATACAGCAACCGCACAAAAATACAATATTTTCTCAACAATCTTAATGTTGATTATAACTTTACTGGAACAACATTTCTAAAGTATATTCTATAAAATTAAGATGGAAATTCCACCTTCGCGAGGGACCCATTTACAGAAAACTTCGAAACTTTGAAGTGTTATACTAATGTACTCCAGCATACTCAGCAGAGTTTCTATACTGCGTCTCTCTAAATTACGTGTTGTTATGATTAAACTTTTAAATTGTCATCATATTTTTTTTTTATTATTATTTTAAAACTTGTCTAGTAAAAATACAAAATATGTTGCTAATAACAATATAATAATGCTGATAACAATTTTGTCTCCACCTTCTTAATTATTAATTCTGAGGTAATAGCCAAAAAAAAAAATTAATAAACTAAACTTTTACTTGTAAAACTACTTTTTTTTTTGTTATAAAAAATCTTTTCTTTTTTTTGAATGATAATTAGGATTTTTTTTTTTTAATGATAAGTAGGTGTAGAAAAGTATCCTTATAATTAAAATTTGTATAGACTAATATCAGCTTTCTTTTCTCCCTAGGATAATAATAATTTTAAAATTTTCGTGTTTCTAACTGTCATAAGGGTTGATCAATAATGCATAGAATATTATCTAAACAATATTTTTTTATCATATATAATAAGTTTCTAATGAGAGTCAAGATATAATGGCGACATAAGTGTTTTTTATTGCATTGAAATCATTTTTTTTTTTTTTTTTTTTTTGGATTGACTAAAGTTAGAAAGATAGAAAAAAAAAACTAACAGCATTTATTATTACAATGGCCATTACCTTTATAAAGAAAAAACAAGAAGGAAAGTGAGAAGAAGGAGGATGAGAAATCTGTTTTTATAATGTCTTTGTACAAAGAAATGTTCAGGAAAATTGCCGATTTGCATTATTCTACAGCGTATCTGGCTAATTTATTTTTTTTATATGTTTTCTTTTCATATATTTAGTGATAGGTATGGTAAAATAAATGAAGGTAGAAAAATAGTAATTTTATATTATTGGTACTATCCATAAGATACAACTTAATTAGATAAAGAACTTTTAGGGTTATTTCATAAATATTTAGATTTTAAATGTACATTAATAATAATTTTGAAGGTTAGGAATTTGCACAACCTAGGAAAGCTTCATGAATAGAAATATTAAAATTTTAAAATATAAGCTTAAGCAAGTATTTGCTTTACAGATAGTATAAGTTATATTAAGATGGCAGGGGTGCATACAATTATTTTTAATGCTTGCAAAGTTTTAATTTTAGGATATTAAAATGTCTCGTATAGTTTATATCCGCGCACTGTTTTGACTTGATTATTTTATTAGGATAGCAGTGTGTCATTTTTATTTATTTCAACAAAATATTTTTACTTTATTGATTAATTTAAATGTAAATAAGATCCCTGTTGAACAAATCTCCTACCTAGAACTTCAACTGGACAATCGTTTAACTTGGAATCCTCTTACACGACTAAAAAGACAGGATACTCCTGGTCGTTTTTGCCTTCCTTAAAATTTACTAGACAAATGTTCAAAACTGCCGATTTTCTACAAAAGACTCATTTACATGACAGTTATCAGACCTATTTGAACATACAGAGTTGAGCTCTGGGGCTCAACTAAACCTTCCAATTCTTCTGGTATCCAATCCTTACAATCCAAAATCCTTGGAAAAATCCTCAATGCTTAGTACTTGGTCACCAATAAACTTGGTGAAAACCATAGTGATCTTAATGTTCCATATGTTGTTGTGTTAGTCCAGACCAGATACCTATCCTTTCATAGTAAACTCCATAACCACCCCAATCCACTAGTCTAGTCAATTCCATTCCTGATAATCCTCTAAACTGACTGAAAATAAGATGGCCTTGGGATCTTTCAGTGTAGAATTTATTGAAGTGCTACTAGTGAGAAGTTCTTCACATGTTATTTACATGCTATTGATTTCTCTCTCAACATATTTACTTGATGTATAAATTTTGTACAGTTGTAAATTTCAATAAATGTATATTTAAAAAAAAATAAAAACAAACAAATGTCACAGATTGAAAATTATGAATCTTTTATTTTTATTTATTATACTTATAATTAATTTTCTCAAAGCAAACTATTGTGAAAATAAAGCGAAATTTTCTTCATTAACTGCAACTTCTGATTTCGAATACTACATAATCTAATAAACATAGTACATAGATAGTGAATCTGACAGATATATATATATATATATATATATAAGAAAAATTGTAGGACATTTTTTTTGCATAATTTTTCTATTATTTAAATGCCCACTTTTTTTTTTTTTTTTTTTTTTTTTTTTTTTTTTTTTTTTTTTTTTTTTTTTTTTTTTTTTTTTTTTTTTTTTTTTTTTTTTTTTTTTTTTTTTTGTGGAAAATGACTTTTTAATGATTTAAGAGTCTTCAACGAGCTCTAACGCCTAAGCCCGAATTTTTTAGACAAAATAAACCTTTAGAAAATTTTTGTAGGAAATTTAGTGTAGATTTTTTAAATATAAAAATTATTCATTTATACGCCAAAATAAACCAAAAACTGAATTGAAATTGTTTATATTTTTGTGACTTTTTTTTAACATTCGAATTTCTTAAGGGAGCAAAGTTGAAATTCAGATTTAGCACTCCAAAATACATCAAAACTGAATGGTGAAAAGAAGATATAATTTTTTTTATGGATTCACTCATTTTTCCCCGGTTGATGAGAAAAGAATTTTCCAGTTTCGATACAGTTTCAACTTTGTATACCGAACTATAATATGGATTAGAATATCCTATTCTATAAGTATTGTTCTTCTCAAAATATGTATTAACTATGAAATAATATTCAACAAATATTAATAATAATATAGCAGGTCGGGGGTAGGAAGTTAAGTCTTGGAGTTGGGGTTGGAAGAGCAGCACTTAAACCGCTAAGTTGGCTTGCACATTAGAGGCTTCTTTAACCGGCTAAATAAGTTTTCTTAAAGTCGTAAGAGAATTAAGCTATTTTCTAAAGGAGGATGCTGTTGTAGGCCGTGCTACATCAAGCATCTCAGGCACGTTCTCAAGATTTCACTTACATTAACTTCTTCATCGACTTGTTCAATTACTAAAAGAAAAGAAAATGATGTTAGCGTTTGATTGACGTTGAATTCTATCTGAATATATAATAATGTATATTGTTGTATTATTATAAGATGCTAGTGTTATATTATGGCCTAGGTATTTATTGATATCTTTATTATTTAATTAATAATTTTTCCATTATAATAATTTTTTCTTACAACGAATTCCTAGCAATTAATACCATTATTATTTTTTTTTTGTTACTCGAGGTTCGGAATGTAATTAAAAGGATTCTGCAATATACAATATTTTTTATGTAAAAAAATTACATTAAATAACTATTTAATTTTATGTTAGCGTATTTATAATTGTTAGGAATGTTTTAGAAGGGCTGACAGATGACATTTTTTTATCCACCCTTTTTCTTATATAACGATTGGATACTTTTCCAAATTATAAACAGGTTTTCGTTGAATGAAGTGAAACGACTCGAATTATAAGTTACGAGGAAACGTTTCAGTAGAATTACAGGATTTTAAAATTTCTAGTTTTATATGCATATTCTGATTGTTCTACGAGCATTGAGTTTTTGAAAGGTATTTCTATGCATTCATTCAGTGGACACAATTGTGAAACATTAAAATTTTAATATATTTTGATTACCCTTCTTTTTTAATTTCTTAGACTTGACATCTCAGTTTTCTAATATTGTATGATATTTCAATTATGGGAAGTATCTAAAGCTATGTCGTCAGCTTTAGAGGGACGGTTATATTTAAGACTTTATCCAGAAGTTCCCCAACGTTGCAAAATATGTGAAAAAAATACAAGTTTTTTGTTTTACCTTCAGTTCTTAGATTAGGCCTTTTCCAAAAAAAAAAAAAAAAAAAAAAAAAAAAAAAAAAAAAAAAAAAAAAAAAAAAAAAAAAAAAAAAAAAAAAAAAAAAATATATATATATATATATATATATATATATATATATATATATATATATATATATATATATATATATATATATATATATATATATATATATATATATATATATATATATATATATATATATATATATATATATATATATATAATATATATATATATATATATATATATATATATATAAATGACATCATCTAATAATAGTTAATAAATAAAAAATCTTTCATGTCTAAATTTTTTTTACTTGAGCTTTGGGGATCAACTAAACCACCAAATTCATCTCATATGCAATGTTCTCAATAAAAAATCCTTAATATGTTCCGGAGTGTATTGTGTGTTTTCTTTAATCGAAGGTTTTTCTTCGGAAACATGTTCAGGGTAGTTAGAAAGTGAACATACTAAAAGTCCTGGAGTTTTCGGCACTTTTATTCTATACACATTTTTCGTATTCTCTACCGTTTCCGAGAACGGACCGTTCTTGTCACGGACAGCGAAGGTAAGGTTATATAAAACCTTAATAAGGCCTATCGTGACATACTGTGCTGAAACATGGACCATGTGTACCTCCACAATAAACGCACTGAGAATTTTCGAAAGATAAATTCTTAGGAAAATATATGGACCTGTGATGGTTGAGGGTGAGTGGAGGATTCGGAAAAGCATAGAGTTATTTGAGATGTACGGTTCCTGTGACTTGGTTCAGTTTATAAAAGCGAGAAGAATTGAATGGTTGGGCCATGTTCTGAGAATGGAAGATAGCAGAGCTCTAAATATTTATGCTTTCATACAACGCGCCGTTTTCGAGATATGGGTGCAAAACCGAAAAAAGGGACCTTCCGCATCCTCCTCCACCCCCCCTTCCCGTTCTAAGGCCCGAAAACTCCAGGACTTTTAGTATGTTTACTTTCTAACTTCCCTGAACATGTTTCCGAAGAAATACTTCAGGTTACAGAAAACGTAACACTCTCTAATCCTTTATTGACTCAACTAAAATACTCCTTACTATGTCACAAATTAAACTATCCATAAAGGCCTTAATGTTCCACATACTGCTGATTTAGCCAAAACCAGATGCCTATGCTTTCATAGTTAACTCCATAAACATTCAAATCCTCTAGTCTCTCAACTTGCATCATATTCTTTTCCTGACAACCCTCCGAGGCTTCTGAGAATGTAGAACTTTTATTGAAATGATGCATTAGAATATTGAATAATTCTTTACATGTTATTTTCCTCAAGTTTAAACAATGGCCTAACAATAAACATCTATCGGTATCGGATGGATATTGGATGTTTTATAGATAAGATATTAATTATCACTTTACAGAATAATTCTGTATGCATTTTTTGTACTCTGTATTCTCTTTTTAAGCACTACACTTTTAGAATCATAAATGCCTATAAATATTCAGATACTCAAAGAGTGATAGGTATAATTTCATATTAGAATGTAGTCAACAAAGGAGTTATCAATAATAAAGTAATTCGAATATGCAGAGATAGATGGTAAAGGACGGCTCGGAGTGGGACCCAGATAGCTGCCCTAAGACATTTATATTGCCGCGGCTACATAATAGATTTGCCAGCTGACTAGAAGATAAGGCTCCACTGCTTATATCTTATGATTCCACAACACATGGCGCTCTATCCCTAACCATCCCCTAGCTCTCCAGCCCTTGCTCCAGGACTAATACTCCCATTAACGGTAAATGCTAAATACTCATTCCCAATTCAATTACTGCTGAGTGGAATCGGATCTGGCTCTCTCAGCCTGGTCTTCCCTAATGACCTCGCTAAATGCCTTTGGGCACTGAAGCTGTGTTAGGATAAAAGGATACATGGAAATAATTGTCCTATTGTTACAATCTCTTTTATGGGATTTCACATTCTGTGTATGTTCGTTTTCAGCTGAATATTAAATAATTTTAACAGGATGAGTAGATGAGTATCAACTTATCTGGGTTCAGAATATATTTTTTTTTTACTTTATTGATACTTACTACTGTAATCTAAAATCTATACAATAACTAAATGTTCAGTAAAATGAATTCAGCGACATACAGTCAATATTGTAAATAACCATCCTTTAGTTATTAGTAGCACTTCAATAAATGTTTTTACATTAGAAAGTCCATAGGCCATATTTTTTTTCATAAACCTCCGAGGTTTATCGGGGTTCGCGTAAGAGGCTAATTGGATAACTAGTGGATTTGAGTGGGTAAGTAGCTTGTCATGGAAATATAAGTATCTTCTCTGCCTCAAATCTGCAACGTTTGGGACATTTAGTTCATTATGTATAAGTTTAATTGTGACATTTAGGATGTAATCCAATCCAATTTAAGGGATTGGATACGAAAAGAATTGAAAGGATTAGCGGAGCCCCAAAGCTTAAACTCGGTATGTACAAATGGGTGTAATTACTGTCATGTAAATAAGTCTGTTGTAATTAATTGGGAGCTTTGAGCGTTTGTCTAGTGTATGTTGAAGTTGTACGTAACGAAGAGCAGTTTCTTGTCGTTTTAGTCTTGTATGTGGATTACAAGTAAGACGTTTGTCCAAGTGGAGTCCTCCTAACGGTACCAATATTCTTCGATTTTCGGTAGCGATACTGGTACCAGAAAATCTATTCTCGATTCGAGAGCTAAAAAGAAAACTAAATGTATTAAAAAGCAATAATTTTTCAATAAATAAATAATTAAACAGCATATAGCTTGTATTATTGATCATATTTAACTTATATAAGTTAATTAATATCGTATAATAACACAAATTATTCATTTTATAAGTTCTTGTTTAAAAAAATAAATATTCCAAAGGAACTGGATTACATTTATTACTAAAGGAATCGCAAATTTAACCAAAAACTCTTTCTTAACACTATAGATAGGATAATGCATTGGTATTTAAATAATGTTTGTTTTAATAGCGTATTAGTTCTCTAAAACCTGTATGGAAACGTAATAAAATGGAACTCTTATTTTGAGATATCGAGAATTTCTTAAGAATAAGATAATATGGTAATAAAATAGTGCTATTATCTGGCTAGATATTTACTAATGCTTGATTATTGACAGAGTGACATTGTAATCCTTAGTAATCTATTCCTATAGCGAATACAAAGCAAAAATTTAGCAAAGAAATAATAGTAAAACAGTGTGAAATAACGAAGTAATTGAAATGAGAATGAAAGAAATATGCTTAATGATGATTTTTTTTTTTTTTTTTTATTACATTCCGCATCTACTCACATGAGTCATTAGCGGCTCAATATACATATCAGATTTTGTCGAACTTACAAAATTTGAGAAATTCAAAAATGCTTCTGACCCCCTCCTCTGTGTCTTCCAGTGCTTTATCTATATCTGAGGGTATATTGTACTTTGTTCTGGCGTCAGAGTATAGTGTACATGTTGTTACAATGTGTTTCAATGTCAGTGTTGTCATGCATGTTGTACAAATCGGTGGTTCTAGGCTTCTCATCAGGTAACCGTGGGTGAAAGCTGAATGTCCTATTCTTAGCCTCGTCAAGATTATTTCCTCTATTCTTGATTTTCTACAAGATGTTGTCCAGGGTCGTGTGTCTTGTTTAATTTCTTGGAGTTTGCTGCGTATTTGGTTCCATTTTGTTTTCCAGTGATGGAGCAATTTTTTTCTACATGATGTTTTTAAGTCAGAAGTTGTTGTAATGTCTGTAATAATGGTTCCTGTTTGGTTCAGTCTCGCAAGATTTGCTGCACTGTCTGCAGCCTCATTTCCGGAGATGCCACAATGTGAGGGTACCCACATTAGCACAGTCCCTCCACCCATCGACTCGTGCATCTCCCACAGGCAGTTATTAATCTTGCGTATTAGGGCATTTTCAGAGTTATCTTCAGCTATTGCCAATATTGAACTTAGAGAGTCTGTTACCAAAAGAGCATGTTTTGTATTTGTAGATTGTATTAATAGAAGACCTTGGTAGATTGCAAATAGTTCTCCTGTAAAAACACTATTTAGTGACGGTAGGTTAAATTTTAGTACGATATTGTTAAAAACCACTGCACAACCGACTTCTCCATCAGTTTTCGATGCATCAGTAAAAATTGTTTCGTGGTTTGGATACTTTTGCCTTAATTCTGCAAAAAGTCTCTTTTTAATAATGGGGTTGTCGTCTTCAATCTTTTCCTTAAGTGATGTGTCAACCTTGATGTAAGTATTGTCCCATCGAAAAAACAATGGATCATCTATGGTTAGTACTGTATTCGGTTTTATGTCTAAAAGTTGGAGGAGATTTTGGGTTCTACTTGCAATGCCCACCAGATTGTTTCCTTGGTTACTATTAAGGTTATGAAAAATGTTATGATTTGGATGATCTGGTTTGGAAATCAGAGTTGAGTAGTAAGATAGTGTAAGGTAGGATCTTCTTAAAGTTAGACTCGGTTCTCCGCATTCTACATATAGGCTTTCAACTGGTGAAGATCTGAACGCACCAGTGCATATTCTGATTGCTGTGTTATGGATTGTATCGATTATTTTGAGAGTTGTTTCTGAAGCGGAATTATATACTATACTACCATAGTCTATCTTGCTTCTAATTAGAGTTCGATAGAGAATTAGGAGTGTTTTTCTATCGGCTCCCCAACTCATTCCTGATACAACTTTAAGAATGTTTAATAATTTTAGGCAATCCGTTCTTAGCCTTTGTAAATGGACAGTCCACCTCAATCGTTTGTCTACCCACATCCCGAGAAATCGTATATTTTCTACAAATTTTAAGTTATTTCCATTAAAAACCTAAAAATAAAAATAAAAGAAAGTTCAATAATCGAAAACTTTGTAAGCTCATTCTTCAGTTAACAATTATTAGTAGTAACACATTTTAAAAACAAGTCTTCATTGAATTATTAGTCAGTCGCCATTTTTCCCTATAATTCAACTACAAGATAAGTAACAGCTGATATAAACGCATGACGCAGCGCTGGTAGCCATAGTAACAATAATTCAACTACAAGATAAGTAACAGCTGATATAAATGATGAATTTATTATCATAAAAATGTTAAGAATTGAACAAAGCAGTATGTCCTTCGTGTAGGACGATACCTGTGTGGGAAGATATTATATTGTAATTAGGTTGTCCGAAAAATAATGCAAGCTGTCGTGTATCCTTTAAATTGCCATTCTAATAATATACTATATATATATTTGGTAGATTTTTTTTGTATGGGTTTCATCAACATTTCTTTTTTCTTCCCTAAACAAAAATGTTATTTACCTCTTTTTTATTTTAATACTTAGAAATAATTCAGTCGTTACAAACATGTTTATTCGTGGTTTTGGATAATTTCGTTTAACTAGTTCAAAACTCGGTCGGGACTGGACCCAAAGTGCTAGAAACATTAATAAGTGCTGGGTAACATTATTGGTAGTGTCGAGGTTCGTGGAAGGCTTCTTTCCTAGTTAATAATGTAAAGCTAGCTTTAGTGAATAAAAATCCTGCCATATGCGTGAATGAATAATTTAAAAAAAAAAAAATTCGTCACAATACGTAACATATCTTGAAAGAATTCAGAAGAGCATTAATTATTTTCAGATATTTATGTATTCATACAACCGTGTAATGGTTTATTCTCTGTATTGTGTCGCATATGTAAATTAAAAACTGTAAAAAAAATGAAGTAAAGAGTATCGTAGTTTATGAAATATCTAGAAAGCCTTTAGAAAATGGCTACTTCTTATCAGATATCAATATTTATAAATTATACACGTTGATAGTTTATTATCTCTATTGAAATGAATATCGAAAAAAATTTGTAAAAAAAAAAAAAAAAAAAGTTTTTCTTTCCATATATTCATCAAACAGTGAGAAATTCGTAATTTATGGATCAGGCCTGACCCATTTAATATATTTATATGAGAAATATATATCCTATATATTATGATATTGATATTATAAATAATATGAGTATATTCAAACTTGGAGATTTGTAGAGTATGTGATTTTGTTAGGCGTTTTCTTTTGTAGGATACTATCTATATGTATACTATAAATGTCTTGGGTAACAAGGGAATAGCGACATGTTTAATCAGAAGGGTATCACAGACCAGTGAGAAAGCAATAATAAAAAAAGTCGAGGCTGTTGTAGAATTGGATTTCATAGTAAAATGACGTTCGTTAAAATCGTGTTCGATGATAATGGCGTATTATTTGCAAAATCAGTGTAATTTTATAACACAATGTGCAGTATGAAGAATAATATAAAAGAAGATGAACGATCTAAAATCTTAGGATCGATACCTTTCCACTATCCACGGGCTGCTTTCGATTCAGAAAGGATTCGGGTTGGAAAGGCTGATACGGCATCAAATCAAAGACTGGGGCCGACGGATGGAAGGGGCTCAATTTGCTTAACTAGCTTTGGGTGGTCTGTCCAAAGGGGGGCCGGCCCCCTCCCCCGCCATTGCCCCGGGCTCTTCTAAAAGTGGAATCCTTCTTAGGATGTTTATTTTATCTCTTTACATAAAGCTCGGTATAAATTGCGGTATCTGGATTGATAGGGTGGTTTTTTTATTTCCGTTTTAGATTGTTATAACTTCCACTTGTCTGTATTTGTACAACTGTGGCTCTATCTGTATAGTTATTTGAGCTGTAAGACTCCTAAAAATTTCTATTAAGTTTTATAAATAGATAATAATCTTCTTTTTTTTTTCATTACAACTAGTTAATCTTTCAATTTATTTTTAAATCTTGATAAATAATGCAACCTACAATGAAATGTAATTTTGATTATTTATCAATATTAATATTTTAATTAAATGCAGCAAATGGTAACCTTTGGAAATAATGGAAAATACCAAAGAAAGGTGAAACCTTGCTGAGTCATATCATTGTTCGAAACTTAAAATAACACCGTTTTGCATCAAAATGTTCCCTTCAACAAAAATTTTGTTTTATTACGTTTTGAAGTGTGCTGAAATCGAATCTGAAGTCAGAAAACCTCATTTTTTGTCTATTTGATTTTTAAACTTTTATAATGTATTAAAAAATGAAAAAAAAAATGGAGAGCATAAGTATTAGGCTTTGTTGCATAAATAACATTGTTTAATAATTGTTTTTTTATCGTAAAGGGCAATGGGTTGCAACGTGTCCTCAAAAAATCATTTTTTGCATTCCCATTTGAATTCCTTCCCTTCCAGCTTGGGAGCAGTTTGAGATTAACACGGAGAACGATTTCATCAATAGATAGCACAAATGGAAAACATGTATAGCGGTAAATGCAATGAGAAGATGCTTGCCTACTACTGTTGGACGCTACAACGGGAGACACGTGATGTTAAGTGCAACAGGAAAATATATACACAGTATTATGCGCAGTATTAAATATGTTTATTTTATATAATACTATTTTTCACTAAAAACTGTGTTATAAAAATATATGAAATAGTACTATTTCAGTTTTGTTTTTTTTAAACAACCTCCAAGCTTTAAAAATGGTGCTTGGAGGAATTCATTTTTACTATTGATTCGAATTCAGCACATTTTAAAATATAAAAGTCACAAAAAATGTTCATGAGAGTGAAAAAAAAAAATACTAAAAAATACGCTATTTTAAGTTTCAAGGATGATGCTAAATAGAATTTTTTCGCCTCCAGATTCGAATTCAGCACACATTAGTACACAAGTATAAAAATCCTGAACACTTTCTCAAGGGAGCGAAGTTTTTTTTTTTATTTTTTGCAGAACTGTGTAATCAGCAAAATATATGATCCAATAAAACTGAAAAATTGTGTGATAATAAACGAATAATAAAACATTACTGTTCGGTTTGTCTAACATTGTAGCCATCATTTATATATGAGCAGACTATGGATGTGAAAATCTACAAGAAGGATAGAACTAGAATGTCCAAAGTAATAATAAATAAACTCCCAATCGGAAAAAGCGACCTGAGAGCCTCCAGAAATTTAAATAATTTTTAAACGTTTGAATAGCCCAAACATTGTCGGTAATAATTGAGTAAATTATTTATGGAATAAAATATTGAAATTCATGGTTTTTTAATAGCATAATTTCGAATATACTGAGTGAGGATAGAAAACAGTAGTTTTTGAGGTTTTAACTCAAATATCAGAAGTAAAAAAAATAGAACATTTTACATTATTACTAGTCTTGGTACAACTTCTATACCAAAAATCATAGAAATCAGAAAGGTCAAGGTCCAAATCCAATGTAGAATTGGTTGATTTGATTTGGAATGACCCTTTATATAAATGAAATGAAAATATTCCAAAATAATTTTTTAAGATTTTTTTTTTTTAGAATAACGCTTTTGTACGATGAATATCACAATAAGCCTCACTCAAGGGCAAGAAGTAATACCAATTGTAAAAAACCAATATACAAGATGTACAAATTCCTTTGGAACATTTTATGGGGAGAAACAAGATTCAAATAGGTCCCAGCGCTTCTCCTTCAACCGCATCTCAGGTGTCAAAATCCAGTGAGATGCTGCGTGTCCATAGTGGCGGAGATAACAATTGTTATATCGATCATCTTAAAATACCACAGATTTATCTTTCTTTGAATAATTATAAATAACTAGTTTTTATTCTTTCCCATTTTAAATTTTTTAGTCAAATTTATTAGAAGTTGTAACTGATTTTTCAAGTGAAAATGAAATATCATTTTAAATCAAAAGTTTAAATAAAACCTTAATTTTTAACACAAAAATAAATTTAAGGTATGCTACTCTTATAGCCAATGAAAATCATTATTATAGGAACCAATAACTAATATATTAGTGACGATCAACTTTTTGCACATAAAATAAAATTAACTTTCGGATCACTAAAAGCAGTAAAACAAACATAAGAAAACTGTCTAATAACGTCGAAAGCTCTTTAGCTATATCTCTTCTGGTTATGAAACTAATAAACAGGTAAATTGATAGAAATTTAAATTTTAAATTTAGAATACTCTAATATAAAAAATTTATGTTACTTTTTTTAACTACATAGTTCTTTGATATGACTGTGCCGAAAAACTGTACTTGTATTGCTGAAAAATTGAATAATAAGAATAATGAATTCATTCTTAAATTATTTGTTAAAGTGATAATTATTATGGAAATAAAATTTGCTAAAGTATAATTTACATTTATATTGACTACAATGTATATTTTACGCCCTACCCAAAACCTTGATGATAAACTTCAAATATGTCCTAATATGGAATCTGGAACTGGCTTGAACAAGCACATCTTTTTTGATTTTTTTTTTTTTTGCCATACTATTTTCTATGGTAGCGCCATGGCCTTTCAGCCCAGCCAGAGCCCATCAGGGGACTATTGAGCAACCACAGCAGCTCACCAGAGGACACAAGATAAACATAAGGCAGCTCTATTGGGCCAGTATTGAGGCGAGATGGCCGGAAAAAGGAGGGGCACGAGTTGCCTCGGGACAAACAGAGCCCCCTCCTCCCAATCAGGATTCATTGTTCGAAATCACAAAGGGTTCTGCTACAGCTATGTCAATGCATCATGAAACTAAATAATGTCTTGTAGGAAATCGGTGGTACATGTTGTCCATAAATAATGAAATACAAGTTGCAATATGCATTCCAAAGTGGCAATAGCAATATAATATAATTGGAGTAAAGCAATTTGTATTCTCAATTTCAAATATTATTTGATATTTACAGGACGCAATATATAAAACAAGTAAAGTTGAGGAAAATGATTACAATGACACGCCAATAACTTGTACAGAACTGATTAATAGTACCATTTCATTAAAAATTCTTCTTCCTTATTTCTATTTTGGTGTGATACAGTATAATGAAAGAACTGTAAATATCCAAATTTAAATTAATAAATATTATACCTTATATCAATAAATATAAAAATTTAATTTGGTGTTTTTATAAATTAGTTAGTTTTAATAATATTAATAGAGAGGAGTGAAACGGAGTTGATGAATATTTAAAAAAAAGAAAATGATAAAGAATGGCTAGTTGACCGATTATGACTTTAGCCAACTAGCCACTTAACGACTAGTCAGCCAAATTACTTCGGTTGACACCAACATTATTCGAGGCAATTAATTTATAGCTTTATAGCCAACATTACGAGTAGTTACAGGCTTTTGGTTATCTTATATTTTTTTCTTCTCTTTTTTCAAACGGGTCAGTATGTGAAAGAGTTTTTTTCTTTTTAGAAAAAACAAAACAAAAGTAATTGTGAAATTTGGAACTCAATCATAACGAAAGAGGTATCGTATTTATGGTATTATATAAATCAAAAATGTCTTGTATTATTGTATTATTGTATTAATAATCGTAAATACTACATTTCAGTTAAGAATTAATATTTTTTAATTAATACACAAAACAAGAACTGTGATTAAAAGAAAATAATGGTATTATAAGTAATTTATTCAGTATTGTAGAAGTTATTAACTTTATTTATTTATCATAATCTTTCCTGAAGTTCCATAATTTATATTTTTTTAAAAGTTCAAATTCATGGATTAAATAACAAGCTGTAAAGATGAATTATTAATAAAATTTATAATCAATAAAGGCCATATTTTAATTTCAATCAACCTATTTCTAATAAATATAAATGGATAAAATGGCCGACTAGTCGGCTTATCTCTAAAAAATACACATATTGATACACAATGTTTCAAGTATATTTAATTTCCATTGACCTATTTTTAGTAAAATGTAAAATTTTCGACACGTGAATATTTCAATTTCTTTTTTTTTTTTTTTTTATTCTCCATAGCCTTATTTAAAGTATGAGCATGTAGGAAACTATTTATAGCGGGTGGAACTTTATTGAAAAAAATAATACCACAAAAAATATCTCTTGACACCAGTTCTTTTTTGTGGCACTTAGCCATGTCCAGACCGTGTCTCTATTAATGTTTTTAAATCTTTGTCTCAACCTAACTCGCCTAAATTATATTTATCATTTCAAACCTTAGATATTAATATTTTATAAAACAATTTTTTTATTTATACTTTTAAATTGAATCAAATTAGTTTGTGCTTATATTCAAATATATCCATTTTAAGTGATTGTATTCTGTTTTAAAGTCAGACTTCCTTTGTAATTTTATTTTATATAAAACAGTATATATTCATTCATTCATAAACTAGAAGTCATAAGTTTAGTATCATTTAATGTCAAATTGCTAATAAAAGTATAAAAAACTCTTATAAACTTCACACCCATTTGAATCCTTTCTTGGTTAGCTCTTAAAATGCTTGACAGTTCTTCTTTTGCAATGCTGTCCAAACATCTCCGTCTCTTACCTTCGTCCTCTTTCCCGTGATTCCCAAAACCCTCAGATCCTCCTTAAGGTCCAGCAGTCATCGTCTTCATGGTCTACCTAATCTTCTTTTGCCGAATGCAGTTCCATGCGATAGTTTGCTCGGTATTCTGTTTTGAGGCATTCTTTCACATGACCTAGCCATGTGCAAAATATTTACTGAGATATCAAACCTTTTAATTACATTATAAACGGCCAGATTAAGGAGGGTAGCAGACAGGGCGTCCCCTAGCCTTACTCCAGTCAAAACAGGGAAATCGTGACTAAATCTTTCTCCAACAACAACCCTAACTTCGTTATCATTCATCGTCAATTAATTAGTCATGTCAATTTGTGGGAAATATTGAATTCCACTTTGGCTTCGCTCATTTCCGCTCTATTGACACCATCAAATTCCTTATGGAAATCGAAGAAAAAATTAAGTCAACTTTGTATTAACAGCATTTTTCGAGCAACTGTTTTTGTCCTTTAACAAAAATCTGGTCTGTTGTGCCTCTTCCCCACATCTGGTAATCATGTATTACGACAGATTTTAGATATTACTGCTAAAAGTGAGATGCCACGATGATTGGAGTTTAGTATTCCCTTCTTAATACGAGTATATCAGGCTAGTATTCCACTGAACATTTTTCATATACCTAATATTAGAGAGTATAATTACCCCTCGACAATACCTCCACAGTTTTTGAAAACTTAAGCCACAAGAGATGTGAAAAGTTTAGTAGTTTTTAATAGTGTGTAGTTTTTAAGTTTACTTCCTATTATATTTCACATCATCATTCGAATAGTCTCAAAAGGATATGACCATGACCTACGGGCCTTCTAATACCGGACAGTTTTAGGATTACAATTGATAGATTTTAAACATTTCTCCTCTTATTCACCTGATGTATTTTTTTCAGTTATATATTTAAACGTAAAGATATTTAAAAAAAAAAAAAAGTTGTTATGTTTTTAATTTTTATTTCAATTACTAGTTATTTAGTTAAATCAAAGGGAAATGATTGCAGCTCAGAAAAGCGGGAGGGTACATTATAAAGAAGAAAGCTTGTAGCTACAAACAAGAGATTGTAAAAGATGAGCATTCTTGGAGGTGTAAAAGAGGACATAAGGAAGTAGGTGTAAACTGAAGTAGCGGTCATTCCCTCCCGCGGCGGAAAGAACTCTTTAAGGCCGTCCATAATCCCGAATCTCGAGGGGAATTTACGGTTTTTAATAATCTACCAGAGAGCTCTTGTTTCTCCGTTATAAACTTTTATCGTCTCTCACTTGATGAAAAAAAAGAAGTAAAATGAAGCTCGAAGAAAGAATAACTTCTAAAAAAGTCGTAAAATCTATTTTAATTTTTAAACTGGTATTATCTCCTAGCTTGGTGAAATAATTACTGGTCTTTTCTATCGGGTTAGCCCCTGGATTGTCTGTATAAAGTTTTCTTTTGATTGAGATTTGGAACTTGCTGTGGGTGGGGGAAAAGAAGAGTAAAGGGGGGAGGTCGTAGCCTTGTTTCAACTTTTGATTCAGTTTGTTCTCTAATTATTGCTTAATTCAGTTGTTGAACTTACTCCAAGATTTAAATTTAAAAGAAAAAAATGACTGTGAGTCAAATTTAATTTTATATTTTCTATGTGGAATCCATGAAGTTTTACATTTATTTTTTTTTATTTTGTTCGCTGTTTCTTCTTTATACAATAAGGAATTATCTACATACAATATTTTAAATTGATTTGTTGTTTTTTATTAGGATTTATTGTTGTTAAGCTCACCAAATTTTGCAGGAAGTATGAGTGATTTTACAGCTTACTAACCTATTCTAGCTAGATAGAAAATTTTACGGTTTATTTGAGTTTGAAAAAAAAAAAAAAAAAAAAAAAAAAAAAATATATATATATATATATATATATATATATATATATATATATATATATTAAATAATATTTCTGAGGAACTCATGAATGCATGATTGCATATTTTAGGAAAAACGTAATTTTTCGTAATGATTCAAGATTAGCATTCATCTATGTAATAGCCTCATAACCTATAGACACAAAAATATGGGAAAAAAAAATTAGCTTTCTGGTGATACCCGTAATGATGGTGATACCTAAATTCACAATTACACTTTACACAAAAAATGCACTTAACGACTATTCACAAGTGCTTTAGATATTACATATATTACAACTGTTCATAATCATGTTGATGCATATTTTTACATACGCATGATATATAGAGAATTGTGCACTAACATTAATTTTAATTTTATTATTATTCTGTTTTCTTTAAGATGTTCCTGTAAGACACTGTATATCCGCTCTATTAACATTATCTTCTATGAAAATCATTTATCAAGTCTCTTTCTTATATTAATATATTTAACGTTCTAATTGATCGTAACAGCAGAAAACATACGAGAATGGTAATAGGTAAATATAGAATTTTACGGTTAATTTGTTTTTTATTTGAGTAGTTTTTAGAATTATAACATGATTCTTTAATAAAATTACAGAGAAATAATTGTTTTCCTTATAATAGAACCAAACTTGTAAGAACAATTTAAGTGACTCTATTGGAATTGTTTTTAATTGCCTTTATTTATGCAATTACAACTTGGACCATGGGTTCAGAAGTTGTAATTGGATTTCACTATGCACCATTTAAATGAGCAAACGTAAACGATCGACAAAGATATAGAACTAAAAAAACCTTACATCAGTCGAATGAGTAGTTTAATATATTTTGTTCAGTGCTATTTTTATGACGTCCTCTGGTAAGCTTAAGAAGTGGTAGTAAAGCTATTTGGGTCAGAGTAGACTTAGCGAATAGTGCTCTGGAATTATACTTACGATGTTCTTCCTTTTTTTTATAGTCAGTTATACACATAGTTTCATAATATATGTGAGCGAATGAGTCCCAATTTTCCGCGTGGAAACATAAAACTCAAACGTTTTAAACTTTTTTTTTTACTTGATGGATAGGAGATAAATCAGAAAGAAAAGCTGCAGGCGAACCCTTCTTTAATAAAAAACATGCACATTATTGAAACAAGATCAGTATAACTGTTTTACCTCAATATAATTCAAATGGACAACATCGTCAAGAACAATCTTACATATGTGTGTGTTTAAATAAATGTATATATCGGAGTACAATAGCTGAGTGGGTAAGATACTGGATCGGATTCTATAATTTATACTAACCAGCCAAAGTAGTAACTAGCTACCCTTAAATGTGATTTTGGCGAAATCACCAAACCACCTCTTTGCACTATTGTTGGACAAGAAACAGTACTGAAAACACATTATGGGCTGTAAAGGTACAGGTTTTAATTTTAAATATATAACCAATAAAAATCCGGTCAGGATTTTCTGTTAATGTACAACTTGACAGCCTTGAGGCTTTATAATTTTGATTATAATCAAAATAATGTTCAACCACCATTTTTTCTACAATGAATGAGATTTGTAAAGAGGCTGGATGAGCCCTTTGCTTTTTATTCCTAAGAAGTGTTTATTTTGTTTTAAATACAGATTTTCATTAAGTATCTGATTTGTATGCCATATGAAAAGACCTTCTTTTTTTCGGTTTTGAATGTAAATTTAAATTTAAGATTTACATTATACTCTTATTACAGGCTATTAACTATATTTAATTTCTTATTTAAGGGTTTGTGTTACGGCGAGGTCTTGTCCATCTTCCGCGACGGCTCTTGATCGTACCAGCATGAAGTATCGCCAAGTTTTTCTAAAATAGATCCCTCTTATTTTCTGAGCAAATCATAAATAGGAGTATATCCCCTCCATCTAACATTTTAATTTCTTCACTTGAATTTTAGATTTTTCAAAACTTTTTCTACATGGTTCACTTCAAAAATTGGTATTTTCCAATATCACCATTCAGAAGTCAACGGCAAAATTGAGGTCTAAGTTCTTAACTAATAAAATAATCTTTTGATCTGGCGGCGCTTTATTTTAATTCCCCCCCCCTTTTTTTTTTTTTTTTTTTATAATCAAGAATATTTTGTTTCTTTGCTTTTTATTCCTAAGAAGAGTTTATTTTGTTTTAAATACAGATTTTCATTAAGTATATGATTTGTATGCCATATGAAAAGACCTTGTTTTTTCGGTTTTAAATGTAAAATGTTCCTTATTTTGCTGATTTAGCCCAGACCAGATACCTATCCTTCCATATTAAGCTCCATAACCACTCCAATCCACTAGTCTCCCAACTTGCTTCCCACTCAATTCCCGATAATCCTCCGAGGCTTCTGAAAAGAAGATGACCTAGAGACCTTTTAGTGTAGATTTTTATTGAAGTGCTACTATTGAGTAGTTCTTCACAAGTTATTAACATGCCATTGTATTTACTATCAAGGCTAGATGAGCCCGAGAAGGATTTTCTTACTGATTGGACCTCGGCTTATATAACAAAATAAAGAATTAATTGGCCGTTATCATAATGGCTAACGAGTCAGTGGTGGCAGAGCATAATAATGTTCCATCAATTTTATTAATTTGTGGGGTGTTTGATGGACATTTCGTGCAAAACACAGGATTCATCTAGACTTTTCTATTCGGACTATAATAACAATAATAGGTAATATATTGGATAACTCGTCCTACCTGTCGTAGTTTTATTAAATAATAACGTTAAACTTCAACAAAAAAAAAAAGTAACAACTTGTAAAAAATGAAATTAATTAAACATTACCTAATTATCATAACTATATGAAAATAGCAGGAAACCTAGCTAACCAGTTCTTGTCCTTAACCAAGTCAAAGGATGTATATATTGAGATTTTGGTATTGTTTAAAAAAATATATTGGATCCGATGAGTAATGATTTGAGGAATACCTTGGGCGGATCTTGTTTCTTGTTAGCCGGAGCCCTCTCCAATCAACTTGACCTTATCTCCGAAGTTTTTCATCAATTCTCCTCCGATGTCTTCCTCTAACGGTACCTGCAATCTAACCCGGGCCAAATCATTTAGTTTCAATACTATCTCATATATTTAATATTTATTTATGGTTTATACAGTATATTGAAAAATTACATAAAAAACTTATTAATATACTTGTTCTGTCCGCAATTTCACATACCAAAATAATTTCTTAATTTTGAAAAACTAATTGAATAAAAACCCTGATGTTTAATAATATTCGAAAAAGATAACGTACAGAAGATGATCCATTTTAAGATAACAATAAACGTTATTCATTTAAATTTTGGCCTATCTGGATTATTTTACTCGAGTTGAGTACAAAACCATATTTATTTTGTATATATATTTTTCTGTATTGTTCCTCAAATCGTACATTGAATATTTGATTCCCATTTATTAACTTTAATAGTTATTATTACTATTTGATAATATATAATAATATATGAGATAAAAGAAAATGTAGCTACATGCCATTTTCTGAAAATTTCCTAGCAGCTTTTTAACCACTTCATGGAAATTATGGTGTTTATGAGTTCCTTACAAAGCTTGGACTGTTGATTTTAAACTTTACCAAGCATTCATCCAACGATTTGTAGATTTTAACAAGATTCGAATGAATCTTGTATTGGTTAGTTGATATTTTACCAACAAAAATATTCGCTTTCATATATAATCTTGGGACTTTTATATTAGGTATTTATACCAATTAATCAAAGAAATGAATGAGGTGCACATGTATGAGATGATAAAGAACAAGAATTTTTCTATTAGTAAAATACGTACTGTAGTGACATAAAGTTTGTATATAAACAAGAATATACGAAAACGTACAACGTACTAGTGAAAATAATCATACGGACCTCAAAAATTCAGCACAGAAAAAAAAATTACCCATTATGATAAAATAAGATTAAAAAATATTGGTGTTTTGATATAGTTGGTTATTAACTTAATTTAAACGAAATATTTATTGTTTTCTTTTCTATACACAGTAAAATGTGAAGATAATGATCATAATAAAACGCCAATCGCTTGTAATGCAAGTATCCATCAGTAGAACTTCAATAAAACTCATATATTAAGGTCCCGAGGCCATTTTCTTTTCAGAAGCCTCGGAGGGTTAGCTGCAATCGAATGGGAAACAAGGTGAGAATCCAGTAAATTTGAATGGTTATTGAGTTTACTATGACATGACATATATCTGGTTTACACTAAATCAGCAACATGTAGTACTTTGAAATCTTTATGGATAAGTTTGTTTGTGACGTAGTAAGGATCATTAAGGATTTTTCGAAAAATTCTTCTTCTCCGTTTGTGCTATTCAATGATTGTCCAGGATTTTTTTCTTTTCCTCATTTACTCTCTCTCTCTCTCTCTCTCTGTTGTTGGATAAGCCTGAGGCATCGATCAGAAGAGCTCAGAGAGACCACAGAGCCGCTAGGTCACCCCCCCCCCCCCACTGTCAGTGTCCTCCGTTCCAGGGTCCAACTCTTAGGAAAGAACTCTCCCCAACTCGGTTAACTTTTAGTTGGGCCCGCACAGTTACAGCTCGGGTTAGAATCCGCAGACAGATCACCCATTCTATCCCATTGGCTTCGTATCATTCATCAATTTTGATTGCCTTATTGTTTGGACTCTTCTTCCACAACTTTTTGCTCTCAGTAATCCCCTTAAATCAGAAGTCACAAGTTTCCGGAGGTCGCTTCTGAAAACCCTTCTATTGATTCGGTTGGAGTTAGGTTTTATTATCTGTTTCTCCTTTTTTTAACTTATTTATGATATTCGAGTCATATACGTAGGATGAATTAGTTCGATGAGCAATGGGTTATAAATATATAAGTTATCTTCATTCACAGGAGAGCAAGTTCCCACGAGGGGTTTCTAAGAAATAGATTACAATGGTTAGGAGTCAAAGCTTAAAATTAAAATATCTAAGGAAAAATATATAGTGTAACTCCTCCCCACCTAGATACGAATTTCACTGCTTTGGGTGAAATGAGTTACAATTCTAGTTTTTGTAAAAATAATAAATAAAAGTTACAAAGGTTAATATAAAGATGATAATACAAATAAAAATTATCCACAAAATAATTATGTGTAGAGTGTTAGAGTTATAGGTATGTTTTGTTGATACAAGATGTGAAAGATGTGAGGTTTGTAATTCATGAAATTTTAAATTTTTAATTTCTAATGTAGTGTTTAAAAGCTGTGAGGCTTGAATATTTAAAGTTTGTTTATCAAACAATGTTAGAGAACCATGAGTTTGACTGGATGAAAATACAGTTTTATTATGATACAAAATTGAATTAAAGTTTGTTTTAAACTAAATAAATTCCTGTCATATGATAGTTTACTGTTTCTTTTTCTTGTTGAACTTGAAGATCATCCGGGTTGTAAAATGCTATGAGAATGTAGCGTGTTCCTGGGATTTCTTCGATGTGGTTTTCTTCTTGATGTAGACGTGTGTAAAGACAATTTACACTGGATGATTTTTGTAAAATATCTTGAATACATAAGTCATCGTGGTGAGATAAGTCAGCTGTATGACAGTGGTGAATGCTGTTTCTTTTGATACATTGATGATTAAGAAATTTAAAGTTGTTATTAATATTTAAGAGATATTTGAACTTTGGAATTATTGTTATGATTTCATCCTTTACAATAGATGGAATGGGTATAAATTATACAAACTATAAACAGTTTCTTCAAAAATTGGAAGTGCTAAAGTATAAATAATCTCATTTTCATGCAAAGCACATTGTACAGATATTGTGCGTTCTATATCTAGGATAAATTTAAATTGAAATGGATAAAGAAATTTGTTATTGTAATGTGGAGCTATCTTTTCTAATTCTTGAAACAATGTTTTCGTATTCATTATAGATGGATGTAGAATATTTAGTTTACAAAAGGTTAAAGAAGTTTCTATATCAGAAATGGTAGTAGAAATTAAAGAGAAAATAAGTTGGATGTGATCTAATAATTTTTTAATTGTTAACAAGGTAACTACGGTCCCTATATCATTAATTTTTCGTGCAATATGCAGCGTATTCTCTTGTATGGTTTTAATAGTATTATTAAATTGACTAATTAAATCACTGTTTATCGAATATTGGTTATGTAAATTAAATTAAATTATTATTAAATTATCATTATTAAATTAAAATTAAATTATAAAAATTAAAGTCTAATCATTTAATTATACTATTTTATTGTATAAAATATTTTCCATAATTTGGCTTATAATGCCATCTCTTAAACTAGGAAGAGTTCATATTCCTTGAACTCGTTATGTTGTTTATCAACAATAATTATTCTTTTTATCATTCTTTATTTTTTTTATTGTTATATAGTTTGGGCATTTTAACTGCCATCTTTTCACATCAATATAAGTCGTATCCAGCGACCTTATTGTGTATATTGAATTATTTCTAATGCTCTTTTTTTTTATTATTATTGTTATATAGTTTGGGCATTTTAACTGCCATCTTTTCACATCAATATAAGTCGTATCCAGCGACCTTATTGTGTATATTAAATTGTTATTTATATTAAATTATTTCTTATGCTTTTTTATTTTAAAGAAAAAAAAAATTATTTTAAAGCAAAAAAAAATTATTTACTAATATTAAAAAAATTAGTTTTAAATAAACATAATTATTATAGCTTGTAATTATAGCTTGTCTTAAGCGAAAGAATGTGTCCGGTGCGAGTGCTTTATCTCAGTTCTAAGAATGCTGACTCGGTCCAGCTCTTTCATCTGGGGGTCTACCAACATCGTACGTTTGTCCTTTCTTTTGCGGTCGTTTTATATTTTTTAAATGAATTTTTTCTCGCGTGTTATAATGTTTTTTATCAATTACAGCGGTTTTACTATGTTTAATTATTTTTTTTAATCTTTTCCTTTTTAAATTTATTTTTTAATTTCGATTGTTTTTGCCTATTAGCTACAAATACTGTTTCCGGGATTTCGTTTGGCAATTCTTCGCGATTTTTATTCATCCTGGTTATATATTTTTCTTTTGCTACCTGATTCCTATGATTTATTTGTTCATGCAAAAAATTTTTACTCTTTCTTTATGTTTTGCAACATAATCATTTATGATTTGATTATTGAGATCTATTGCAACGGGCGAGTCTATATCTAAATGTCCAGATATTATTTCGATTGGCTTTAGTTGTGTGATGGAATGAATAGTGTTGTTATACGCGAGTACGGCATATTTAATTTTTTTTTCCATTGCGTCTTTTTTGAATTCGTCTCTATTATTTAATAACCGTAAATGTTCTATTAATGTGCTATGAAATCTTTCAATGGGTCCGTTTGATTGAGGTGATTGAGTAGCTGTATAATGTAGTTGGATTCTGTGTAATTTTAATAAATCGGATAATAATGAGTTTCTAAATTCTAAACCGTTATCTGTTATTATTTGTTTTGGTAACCCGTGATGAGAAAAATGAGAAATTAATTTATTAACGACTTCAGTTGCTTGACCATTTTTTAATTTATAAACTTGCGCAAATTTTGAAAAGGAGTCGATTAGAGTTAAATATTTTTTGTTTTTTCTAGTGTGATTGTATCCATGTGAACTATTTCAAATGGTTTTTTTAGATGGTGTTTGAGTAACGTTATATTGGAGTTTTAAAGGATTCCGATCATATTTTGATACCGTACAAATTTCGCAATTATTAATTTGAATTCGAATTAAGTTTTTCATATTAAGGCCAATAATACAATCTTTTTATTCGATTAAATGTTTCCTTCCGAACCGCGGTGGTTTGTTTTGCCAATGTGGTAATCATTTATTAAACTATTTTGTTCATCAGGATCTTGAATATCGATTAATCTACTTGTAGTTTTTACAAAATTTAATTCCGAATGTTTAAAATATTTTACCATGGTTTCATAAAATTGGGTATAAAAATCAGTTTCAAAGAATAAATAATATTTAACTTTTGGTTCAACGAATTCTTTAATTAATTTTATTATATCTTGTTCGAAATTTTCCTTTGATATCTGAGCGATAATTCTGTTTTTTAGAATTATTAAACAGTTTTTCGATTTTGGGTTTCGCGGGATTAATATCAACTAAATTTAAAATAATCTGATTTTTTCCTAAATTTACTGGAGAGTCTGCTATTGGTATTTCGATTATTGTATTTCCTAAAGTATTAGAGTGAACGGAATTTGTTTCAGATTCTTCTGTTATATTATCTAAATTTTCATTTTCATCAAAATTTACGATAAGAGATGCATTTTCCGATGTTTCATTTTCGCGGTAAAATTGTTCTATTAAATCATTAATAATAGTATCAGGGTCTTCAGATTCTGTTAAATTAATTTCTACTCGCGATAGTGCGTCAGCGACTTTGTTTTCATGACCTTTCTTATATTTTATTTCAAAATTAAATTCTTCGGTTTTTAGTTTCCAACGATATAATTTTGAGTTTGGATCTTTTAATGATTGTAACCACTGAAGTGGTTTGTGATCCGTTTGAATGATAAATTTTCTGCCATAAAGATATGGTCGGAAATATTTGGTAGCCCAAACAATAGCTAGAAGTTCGCGTTCAATAGTGGACAGTTTTGATTCACTTTCGTTTAAAGTACGGCTCGCGTAAGCTATCGGAAGATCTCGTCCTCCGTGCGTCTGTGACAATACAGCGCCCAAGGCTACGTTTGATGCATCTGTCGTTAAACAAAATGTTTTGTTGAAGTCCGGATATTGCAGGATGGGATTATTAATCAAAATATTTTTACTGGTTTCAAAACTATCTAAATAATTTTTATCCGCGATGTTAATTTTCGATCCTTTTTTTAAACATTGGGTCAAAGGTTTTGTGAGGTGTGCAAAATTTGGAATAAAACGGCGATAATATCCTAGTAGTCCAAGGAAAGCTTTAATTTGTTTAGTAGTCTTCGGTATGGGATAATTTTTTATAGCAAGGATTTTATTAGGGTTTGGTTTTACTCCGTTTGATGTGACGAGATGTCCTAAATATTCTATTTCCTTTTTTAGAAATTCGGTTTTATCGGGCTGAATTTTTAAGTTAGATTCTCTTAGTTTTTTAAAAACTTGCTTTAAAATTGATAAATGCTCCTGAAGGGACGTACTGTAAATTATTATATCATCTAAATAGGCAACACAATTTGGAACGCCCATGAGTATGTTGTTAATCACTCTCATAAATGTTGGTGGACTATTTTTTAATCCAAAAGGTAACCTTAGGAACTCGTAATGACCGTTTACGGTTGAGAATGCTGTTTTAGGGATACTCTCTTCATCCAATAAAATTTGATGAAACGAACTTGTTAGGTCGATTGTTGAAAAGTAACTGCTTTTGCCTAATTTATCCAGCAGTTCGGTTATATGCGGAATAGGATACTTATCATCGACCGTTTTCTCATTTAATTTCCTATAATCAATTACTATTCTCCACTTTTGTATTCCCGATTGGTCTAATTTTTTTTGGAACTACCCAAATTGGACTATTGTAAGGTGAAAAAGAAGGGCGAATGATTTGTTGCTCTAGCATTTCGTCAATTTGTCTTTTCACTTCGTTTTGAAATATTTGAGGATATCGGTAATTTTTTTAGTATAGACTGGGATCTCGTCTTTAGTTAGGATTTTATGTTTGATTTGCGTATTTGCAGTTAGTGGAGTACCTTTTAAATAAAATAGATCAGAATATTGTTTTATTAAATTTTGAATTTCTTTTTTTTCTTCTTCTTCGTTAAATGGTCCGTGCGAATAAGATTTTTGACTTCATTGAAATCTGATTCTTTTGTTTTAATTAAATTTATATTATGAGATTCGTTATTTTTAAAAATTCTGATTGGTTTCACAAGGATTGGGGTTTTAATAGTTAATCTAAATGACCGATCCGAATTATTTTTTACCGTACATATAGCTTCGTTATTTTTAATTGAAATTAAACCTTCATGAATTTTAAGACAATTATTGAAATCGGTATGAGGAATGATTCCTTCTCCATTTGAGATATTTTTGATTGGAATTTTGATTACGGTTTCAGAATCGTTGTTTAAGATGTAAGTATATTCAGATTGAGGGGGTCTGTTGTCATAATGAATTGTTAAATTGCCAAAAGGTGTGATTAGTATATCATTTACTAAATCAATTTTCGCACCTAATAATTTAAGACTGTCTGTTCCAAACAATAAATCGAATTTAGGATGGAAGTCAAAAATGCCAAATTTCAGGGGAGTTTTGGTGTTGGGAAATAATTTAGATGAATCTACATTAGCGTTAAAATTTTGTATAGAAGAACCGTGCGCGCTAGTAAGTTTAAATGGTTCGTGAGTAATGTTATTAAAAAAATATTTATTTGCTACAAGGACGGATACAAGCGATTTTGTGCACGCAGTGTCTATTAGAATTTTTAAGTTTGACTTTGGTGGAATTATATATGGAAGAGCACTAAAACGGGTTTAAATTAAATAGGTCTATTACGTCCATGGTTCCTGTGCTAGGCTGGGATCTAAAAAATTACTTTGATCACTATCCAGATTATTTGATCAGTGTATTGTTGATTTTCTTGATGATCGTCTGGAAATGATACAGTGGGATAGTCGGGTGGTTGAGCATTTGGTAATTCAGTAATTTGGGATTCACTTACGGACTGTTCCGAGTTTAGATTATGAAGTTCTTCAATTTCTAGGTTTGGGTTTTTTCCGAACTGGGGTATTGAGAAAAGATTTAAATTTTACACTTTGATCAGGTTGTCTCTGATATTGGGAATTACTTCTATAATTACTATTGACACTCATAGGGGTTGACTGATTAGGTTGTTGGGGTCTATATTGATGATATTGGTGTGGTATATATTGATTAGGTTTATATATATATATGTTTTAGATTAAATATCTTTAATATAATTTAAATAAATATCTTTTAAAGTTCATCTTAGTATTCCTATGTTGTTACCACAGCTTGGAGTTTTATTCAATACTTTACTTTTACTAATTTATACCCTGCCCCTAATTACACAAAAGCCACCAAGAATTAGTGTCTAAGTTATTTGATTTAGTGCTATATTTTCTATTATTGGTCGTGTAACCAACTGTACTCTTATCAGTTGCTATCAGGTGAAAAATTATTGGTAAGGTTAGTGAATATACTGTATTGAATAATATTATAAAGTTAAAGATTAGTATACATTGATATACTCGAGAGACACCACAGATTTACATTTTACTCTTATTACAGGCTATTAACAATATTTAATTTCTTATTTAAGGGTTTGTGTTACGGCGAGGTCTTGTCCATCTTCCGCGACGGCTCTTGATCGTATCAGCATCAAGTACCGCCAAGCTTTTCTAAAATAGATCCCTCTTATTATCTGAGCAAATCTTAAATATTAGTATATCCCCTCCATCTAACCTTCTAATTTCTTCAATTGAATTTTAGATTTTTCAAACCTTTTTCTAAAAGTGGTATTTTTCAATATCTGCATTCAGAAGTCAACGGCCAAATTGAGGTTTATGTTAATAACTATTGTGTTCAAAACTAATAAAATAACGGACTCTTTTGATATTGATGCACTTCATGGAAAATTGGTGCTTGTCAGATATTCACACAAGTATCTGATTTGTATGCCATATAAAAACACCATGTTTTTTCCGGTTTTAAAAGTAAATTTCTCCATGAAATCATTAATGTGATCATAACATTTAAAAACTAGTTAAGTTTGCATGATTGTAAGATTGGCATTTATATGGATTGTTTTTTTTCGAAAAAAGTTGAGCGTTAAAGTATTATAAGAAATTGAAATTTTCCTAAATAAGGTAGTGATCAAGCAAGATATTCTTTAGCCCCCAAGTTCGTAAAATTTAAGGTTACATGTACTCTGGTCTTATAGAAAATATAATTTTAAATCCGAAAATGTGGTCAAAATATGAAACAAGTTTGAGCAAAGTGGAGATATTATATTTATGTCAAAAAACGTGGTTTCATAAAAACAATGTTTGAATTATCATATTTCTGGAATGGATTAAAATATGGAGGTAAGTTTCAGCGGCATGTTTCTCTATTTTTGGTCTAGTATCACTAATTTTTTTTTTTTTTTTTTTTGACCGACCGATGTATATTATATTGCAATCTCATTCTATTTAATCTTCCAGGATGATGATGACTCCTTTCTTTTTTTTCTATTATTTTTGTTTCTGCATATCTCTAATAGCATGAAGTTTCGATTAGCTGTTACCCTTAACTGTAGCATTTTAACGCAATGATTTCTGAAAATTATTCCTGTTGTCAACGATCATATCAGTGGTGCCTAGGTTTCGAAAATAACATTGTGGAGATGATTCTATTAAGGATTATAATTGTATTATTTACGTAAGACGCCTTATCAATAATGGTTTAAGCAATACCTATGGGATTAACGAGTTGCCGAAGGACCAGCTTTGAGAGTGAAACCTAAGATCCCTGTGGAGGTCCTTGCTGCCTTGTTGCGGAAAGCTAAATAAGATTAAGTGCCCTAGCCTTTGTGCCCTCTGCGCCTTTGTAGGATTGAGGTTGGGCAATTCCTCAGCGTGTTTGTCCAATCGGCCCACCCTGACAAATCCGCAGTGGTCAAAGATCCAATAACACTGAGACCACAAAGGAAGCCTCATTAGCTGTACTATTGGCGGTTAACTGGTACAATGAACCCTCCACAGTTTTTACCCTTTATGAGTCAAATATGCTTAGTACCGATTGGGTCTAGGAAATATTTGTTGTATTTATCTTTTCTTTTTTTTTTTTTTATTCCTTAACATTAACAGAAATTAATATTCTTAACTAATAATTAACATTCTTCTTGAGAAAGATCTTGTTTTACTAGTCCGTGTTATTAAACGATAACTGTGGTACTCATGCCTTGCAAATGCACTTGAACAATAAATATAATGCTTCGTAAACGGATCGTGAGATTATCACTAATTTTATAACATATATTTTTTAATCAGATCATAAATAAACTCCTGAATAATTTAATCCATAAAAAAAAGCGTGCAGAACACGTACAACTCTATATTTGGTGTCAAAACAATTTCATCACATACCATCTCTCCTAATCAAATACTGCCCTTCCTGCGTCATTACTCTCATAAAGCCTTTTGTAAATTCTCATCTGGTTATCTGATGAATGATGAACTTGGCTCATGTGGGTACAGTCCGTTGCTCCAATCCTACTAGTACAAGGTGTTTCTAAACAAAATTTTAATTATCTTGATTCCTCTCATCAGCAAAGGCTTTTTGCGGATATTTTGTTAATTTTCGTGTCACATGAATGCATTAAGCAGTCTCAATAGCTGTTGAAAACTGAATCAAAGAGTTCACTATCTTTGATATCATACTACACTGTAAGATAGACATGTCTTATGTTTACCCAGTTACTAACAGTTGACCTGAACCGACTTTGCAGTTTTATAAATCTATATCACCACAAACCATCACTTTCTTAGTATTAGCATTGACGTAGGAGCGGAAAAATAGAGAGGATTTTGCGGATCACTTTTAAAGAAACTATAATTGTACACTTGTGACTATGATCCAAGCCAGAGGAGAAACTAATGTGTACTGAAAAATGTTTATCCTGATTCTAAATATTTGTAGCATCCGTAAATGTAATTGTTTCAAATATATTTTTGTTCTACATTCATATTCATATCACATTATTTCTAAAAACTTTTTATATTTAATAAAAAATAATTAAAATGATGCATAAAAAAACTAACAAATTTTCTAATAGTTTATGCTGTTAAAGAGAGATATGTAATGATGCTTTGAACGTATGAGTGTGTCAGTAAGCATATATGTGCTACCACAGGTGTAGCTTTGGTGAACCTCAGAATTGACCTGCCCCACATTCCCTTTGATATCATGAAAGGGTTCATACATATTGTACCCCTCGGTTGTCGTAAAATTACCATACCTGGGAATAATCTTATCTTTATCATACACAAACAAATAATGGTCGGGTATGTCCCATGTACCTATGTATGTATCATGTATTATTACAGATACTCCTATGGATACTTAAAGACCATTCACTGATTTCCATACAAATTCATATTACGTTCATTTATAATGTGTATTCACAAAAATTCAATTCTTGCACAGTAAATTTGATACAATATTAAACTAAATTAATAAAAGTTAAAATAAATCGAAAGTGGGATAATAATATGTACAATAGCCGATGGATGACATAAGTACTTTAACTTATGATGGATTTATATAATAAGCTGTACATACAAATTTGCTTAAATGTATACGTATGTATATGTATACATATATATGTGTGTATCATTTAAGACAAGGAATAGTACAATTACTTAAGAAACAAAATTCTCAATAGCTACTCTATATATGGCATGGGATATGAACATCTTGCAAAAAAAAAAGTTACTTAATTTATAATTGAATGAACGTAGAGAATGCAGAATGAATTTCATAACTAGAGAACAATACGATATTTTTCTTCTATTCTCAAAACTCCAAATAATCTGGATTTCTTCAGCAACGTGAAAAGGAAAAGATAACCTAACGAGGTATAAAATAAACAGCCATGCAGTCCACTGTTTAAATTATTTTTCCATTAAACTATGCGGTAAATCCACCTTGAATTTGCATTTAAATTACCTTTTATAAGCAAATATTTTGAAAATACTCCTGCTGGTTGTATATATTCAAAGTTAAAGCAAAATTGAATTGACATATAGCTCTTTGGTTAATTTTATTTTTCTATTTACATAATTTGTTTTGCAGATATTATTTAATTTAATATTGAAATTATATATTTTTTTTTAATAAAAATTTTTTTTTGCTTTAAAATTTTTGTAGCTTATTGTATACCGGTCTACCATTTTTTTTCTTGTCATTCTCTTTTGGTCAACCAATCTTCCCCTCAGTCTTCTGCACTCTAAAATCACTTTGGTAATATCGATGTAATGAGGAATACATATAAAAGATTATCTTCTTGGATCTTAATTCCATGTTTTAGTTCCTAGAAGACATTTTATAATAGACATTTCAGTTATCTAAATATTTATAAAAAAAACAACAAAAAAACTCTTAAAAAGTAAATGTTAGTTGCTTCTTCATAACGAAATGACTCGTTTTTTACTTTTTTATCATGAACTGAAAATATTTGTAATATTACCGTTAATATCAATTTTCAATTGATGATTTGAACGTGTTAACTTGAAATTTTATTTTTAAAAATATTATCCTGAGCTAAGAACCAAAGAAAGATGATAGAACAATTTAATTTATAGGAAATGTAATTAAGTAATAATATTATAATAACTATTTTCGTAATGTTATTAATTCTGATAAGAACAGACTTTTCAGGGAAGATCAATATTCAACTTTAGCAAAATTAAAATTGTATTTATTGTCCGATCTTATCGATTATGACATCCGCATTCGTTGCAGTTTTGAGTCATCCAAGTTCAGCAGCCCATAATCTTTGTTTTAACTCCGCTGTACGTTTAACTTTTCAATCACTTCTAACATGTTTTTAGTAATGTTTTTTGAGAATACAGCTGTACTATGATTCCACCATGATCCTTGTACTGCCTCTTCTAATCCCCAAAGACTTAGATCAAGCAATGGTGTAACCGATGGCGTATAAAAGTACATGAATCAAAATGTACGTACAGAATGTATACCGTAAGCTATAGTAGTTCTTGTCTAACAGTTCTGCTTGATGAATTTCCATTTCCGGATCCAACATAGCGCGATGTCTCCGTTTCTGATGTGAGAAGAATCACATTGAACCCACATTCTAGACCAAAACAGAGGAGAATTTGACAAAAGATTAAGCTAATCATTCCAAATAAATAACTCAACATTCAATAGATAATAAGCTTTTCATTCATAAAACTATTCTTGTTAAACTATCCGCAACAACGGACTAGAATCGGGGAAACAGTAAAACAATCAAAAATCAAACTTATGTAATCCTTCTTAACAAAAATCATGAAAACCATAACTGACAGTTCTTACTTCGTCTCCAACAGAACATTACATCATGATCTTTGCATTCCTTATTACTTTCACTTCATATCGAAGAAATTTCCAAAATATTATCAAAACATTTCCGATCACGCAAAACCTCTTGCTTGGTCGCTATCCAGTCCTTCTCATCCTTATACAATCCTCCTCTCAGGTTACAATATCAGCAGCTTCGAGATAAATTGGAAAATTCAGCAGTGGTTTTCGGCTTTATCGCTCTTGCTCTGCCTACATTGTTTGACCCATCTATCACATGGATACTTTACTTTTATTTATTTATATTTTGTTTGTGTTTGTTTTTGTTTTTTATTTGTATCATATTTTCTTTTAATTTTAATGTTATGCCTTTATTTAATGATTTTTACAGACTACTTCAACATTTACTAGACAAACGATCAAACCTCCCAATTCATTACATATGACTTATTTTCATGACTGTTATTAGACCTATTTGGACGTACGGAGTTGAGCTTTGGGGCTTTACTAGGCCGTCCAATTCATCTCGTATCCAATCCTTACAATCCAAAATCCTTCGAAAAATCCTAAATGCCCCTTACTTTGTCACCAATAAGCTTATCCATAAAGACCTTAATGTTCCATATGTTGCTGAGTTAGCCCAAACCAGATACCTATCCTTTTATAGCAAACTTTATGATCATTCAAATCCATTAGGATTACAACTCGCTTCCCATTCTATTCCAGAATACACTCCTGCGCCTGAAAAGAAGATGGCCTCGGGACCTGTCAATATGTAGAATTTATTTCTTATTAGAATTTAAGCTCCATAACCACTCAAATCCATTAGTTTCTCAACTTGCTTCTCACTCCATTCCCGATAATCCTCCGAGGCGTCTGAAAAGAAGATGGCCTAGATATCTTCTAGTGTAAATTTTTGTTGAAGTGCTACTAATAAGTAGTTCTTCCCAAGTTGTTACATGTCATTGTAATCATTATCAGCTCATTTACTTGAAGTACATATTTGTATAATTGTAAATTTCAATAAATTGATATATATATATATATATATATATATATATATATATATATATATATATATATATATATATATATATATATATATATATTGGCGTAGGGATGTGGCGACCCCATCGCCCAGTCGTCAGACTGCAGACAGCCTCTGGCCCTCCAGGTTGGGGGAACAATAACTCTGACACTCAAACAGGACACACTGCACAGCACACAACATACACACTAATTCTACAGACTAAGGTCAACTACAGTACACACCCTAGGATCACCTTCCCTAGGTAGCCGCTCCAGACGGAGGAGCTTGTCAGGATGCTCTGAGGAGGCTGCCCCTCCACCTGAATCGGGGGCAATGGGCTGATAACCCATTCCCTTTAAACTTCTTTATTACGAACACACAAAGGAAAAATAGCCGGACTGTTCTAAGGTTAAGACCTCCGCTAGGAAATGGACTATTGCAAATTGGAACTTGGAACGTGAGAAGTATATTTCAGCCTGGAAAGAGTAGAATGTTAGAGCAAGAGCTGATGAAATATAAAATGGATATTGTAGCTCTACAGGAAATAAGATGGAAGGAAGTCGGTATAGTGACACTTCAGGATTACACTATATTCAATAGTGGCAGCAAAACTAATATGTTAGGAACTGGTTTTATGGTACGAGATGCATTAGGAAAAGCAGTGATTGATTACGAAGCAGTTAATGAGAGAATTTGTAGGATAAGATTGAAAGGAAGGTTTTTCAATGTATCAATGGTGAGTGTACATGCCCCAACAGAAGACAAACCAGAGGATGAGAAAGATGAATTTTATGGGACACTCGAGAGAGTGGTGGATAAAATCCCGAAGTATGACGTGAAAGTGGAGATTGGAACGCGAAAATTGGTAAGGAGAGTGTTTTCCATCCAGTTATAGGAAGACAAAGCAAACACGATGTTTCCAGTGATAATGGGATACGTCTAATTGACTTTGCTGCATCAAGGGGAATGAGAGTGAGTGACACCTTTTTCCCTCATAAGGATATTCACAAGGAGACTTGGGTATCTCCAGATGGCAGGATCCGCAATCAAATTGATCACATATTAGTGGATAGTAGGCACGCATCAGACATATCCAAGAGCCCACGGGGAGAGAAAAATGATCTTTAATCGAGAAAAACTGCAAAATGAGGAGATCCGTGATTTGTTTTCGAGGAAAAGTTGGAGAACTTGGAGAATACAGAATCATTAGAAGAAAACTGGGATGCATTTAAATATATATTGAAAATTGAAGCAACTGAGGTGCTGGGAGAAAGACAGCAGAAAATGAGAAATGATTGGTTTGACGTAGAATGTGAAGAAGCAATTAGAGAAAGAAATTGTGTGCTAGAATAAAAGTGCTACGAAGGGAAACAAGAGCTACTACAGAAGACTATAAAAGAAAGAGGCTGATCGTAAAAAAGCTGTGTAGAGAAAAGAAGAGGCCTAAGAGAGAGAGAAACTTGAGATGATACAGGAAGAATTCAATGTGAAGAACAATTGGAAATTTCATTAGGGTGTTAAGGAAATAAGGACGGGATATGCACCAAGGCCAACATTTTATAAAGACAAAGAAGGAAACCTACTAGGAAATATATGGGTTGAATATTTTGAAGACTTATTGAGTGTGTGCAGGATAGAGAGTCACGGAGATACAGAAGTGCCGCAGGAGGGATGGAATGAGGAGGGAGTTGATGAGGAGGAGGTACCACCAGATCAGGAGGAAATAGTCGAGATAATTGGTTTCCTGAAAAATCATAAATCGTCAGGTCTTGACAAAATTCCGGCTGAATTTCTCAAGTATGGAGGACAGGCAGTAACCACGCATATATACAAATTAATATGGGATATATGGATTCAAGAAAGTATGCCAAAAGACTGGTGTAAAGCTATCCTTTGCCCGATCTATAAGAAAGGCGATAGAATGGCATGCGAAAACTACCGTGGAATAGCGCTCCTATCAACAGTATATAAGGTGTTGTCTATTGCAATCAACCGGAGATTGGTAACGTGGGCTGAGAGAGCCTTAGGAGATTATCAGTGCGGTTTTAGACAAGGAAGGTCCACAACGGACTTAATATTCTCTCTAAGGCAGATGTTGGAAAAAAGTTATGAGCATAATATAAGTCTACATCACCTTTTTGATGATTTCAAGCAAGCGTATGACTCAGTAGATTGGGGAAAAGTGGCAAGGGATATTAGATCTCTAGGTGTTCCATCAAAGTTAGTAAGATTGCTTGAAATGACCTGGAAAGTTTCAGGTAAGGGTTGGTGGAACATTATTGAAAGAATTCGAAGTGACTGGCGGCCTAAGACAAGGTGATCCTCTGTCACCCATAATATTCAATCTGGTCCTTGAAAAAGCGACCCAACACATGGCTTATGCGGATGACGTAGTCATCACAGCACGGTCATTTCCTGCACTTTCTGGGGTTTTGGAAGAGTTTGAAAGGTCGGCTATGAGCAAGGGATTGGTCATTAATTGCAGCAAGACGGAATACATGGAGACTTCAAGATGCCTACAAGGATATGGAGATGAAGAAGTACAAATTAATGGGCACAAATTTAGGCGCTGCAACACGTTTAAGTACTTAGGATCTCTAATAATATAAAAAAATGATATGAAATTAGAGATCAAAGCAAGAATAGCGGCTGGCAGCAGATGCCTTTTTGCCCATAAAGTAAATTTATGCAGTCTCGTGAAGTGTCTCGATCTGCCAAATTTGCGGTCTACAAAACTGTAATAAGACCTGTTGTGACTTATGGACTTATAGTGCTGGGTGCTGACCCAAAAGAGTGAGAGGTTGCTGAGGATTTGGGAAAGGAAGGTCCTCAGAAAAATCTTCGGTCCGGTGAATAGCCACGGGAATTGGAGAATAAGAACAAACCTCTGGAGTTGGAACAATTGTTCGGTAAACCCAACATAATTTCAATAGTCAAAGCAGGCAGATTAAGGTGGCTCGGCCACGTGCAAAGGATGACGGAAGATAGACTTCCAAAAAAGATGATGAACGGCAGGCCGGAAGGAAAAAGGTTGAGAGGAAGGCCAAGGCTGACAACGTTCAAGATGACCTGCGAAAACTGGGTGTGAATGGTTGGAGGAGGAAGGCGGAAGATAGACATGAGTGGCTGTCTGTACTTTGTGAAGCCAAGGTCCGACTAGGACTGTAGCGCTCTATTATAAATATAAATATATATAAATATATATATATATATATATATATATATATATATATATATATATATATATATATATATATATATAAATAAATATAAAATGATTTCTTTTAAATAAGGTAGGATTGTAGGTTTATTACTCTGTATTGTGCTGTATTGTAAGTCTGTCAGGGAAAAAAAAGTGTTTTTAGTCATTATTAAGACGCAGTAAGCGTTTTATTTTCCTGTCTATCAATTCAGTAATTCAAAGCGGTTTTTAGTAATTTTTAAACGTTTTTAGAACCCCTAATTATCTAAAAAAACACAATATGTGCCTAAATGAATAATTTTGGGGCCTTATTAGGAAGAATAACTTAAACAGTTTTCACAACGCTATCTGCTTAAATAGAGCTTTAAAGAAACAGTTAAAAAGATTTTTTTTTTTTTTTTTTTTTTTTTTTTTTTTTTTAGTTTACATAAGTTAATACACATGGAATTATGTGGAATGACTCTATTTTATGAGAAATATTTTTATTTAAGCTAAAATAATAATTTCTCACTATATATTTTTTTATAGCACCAAGATGGTTTTCTTGTGGAAAAATAAATAATAAATTAAACTAATCTTAATAAACTTTTGAAGTTTTCTCATATTATTTTGATTACATTTTTTGTAATAAGATTTAGACGTATGATTTTATTGTAAATTGTAAAATAAGTAGTTTTCATTTTTCGTTTGTTTTTCATGGATTTTTCATAGGCCTCATACCTTAAAACTTGAATTTATATAAATATTTAATGTTCTGTAAGTGTACGATTTATTTATTTTTCCCAGTTTTCATTTATTTATACCAAATATTGGACTATAAATTTCATTTTCCCTTAGATCTACGGAACTGAATTTTATAAAAAATTAATAGGGTCATATTGAATACAAGAGGATGACCTAGATATATTTATCAATAATTTCGAGTTTTTATTTATAAAATAAAAGTAGAAAACAACATTAGAATTCAGCGGAAGAAGGTTCCATCGGGCAGGTATGACCCCAGGTAACCTCGAATTTTCCTTTGAGGGAAATTTCCCTCCCTCCGGCCGAGCTGCTCAGTATTCAACACCGGCGCTAGGTAACATCTCTTCCGCGATAGCCTACGGCCTATCTTGTGTAATGCATGCATGGAACTACCTCTAGTATTTCATCCCACAATTATTGAAGCAATATTTACTTAGAATGAATGAACTCAAATCATTAATTTTTTTATTAGGCATGGGCCGAATATTCGGCGAATAGGGAATAAAGAACTTAATTGTGATTAAAATAAAATAGTAGGTTGCGTACTATTTTATTTTAACCACAATTTTAATTGGTGTCATAATTGAAAAAAATATTAATTCATAATTGATATGATAAAGGTTAGGAAATCAAAAAGAAACTGCTATTTTAGCAATTTACATAGATATGTTGTTGTTTTTTTTACAATCTAATGTAAGATATTCCTGTTTTTTATTTATAAGTCCATTAATACGACATATTTTTTCAGCATGATTAAATTCCATGTTAATTGCTGACGTTTAATTTATTTTTCTACCTAACACTCCGGCCCCTTTGCAAAAAAAACAGAAGAAAAATATAATATAATTCTTTCAATTTTTAAAAGGCGTAACTCCCCATATTTTTTATTCATTCATTACGACATGTTTCAGAGCTTATTTGCTCCATCTTCAGGTTCTACAATCATTTATATTCTATTTACAATTCTGTGCCATTTTACTATTATATTTAACAATATTTGAATTTTTACCTTACAACTGTGATATTCTCACATGGTCACATTAATTCACACTGACACTCACTGGACAATTTTCAATCAATGTTTTGTTTATTTATTACTAACATTGTGGCCTTTTAATTTAGTTTTCATTTAGCCTTTCCATTTCATTCTATTAGCTGTATTGTTATTAATATTTACATTTTTATTATTGTTGATTACCAATGATTTTTATTCCTATATAAACTAATTATATTTTCAATCTAACTATTAATTTTGCATAACTTGTACCTATTTTATGTGCATGTGTTTTGTAGTTTACAGCCTGGTCTATTGTTTTATTTATACAAATTGCTTCCATTATTTCTCTATTTTTTGTTTTATTTTCATGATTTAATATCGTTGTATTTTCCAAGTCAAATTCATGTTTGAATTTGTTTATATGTTCGCACAGTGCAGTCTTATTATTTTTCTCTTTATTCTTTGTTTTTTTACAGTCATATCTATGGTGGTTCACTCTTTTAATTAAATAATGTTTGGTTTCACGTAATGTATATCACAGTCTTTACAGTTTATTTTATAAAACAAATCTTTTTTAATCCGCTTGTCCACGATTTCTGTATGTCTTATAATGTTATTAATTTTATTATTGTTATATAGAGCACCGTGTGATGAATGAATAAAGAATAATGGGGAGAAAAACTTAAATTCATCTCCTTTAATGAAACAATTGAATAAAAGATAATCAAAAGCCTGTAGCAACATGTACTGATAGCTGTAAAGCTATAAACGAAGAGCCTCGAACATTGCCATTGTCACCCGAATTCCTACCAAGCAATAATAGGTTTGGCCGACTAATCAGCTTTTTTTCCAGCTGACTATTCGGCTACTGACTAGTCGGCCAAAGTCAAAGTCGGCCCATCTCTAATTTTCATATAAACAAAAAAAATATATGTTTTGTGAATACTCATAGGCATACTCACATGGTTTCCGAAACGTTATTATTGCACGAAATTGTAAACAAGAGATATATCAATTGGCATTGGTAGAATGCTGCAATTGCGTTGCATTGTGCAATCACACAATTGATCTGCAGTAAATCTAAATGACATGAACAGGCATGAGGAAGACAGAACCTAGAGGTGTATCTTAGTGACGATCTATCTATTGGTATTGTTAGGCTAGTCATCTCTAGTCCAACTCTTTTTTTAGAATTTACCGTGGTAGTTCTGGCATGTCAGCTATAGCCATATACTTTTGCCTAAGGGGTCTACTTTTTTTGTTTACCCTCAAAAATATAAGCTCTAGCTCTTTTTCTGTTACTTGAATCGAAAATTTGCGAATAATTTCCTTAATCAGAAATTTAATGGAGAATGTTTTTTTTTATTTATATGATTTTTCGTTAAGACATACCGTCCAGTAGCTAAATTGGTTTGAATGAAAAAAGTCACGTTTGAAACCCCTAGTTTCTCTCAAATTTTATATTGAATAATCATTGATTGTTAATTTAATTAAATTAATTATTTGAGTAATTTGATTTTTTTAATTATTAAATATAGATAGGAAAAAGCCGTAGATCATTGATAGATATATTCATGGACTATTGTTTTGCCGTCAGGGAGAAATTTAGTTTTTAAAATAGTGATTTCATAAAAAAGAATGTTCCTTTACTAATTGAGTACATATTTCATCTATTAACTAGCATGGTAGAATTTCAGATTATAAATCTCCCAAGACGATATTAGCTCAGAGTATTGACATTATGTTTTACTCTGAAGAATAATTAGGTGTTTTTTAAGTGAAACAATTTTTTCTATAATTTAAAAAACTATGATTTAGGGAATTTATTTATCTGGATAAACAGAACTATCCCAATAGTGTTGTTTAAGATATTGTTCAATTATTGAGCTTTAATTTAGGACTTCTAGCCTAAAAAAAGCCCTTCTAAATCGTCGTTTTTAGCTTAATAATGGAAATCTACTTTCAATGCAGTGTTGTACTGTGAGGGCTCTGTATAGTAATGAAGTTGGATATATTTTATTCAGGATGAAATAGAATTTTTACAATGCTTCACGACGAAAAATATAAATTTTCTTTAACCAACATAATCAAATAAAAAATTAACACTTCTTTTGTTGTGAACATATAATGTCGAATATAAAACGATTTTATAAAAATTATAACAATAATCTTTATCCTTATAAAAGCGAAGAACAATTTATTGATGTGTCGTTACACATAGCTTAGGTTTATTAAATAGTTTTTGCAGACTTGTTAAAGTTTATCAAGATAGGACGACTTCGATGGGCCGGGCACGTCGCACGCATGGATGACTCGGCGATACCCAGGAGGATACTGTCCGGAAAGTTGCATGGGAGAAGAAAAGTCGGCAGGCCAAATGTGAGATGGGAGGATTCAGTGACACTGGACGCACGGACTCTGCTGGGAGTCCGAAACTGGAGAGCTGCTGCAGCTGACAGGATTGACTGGCGAAAGCTTTTGGAGGAGGCCCAGTCTCGGTGACGGGATGTAGAGCCACCGATGCTGATGCTATTAAATAGTTTTACCTTTTTATCTTGTCCCTCTTTGTTGTTTTTCCTAAATAGGGGTACACCCCTTCCACCTAACCTTTGAATTTCTTCTCCTGATTCTGATTCCTTTGTTTGAAAAGTTTTTCCAGGTCATGGTTTTTCAGTTTTTCCATAGTGGACATAAGTGGGTCAGTGGTACAGATAAGTATGTTCTCATTAGGTGCCCTGCCGAAAGGCAGTTCCTTGTTGTTATAACAATAATTAAATAACAATAATAAGTTTAGTTATTAGTTTGCTATTAATTAAATATATTAAATTAGATAACTTTTATTCTTCTAAAGTTGTCGCCAAGTAACCTCACTAGATTCGTCTAGCTGTAATCTCATTGAAGAAGTGACCGCAGGTAATTGTAATGACACCTGGCATTTAATTGGAGCGTACTAAACCGAATAAATCGTTTCCAGTGATATAAATAAACACTTACACTGAGTGAAAATACCATCACCTTGAGTTTGTGTTTATTTTGTAGCATCAGTATCCTAGCTAATGATGGAAAAATTGTCAGCATGTTACGCACAGGGGATGTGTATCCTCGATATTACTTACATATTATTATAGGCCAGATTATGTAGGATTGGTATAAAAACTGGTGAATAAGGAACCATTGCAATTTCTAATTATGAGGAGATCAAGAAAAGAAATGGAATTGATGGATTCAGTTTCAATAGTAAAATGAAGAAGATAATGGCAAGAGTTAAAAGCCGAAAGAATACTTGGAATGGGATTATGGAGTCAATATGGTTGTTGAGGTTGTAAAGTACCCAGATTCGAAATAAAGTTTAAGATGGCAGGAAAGAAGAGCGGGTTAGGGGTTTCTAAAATTGACTAATTATTAGCAACAATTTGGAGGGCACAGTCAATGGTTAAAGATAAGGAAAGAGGTTATCGTCATTAAGGTAGGCCAGGATTAAGCTACTGAGGTTGATAAGGAATTTAAGTTGATCTTGACGGTGGAAACATTGTCTAATCTGTTATGATTGATCCCTATCAATTTCATCATTCAACTCAAAATACGTGAATTAAATCGACAATGACGTGATTAGAAAAGTAATAACTTGGATCGCTACAAACTGAACAACGCTCAAGCATATGCTAGTCTAAAAAAATGTAACATTTTAAATTACATTAATAGATTTTGAATAAAATTGAAATGTATTTATCCTTCATTTTTAAACCAATCTAATGTTGTTTATAGATTCTCTATTCATTAAATCTACTTAGGCGGTATTAATCCAAGATATTCATTTCGAGCCCGAAATATGTGAAGGTATCCTTTATTCCTTCCGAAAATCGGTGTTGGTAATTATCCAGAAGAAGAGAGCTTAGTTGTTCTGGCCATCAGAGTCCCAGCCATCAATCAGCCTTAGCACCATCTGCATTCCTCCTACATCCAATTACTATCCGCTTTAAGGATTTGTCCAATACGTTTTCCTTTCACTATGCAATTTATATTTTTAGCACAGATAAAGGCTCAATTATTTATTTAAATATTTTATAAATTCTTATAATGATAATGTTCTTATTTATATGTTTAATATTGGAATATCCCGGGACTACCTTCTTTTCTAACACTTCGTAGGATTATTGGGTATTAAATGAGAAGCAAAATTAATTTATTTATTTTAATTTATTAAATATCTAATAAAGTGCAGACATTAGGTTAGTGTGTGCAGACAAAAAAAAAATACCGCCTGCGATTTGTGTTTTGTCATATGACTTCTGGGGGACACCCGGGTTTTCTCAGTTTAGATCAAGGATCAAAGCAAGGATACATAGTATATGTTTCTCGGATAGGTATTTATTTACATTAGTATGTACAAAAATGTAATAATAATAATAATATAAATATGTACGATCATATATATGTACAATCATTTAATAATAATAAGACATATAAGACATAATGAGACGCGGGCTGACTAGTCTGTTGAAAGCATGTCGAATGGAGGAAAACAATATTCGCGACTATGTGCTATCTAGTGACTCGTCTTTACTATCCCTAATTGCGTCGTTAGAAAATAATCATACCGCCCTCAATTTGTTAACAGGAGCCACTCCAGAAATTGTTACTGACGCCACCTTGACTGATTCCTGGAAAAATAAAGCCTTGCATGGAAGATTTTTTTCATTCTCTAACGGACGAGGGATTGGATATCGAAGAATCCCTAACATGGATGAAATATTGCAACATCTTCTCGGAAACGGAGGTATTTCTTTTAGCTATCCAGGAACAAGTCGCAACAAAGGCATACAGGAAGCACATCTCAAATCAAAGGCAGAAGAACTCAAACAACTATGGTATATAGACTGGATAAGTGCAGGTTCTTGCCCATAATTATATCTTGTAATGGGCTGGTTCCAAAAGACACAATTTGTTCTATAGCGAAGCTGGAGCTGCCAAAATCAGTGCTAGAAAAAATGCAACAAGCGGCATTATTGGAAACTACAACAATAGTTCGGAAGTTTTTAAATTTTAAATAAACATTGATGGTTGACCATGTTTGGTACCCAGAATGTTTGCTACCACTAGGTGTGAAAAACAAACGAAATAATAATAATAATGTTTATATAATAATTATTAGAGGAAAAAGTGTAAATACGGCCACTTTCTTTTGTTTTTGACTAAAATTTACTTTCAATTTGAAAAATTCTAAATCTTTGTCTTTGATTAACAACTATATCAAGTTTCCTAAATGCTAGGAGGCTTAACAATGATTAATATCAACTAATTCATTTTAATCTTGTAAAATGCACCAGAATAAAACGCGGTGTAAATGTGGCCTTCTTCGAAAAAGTCACAAGTAGTTCAAAAAACAGGATGGAACAATACAAAATGGCAGAGAATTCATTTATTACAGGAAAAAAAAAATTGTTTCCAGGACTCGCAAACATGACTGGATCTTTCATCCCCGGCTCATTCTAAGTGTGCTAACATTTCACCCACCCTCTCCCCGTGTGTTTTCAGAGCCCCATCACAAAAGATACAGGTTGTGTCACTTGATTTTGGTTTAACCTCAACGTTGACATCTAGATTGTTATCATTATCGCTGTCCATAAGCGGAGGATCATAGTCGTCTAATGAGTCTGATGATAAATCGTATCGTTGCCTGGGTCGAATTCTCTTTTTTTTTAAGGCCTTTCGTCTTCCCACCTCTGCCCTCTGGCTGGTCTCTTACCCCGGGAATACTCAAGGAAGTCTTGAAAAGCAAGTTTTTTCAAACGATTTGGTTAACTGATTCTTTCACGGTGATCCGGTGACACTGCTGCTTTAAAATATATATAAAAGTAAATTAAAAATAATTATAAAATATTATCTATCTACCTATGGCGGACGCTCCAGTCCATAAAAGACCTGGGCCTTTGCGCACACTTTTCTCCACTCCTCTCTATCAGCGGCCAAGTTCCTCCAATTCTGGATATTTACCCGCTGTATGTACCCGTCCACTTCATAGATCCATATTTTCCTACGCTTGCCTCTTCTTGTTTCTTCTGGTTTTCCAATCCACGTTTTCCTCAGCAGCCTTTCTTCTTTAATTCTTTCTTCTTTCTGCTATAATGTATGTTTTATTGTGTAATATGTTTTGGAGATATTGTTTTGTACTCAAAGCTGACCAAAAGTCGCGCCTCAACCTCATCTGGGAATGTGGGAGGGTCCAGCAATTAATGTAATATCAATACCTCTCTGTTAAGGAGACCTTTATTTAACTTATTTCTCTGGTTTGATTTAATTTATTATCCCTAGTATTTTTCACACTAATTGAATAAAAAAAAAAAATGTTTTTTTTACCTCAATGCATTTTTTGGCAAAATTTTATTTTTAAGTTAATAGATATGAACATTTCGAATTTTACCTCAAATAATCTCATTCTAAAGAAATATTTTTCCTATGACATTATTTTTATTACTTTGACTGCATCCCTAACTATCTTCTTCTCTATTTTTATTTTAAAGGTTTCCCCAATGGTATTTTATAAATATTTATTTTGCAGATTTTACAGTCCATTGCCTTTTGTGATTTTCCTCATGATTAGGGAAATATTGTCTCATAATTCATATTCATAATACAATATTCTCATATTGTAATTCATAATTACGTTTTAATCTAACTAATTAATTTGTACACAGCATACGTTTCAATTCTTAAAAAGGATAAATACATGTGCACCTGCAGCGATCGTTCTATTTTAATTATATTTCTCAACATTTTCTCAAGTTTTTCCTCTTACTGACGTTTATTTTCTCCCTTGCCTGTCTTATACCACCATAATTTAATATTGTATATTTCCATATCTCACGTCCAAGTATTAATGTTCCTACGTAAGGAAAAACCTTCCCTCCTGCCCTCTTTTATTTGTCATTTTATGTATTTTTTATTATTTTTTGCTTTGTATTTCTTATTCTATGTTACCTTATCTGTTTTGTCAGCATCAACATAATTGTAATGTCTTTTTATCAAAATAGAGATTATATGATTATTATTGTAATTTACAATAATATCTGGTTTTTTTGTAAACGTTAGCCTTAAGAGGTCAAAACATCGAAACGCCAAAAAAAAATTTTTAACTTGGGCATCATTTTGAAGCGAAGCTTCTTTAGTGACGTTGTAGTATATATATATACACACACACACACACACACACACAAAATTTCCTTAGAGCAAATCGTGAAGGTTGTAACGGAAATTTTAACACCATGTCAAAAAGCTGTTTCAATATTTTATGTATGTTTTGCTAATAACTTTTATACAGGATGCATTTTATATAAATAATTATTTTTTTATTGCACATTATGATATCTTGTTTTTATTATTATAATGTTTAATTTTTCATATTTACAAGAATTTTGCTTTAAAAGCAGTTATAGCCTCCTAATAACCTACTTATAATACACATGCTTGTTTTGTACTTTATTTGGAATTTATAACTAAAATATGTAGAAAGTGTAATATGTTTTCGACAATTGTTTGATATGTCATCTATAATTGTTCTAAATATTGTGTTAAATATCATATTTGGATATGAAATGACCAAATTCCAAACATAATAAAAACTATCAAAGCAGTAAAGTACTTTTTATATATTATGATAAATTTTATTAAGTAAAATCACCAGGCAATGAGTGTATGCTATATTTTATAGTGTTTACTTCCAAAAAACACTGCAAAGTTATAATAATCCTCAAAACACTTAACAATTTTTTTTTTGTTTCAGTTGTAAAAGCGTTTAAAGATTTTTAATTCATTTATAGTGAATTTTACTTCATACAATTTTTATAAAATTGTGTATTTCTTGACACGAAAACCTTTTTTCTCTTTAACGAATAAAGTATTGCCTGTACTTTCTAAATTATTAGGAGGGTACGTATCACTCGAAATATTTTTGAAGGAAAAGTATAAAAACTGGAATACATTGTGGGTTTTTGAAATATAAAAATAAGACAGCACATTAAATAAGAAGAAAAAAAAACACGATGATGGGTGTCAGTGTCATTCATAACAAATCTATGAAAAATAAATTAACACATTTTTGATAACACTTTCAATATATATCACTTCAATACTTCATTCTTTTTCTTATGCACTGATGAACCTTAAACACAGAGTCCTTTTTGAGAGTAGGTCTTCAGAAACATTCAATGCGATACGTTTTTGTTCAATAAAAAGTTGCTTCAACAAAATGTTTTAAAATAGAACTGAGGCTTCCAAAGATAAGGGCTCAAATCCATTTTTTAATTTTGAGGATCTAACAATATTTCAAAATTTATTATCGCAATAAAATCAGTAGCGATTTTTTTTTTTTTTTTTTTTTTTTTATTTATAAAACACTGTTACGACAGGATAAAATTAGGAAAAATGTATCGTTTTAATATATATTTTTTTAAATATTTATTTAACAAAAACAAAGGTTTCAATAACTTTGAAAAAGTGATTTTATATTTTATATGGAAATTCTATAATTTACTACATATTTGAAAAATCCACTATGTATTCAAGTTTTTATAATTTTCCTTCAAAAACATGCAGTGTGATATATGCAACCCTTATAATTTACGTAATTCAGACACTATTTTATTATTTTATAAGATATTTGATAAGTTAGGTTTTTGTGCTTAAAAGTATTAAATTTAATAAAACTTGTATACAGTAAAATTCACTACAAATGACTGAAAAATTTTCGATAACCTTCTGTAAATGAAAGAATAAACATTTCTTACGTTTTTTGAGCAGTATTGTATTCGCACTGTTTATTATAAGTACATACCATAAAATTGTATATATTCATTGCCTCTTGATTTTACTTTATAAAAATCTTGATAATATATAAAATGTACTTACTGATTTAGTATTATTCTTATTTAATGTTTTATATTTACAAAAACTTTAAAAACAAATATATATATATATATATATATATATATATATATATATATATATATATATATATATACACTATATACACTATATAGTGTGTCCCAGACATAGTGTAATAGAAAAATTGGGTAATACTGCATGCTAAACGGGGTAGAATGGTGCAGAAACTAGTTTCATATCTCAATCTGTTGAGGAGATAGAATTTTTTTTGTTGTTATTTTTAGAATCTTTATTTTTTCTGAAAAATTGCAGTTTTATCTACTTTGGTTTAGCGTAGAAACAAAAGCGATGATATTTTCTTAACCAGTATTAAATTTTCTAAAATATGACATAGGTTTAGTTATTTTAAATTTATTTTTAGAAGGTCTTTTAACGCGCAAAACACAAAACATTTATTAAAATTTAAATTTTTAATATTTTTTGAAAATTTCTCACTCCCCACTGGAGCACCCTAGAGGCCATCAAATTTTCCAAAAACTGCAGAATTTGGTTAGGTTTTTAGTGGTGTAACTCATAATACAATTGAACTTCACCTTTTGAGTCTAACAGAAGTTTTTCTGATGAAAAACACGCTAGAGAATACTTGATTGCTTCGCGTACCTACTAGATTGAATAAATTTATTAGCTATTTTATCTCTTGTCCATATGCAAAAGGGGTTAAGAGTTGTGAAGGTGACAAGCCCTCACTCTCCCAAAAATAAAAATCAATTATAATCCCACTGTTTGCAAAGGTCAGAAGAAGTTGTCCTCTCATTTCATTACTGCATCAATTGCCATTTACTTGCAACATTAGGTAACCAGCAAGAATTTGGGTCCCCCCCCTAACTCCCTATAAATAAGATTTTTTTGGGGGGAGGAGGGGGTGGGAGGGCTTGCCACCTTCACAACTCTTAACCCCTTATGCATATGGAAAAGAGATAAAATAGCTAATAAATTTATTCAATCTAGTAGGTACGCGAAGCAATCAAGTATTCTCTAGCGTGTTTTTTATCAGAAAATCAAAATCAGAAAATCAATTGTATCATGAGTTACACCACTAAAAAGCTAACTAAATTCTGCAGTTTTTGAAAAATTTGACGGTCTCTAGGGTGCTCCAGTGGGGAGTGAGAAATTTTCAAAAAATATTAAAAATTTAAGTTTTAATAAATGTTTTGTGTTTTGCGCATTAAAAGGCCTTCTAAAAGTAAATTTAAAATAACTATACCTATGTCATATTTTAGAACATTTAATGCTGGTTAAGAAAATGTCATCGCTTTTGTTTCTACGCTAAACCAAAGTAGAGAAAACTGCCATTTTTCAGAAAAAATAAAGATTTTAAAAATAAAAACAAAAAAATTCTATCTCCTCAACAAATTTAGATATGAAACTAGTTTCTGCTCCATTCTACTCCGTTTAGTATGCAGTATTACCCAATTGTTTTTTACACTATGTCTGGGACACCCTTTATATATATATATATATATATATATATATATATATATATATATATATATATAACCTCCAAAGATTTAGTCTTAATATAGACACATGTTTTGTACTAAAGTTTGTGATTGAAAATGTGTGGAAAGAGCAAAGTGTTTTTTTATTGTGCATTACAATATATTTTTTATTTTAAGTATTATTATAGTAGAAGCTTCACTTCTTCCAGCGATCACACAGACTGTTGATACTGTTTTTTTCTTCCTCCTGACATCACATTTCGTACAGTCAACTGTACTATTTTTTACAATTTATTTAATTTCTATATTTTTTTTCTTTTCATAAATCCTTCACCTAATGCAGTATTTTTTTTTTCATCGTTTTGTTTCGGAGAGATTATAAATGGAACATCTCATAATAGTAACTTCTCATTTTCCTTAACTTTATCCGTTGGCATCATCATATCCCTCACAATAAAGCTAGTTCTGAAACATCGTTCAAGACGTTACTTGAGATAACTCCTCAAGTACCTTAGAGAACGATCGCCCCGCAAGCTAACAAACCCTTTCAGGGACCCGCTTCATAACGCCTTATTAAGCTTTGTCAGACACTTGGCCAAGTTACCGCACAACTTGTATTCCACAGAATACTGAAGTCAACCACTGGCTTTGAGAAGTTTCGTGTCGTCAATTTGTCTTCAGGACGATCTTCAACATAAAGAGCTCTGTTACAGCGTACACTGTTGTACTGGAAACTATCCCGGCATAAAATATGTTTCGCTTTGTTATGCCAGGATAGTGACATTTAATAATTTATTTGATTATATTTTAGCGAATTATAATTAATTATGAAAAAAAAAATTGAATTTAGACGGAGAGTGGAACTAATGGATAACATCTTCTATACTACTAAGACTATGAGAATAAAATTGTATGGGGATGTTATGAGATTGAGAAAGGAACGATAGCCAAAAATAATTTTTGAGTAGGAGCCGGGAAGCAAACGGAAGAAAACGTTGGGTTGAGGGTGTCATGGAAGAATGATGAATAGGGAAACTTGTGAGAGGGGCGGTTGGACAGAAAAAATTGGAACAAACATTTTTTTGGCGAAGACTTATGACATATTATTGTAAAAAATTCTGCAATAATAAAAAAATAAAGAAAATGTTTACATTTATTTTCTTAATATTAAATTTGGCCGAGTGCGTTGGGGCGAGGGTCTCAGCGCGCTCGTAACCAGAAGGTTGTAGGTTCGAATCCCACCTGGGTGGGTTAAAATTTATTTCGTGGCGGACCCAGGAAATGAATCTTGACCTTCCCACCCTGGCCAGTATAGGACTTCAATGGAAGTCTTGGGCAAAAAAAAAAATAATAAATAAAATAAATGTTATCGAATTATGAAATTCCACATCAGAATTGTAAAGATTTTTACTTAGCCTGAAGACATCCAAACTGTGCTATTTTTTCTCTATACAATTAATAGTGTTACATTATTTTTATTTGATTAGTCAAAGTATTTATTATATATGGTAAAATATTATTCCATGGTTAGCGAAAGTAGCGCAACACTGTAGTACATAGAGTAATAATAGATAGATCCGCAAACACGCATTTCACTTGTACTGCTAAAAACGCTATATTTTTCTCCCCTTTCCCTAAAAAAAAAAGAATATGTATACAAAACTCGCTTTTAGCTGTCAACGAAGAGATCTGTGAAACTTGTAAAATAAGCAGTTGCCCGCCAGGGAAATTGCAGAAGTTCTTGGGAAAGTGTCAAGAGTGGTAAATTGGTGAATCAAGTAAGAACAACTTTCGGTTTTACTCCAGTTGAAGATGATCTCTTCCTAAAGGTGCCTTTCTTAAGGAGTTTTCCTACTGAACCAGCACTCTGTAGTGAAACTCAATGTTTGTTTTTAGCATTCTCTTTCTAGGATTAATGCGGATTAAGAAATTAAGGAATGGTGGAATTATGAAGTTCATCTGATGTAATTCCCTGGAAATGAAAGTAACAAAAGACTGGACTAAAAAGTTGATGCACTGGTCTCACAGTAGTAAGGAAGATGTTGCGAAAAAATGAAATAAATAAAAGTTACAGGATAATAATCAACAGCATTTAAAAATCAAATCTAGCATCTCAAATATGTAGTAAAAAAGTTACTTATAGCGTGTTATTGACAACTTTTTTTATTTATATTGCAGATTAAATAGGGACTCTCTCCAAGCGGAAAATGTTTTTAATATATCTCTGTAGAATATAAATTGTAGGGAATATAGGTCGGATAGGGATACAACCTTAGGAAATCAATGAAGGCAGTCCAAATTAAAGTCAGCAAAGTCCACCTCATGGAGTGAGGGCACGAATTCCCAGGAACCGGGATTAAACTTTTTTCGAACTAAGATCGGAAAAAGGACTGTTTGTCATCCGGATTCGTCGTCCATTATTGTTTGAAAAAACAAAAGGATCACAATTTGTTTTATAATCAAACGATTTGTAATCGATGTTTTTATAAATTATTAATTATAAATGATAATTAATTTGAAGGAGAAACCGAATTCTCAAAAAGCAGACTCAGTAAAAAATAAATAGTTACTATTTTCTGATGTAACTATAAAATTTTGTTAATAATAAATAATAGCTGCAAACCTTTTGTCATAAAAACATTCAACAATTCAAAACATTATTCATAATTCATGATTAAAGTTAGGAACTTTTTATAAATTATTAATTATAAATGATAATTAATTTGAAGGAGAAACCCAATTCTCAAAAAGCAGACTCAGTAAAAAATAAATAGTTACTATTTTCTGATATAACTATAAAATTTTATTAATTATAAATAATAGCTGCAAACCTTTTGTCATAAAAACATTCATCAATTCAAAACATTATTCATAATTCATGATTAAAGTTAGGAACTGAGATTGTTATGAAAATCTCTATGAATTAAATAGATGAAAATAAAACGGCCAATTTCTAGTGGTAATGCCGCAAGATTGAAAAAGATTACTGTTTTTAACCTATTGAGGGTTTTGTTTGATAATGAATCAAGTTCGAAGAGCTTGATGAGTTTTTGTATTTATACTCAATATGTGTGCGAATTCAGCTTTTCATTTCAGGTTTTGCTTCATGCAGTAGATTATCTTTTTCAGAAGGAATCCCTATTGACAATATATATACATATATATATATATATATATTATTTTTTTTTTTTTTTTTTCTTCTTCTGGCAAATGGCCTAATTTTAGGTTTTAACATCCTTACTACAGTCATTCTGATCTTGGAAGAAACCCCCTGATACTAAATCCTCCCGAGATTTATTGTACTCCGTAGTCGGAGATAGCTGCTATAAATCCCATCGGTGACAGTTTACAATTCATAGGAAGAATAGATTTAATTTATTCAGGATAGGGGGAGGGGGTGACGCTGGTATAGAATTTTTTTTTTCTTTTCATTTCTGTTCAAGAGACGCCACTGTTTCAGGCTGATTTGTATTCAGTCCTACTGTTCGTCGTATTCATGGTCGGATTTATTCCACGAAATGTCAACCGGCGGAAAAATCCCTATTCATCCGGAGAGGGCCCTGTATCGTATAAACGAGTCACGGATAAACTGTATCCTATAAACGCCATAAAATATAGGCAATCAACTATATTTAAATTCTTGTGGTTTTCAATATCGATGGGAACTTTTCAGTGGTTCTCTTCAATCCAACGTTTCTACCCCTCAATATAATTATTGTTGTTGGTTTGGAAATATATGTAGTTAAATTAGATACTAACAATATGAAACTAGTTGAAGATCCGTCGAGATTTTAAGCATTGTTCAAATTTGCTCAATCTTAAATAACAATCAATTGAATTAGTCTCCATATCAATGGAAAACATTATATATATATATATATATATATATATATATATATATATATATATATATATATATATATATATATATATATAAACTTTAAATCAAATCTAGTGTTCTCAAATCGTCGTCGTTAGCAGTAGTTCGGTTATGCCTTCTTTACAAGGACTAAATGTTAACACTGGGGAAGGCGTAGCTAGACAACTAGCCTGACTATGGTACACATAAAGCGGTATCTGCGTGAACGATACTATATTGACATAGTCTTCCGTATGGGTTTGCAGGAGTTTTCAACTATTATAGTGTTCTGCAATTTAACAGCATGGCTACGGATTATTTGCTGTAAAGTTGTTCAACCCTCAATAATGTAACATTTTAACACACCCTATTAACATCACTGACCTATCTCTGTCAGTGATGCTCTGATCGACGAAAAATTGCTGATAGTTTTCTTATGAGAAATTTAATGAAAAATATTTCTTGTTATGCAACATTTATATGTTGAGTAGTAGTAGAAAATATTTGTTCTGAATTTGTAAATAGAAAGAAAAGTTGCAATGAACCCAAAAGTTTATTAACCAGTTATACTGTTTATGAAAAGATCCGTGCAGTAACTTTTGGTCCCCTTTTTCTTTTTCTTAAATAATTAAATTAATTTTTGTATTTAATACATTCCTTAATTCATTGATCCACTTAAATAATTCGGTTGGAAATTGATTTCGAAGAATAAGACCAGGAACATCTAGAAGAAATGTTGAATCTCGAACAATGTTAACACTTCACGAAAGTCGGAATCATGAAAATTTTATCGAAGTTGATGGAAGTATAAATATTGTAGATAGGAAACCTCGTCGATCCATCAAGTCTGTGCCTGGAGGCCGACCTCCACCGCAGTGTCTGTGGTCTCGGGTCGTGGTTTCTTACGTTGGACAGGCTGATTCCAAGAGGAATCATATTGTCTCCGTCAAATACTGTTCTATCACGGAACCATATAATTCTAATCTTCGATGAAATTTTTGATTTAATATTATTTAAAAACTTTTATTGGGAATTTGTATGGTGGTATTAACATTAAAAGAATAAAATAAAAATAAAAAGGAATTAAAAAAGAAAATAAATATAACCTTTAATCCATGAAGATTGTTTCGTGATCAACGGTTATGCAAAGAGGTGATGTCAGTATTCGATTAACTGCCAGGTTTTCCCTCTATGTATAAGCTGGGTATGCCCCCAGGAGGGTCTCACCCACTGACCTACCCCGCTCCTATATCAACATTAACATTTATAAAATATTTTAGAAGAAACAACATCTATAGGCTTCATTAAATTTTAAAACTAAAATAAAATCATGTATAATATAGTTGTGGCGCTGTCAGAAAAAGATTATACAAAGGGTTTATAGTTTTTGACATTTTAGTCTTAAGTAAAAGCTCGTAGAATAAGGTATTAAAAATGATTGTCAAAATGTGGAAAGAAATACTTAAAGAATAATAAAATTTATTATCCATAATTTAACTGGAGTGAAATAATATCTACAAAATTATAATATGGAACGTATTATTATATTAAATTTCAATTATGTTCTACGATAACAGGTTTCGTAAAGAATGAATTAGAGGAAAAGAGAAAATTTCTAACTCTGGATAGATGGCTAGTGCTTCAAATTAATAAGAAATAGATTTTAATTATTTGCCACTTCTAAAGGAATTATTTTATTCGAAGTTTTGTTTCCAATGTTAAACATTCATCATCAGTTCTGAAACCATACGAAAAATTCAAAACAGAGACTTCATTAATTTTTATTTTATTTTTTTTATTGTATGACAAAAAATCAAACATCCTGATATCCAAAGTGGAAAATAGAAAATCTGGAAGGGTTCCTAGGAGATATCAGGACCTAGAACAGACCGATAGTAAAAATACGAAATAGGATACGGGAATTGGTAATTAGAGAGACACATTTTGATCACTACATTTGTTAGTCAGAGAGCCTGGGAGAGCAAGAAGATGGAGAATATAGAGCATCTTAGAGCAACTAATGATACACACTTGTTCTTCCAGGGAGTAAATAAAGGAAGAGCAGCCATTAAACCGAGAACAAAATCGTGTGAGGAGATGGTTTGCTGTTAACTAAAAGGAATGCTGTCCTACACCGATGGAAGCAATACTTCGGGAAACTCCTTAACAAAGGAACCAATTATGGACAAAATTTTGAAGATGAGAATAAGTGTGGGAGAGATGATGGAAGGGATGAAGAGCCACCTGGTTATGAAGAGGTGGATGAGGCAATAATGAAATTAAAAAATCATAAGGCCTCGGGATTTAATCGAATTCAGGCAGAACACCTTAATTACAGTGGCGAAGGTCTATAAAAAGCCCTCCACGAAATAATACTTTATATTTGGAAGGAAGAGGACCTACCGAAAGCATGGAAACGAGGAGTAATAGTCCCCATCCACAAAAAAAAAGGAGGTAAGACTGATTGCAATAATTACAGGGGCATCACGCTACTGCCCTGTGCTTATATTGTCCTTTCTAATATCATCTTTTGCAGACTTGTTCCCCATGCAGAAGGAGTACTCGGGAAATACCAGGCTGGCTTCAGGAAAGGACGATCCACCGCCGACCAGATCTTCTTTCTTAGATTGATCCTTGAAAAGGCACGTGAGTATGGAATCACGACACACCATATGTTTATTGACTTCAAATCGGTTTATGACAGTGTTGAACGACGAAAACTGTATAAAGCTCTATATGACCTAAATGTGCCTGCCAAACTAATCTGGGTTGCCAAAATGACGATGGAAAAGACAAAATGCATGGTGCAGATTGGATCAGACATGTCAGAAGAATTTGATTCCAGTACTGGAATAAGGCAAGGATATGCGCTAGCTTGCCTGCTTTTTAATCTGGCTGAAGAAAAAGCAGTACGGGAATCTGGAATACAAACATTGGGCATAATTTTTAATAGAAGTGTGCAGATATTAGGATACGCTGACGATCTCGACATCGTTACCAGATCTCAATCAGCATTGAAGGACGCATTTCTCCTGCTAGAAAAGTTTAGAAAAGGCAGCTAAGAAGTTTGATCTGGTAATCAATGAAGGAAAAACTAAATATATGATAGCTGGACCACAGTGTTTCCGGAAAGAGTATATTGAGATTGGAAAATACAAATTTGAGAGGGTTCAACATTCATATACTTGGTGTCGGAGATTAATTCAGAAAATGATGTGACCAAGGATGTTATGCCTTGGATCGTAGCAGCAAACAGGTGTTATTTTGGCCTAGTTAAGCAATTTAAAAATAGGTTTTTAACCAACAAGGCTAAATTGAGGCTACACAAAGTCCTTGTACGTCCGGTTCTCGCATATGGATATAAAGCATGAGCATGGACTAAGGTTGATGAAAATAGGCTGCTAATCTTTGAAAGAATAATCTTGAGAAGAATTTTTTGTCCGTTCCGAGAGGGTGATGGCTGGAGAAGAAGAAAAATCCAAGAAATCTACGCACTCTTCAAGGACACAGACATAGCTAGGTGGATCAGTGTGAGGAGGCCGAGATGGACCGGGCACATGGCCAGGATGAATGAGAACGAGATTCCGAAAAAACCTAACTAGGCGATTTATCAAACTAGAAGAGTCGGACGACCCCAAATGAGATGGATGATAGCGTGCGTGCAGATGCCAGGAGCATCCTTTGAACGCCAGACTGGATGGATGCTGCACAGAATAGGGATGAATGGCGAAATCGTTTGGAGAGGGCCCAGATTCAGCAATGAATTGTTGCTTCATATATGCATGCGTCTATGTACATTTTTTAGTCATGTAAATGGGAAATCCTGCAGGTTTTAAAAAAGGTCTATTAGAAATATTTATCTGGTCGTTTAAACAAAACTCTGGATAGGTTTTGAACAATTTTATTATTTTTAAGGATTCGTAAATATTTAATTTTAGACTATTCTCTATTATGTATTAGTTCTTCTCCCGAGCCTTCATTGAAATTACGGTTATTTTCATTTTGAAGGATAACGAAGTTGGAATTCTGTGTGTTATTGTTATTCCTAACATCTTCTTTAATCTTTGATTTAATGATCGTCCCGTTTTTTTAGTGTAATTTGCTTCACAGTCATAACAGTTTAGTTCATATACATAGTTTTTTTAAAAACGGTCTATTTTATCTTTAGATGAAGGAAAATGAGTTGACAACTGTCCAAATCTGGAATATTTAGGAAACATATGCAGTTATAAACAGTAATGTATTATATACACCCTGATGTGAAAGACCATATTTATATTTCTTCTCCTCAGCCTAAAAAAGATTGTTTTTACCATTAAATAAAAAAACACAATTGTGTGAAATTGTCGGTCAGTACCATAGAATTGAAGTATTTAAACATTTTAACAAAACAAATAAAAATAATTTCTATTCTCATTGCATATAATCTAATCTGAACCATTGGGTTCACTAAACATTATAATTTTATTAACATTGACCACATCTATAATATACGATATTTTCCATTTTATTTTATGTTATTTTATACTTTCCATTATTTCCCTTCCTCTTGTTGACTACATCTAGCTTAGATCCATCTCTGTTTTTCCTAACTCATGTCCCTAATACTCCTTCAAATTGAATTAAGATCCGAACCGGTTCGTGAACCTTCCCATTTCTTGAAATAGGACAATTAGAGTCAACCTTGATAGTTCTTCGATAAAGTTGGAAAAGTTAATTTTCAGCTGAAATTGAAAAAGTTTCAGAAACTTCATCAGTTGAAGACAAACAAACGGCTGTGGTTTTTAATGAAGAACACCGGCTTATATTTCGCCCAAATAGAATAATTCCCCAGAAATTCAATTCCTTCTGTCCCTCAACTTACTGGTTTTAATCTTGACGAACTCTGATTTTAAAGACTTTCCAGTTAAATAATAAGATGCCTGTAATGCAGAAAATTGTACAATCGAGACAATGTGTAAACGTTAAAATTTTATTATTGAATTCCTATGTATTTGTCAACAATTGCTTGTTTGAAAATATTAAAGGATTAGAAAAGATATATATTTAGCCTAATAAAACAAAAACGTCTAAAAATAATTAAACCTTGAATCCATTGAATCTATTTCTTCGAGTTAAATTGATACATAAATTAATATTCCACAATCTGGAAGTAGGTACTTCTTTTAAGTGCCACTCGATTCTACTCTTTGATCTACTAATAACTCTCAAACGCTTCGCAGCCTCAATTGAACAGCCATCTCTTGGACGAACATAAAGTTGAAAAGAAATTTAACAAACCGATTCTCCATTAAGATTGGGATCTTCTGTATTTTCTAATATGTGTTTCGACAATTTTGTATTTTTTTTTTAGTTTTACTCACTTAGCTAATGTATACCGTCATAGGGATATGTTTATTACAGAATATAAAAAGAAATAAAATAATCCAAATATCAACAATATTTACGGACAATATTAGAATAATTCTGGCAGTTAATGATGGTAAGAAAGCGAAACAAAATCATATATTAAATATTCATATTTTTAAATTATATATTTGCAGTTTTTAAAAAAAATACAGAAAAAGATCAATCCAATTTTTTAAAAACTAATATATGATATATTAAAAAAAAAAAAAAAAAGAATTCTTCATCAAATCATAAGTAAATAAACCTCAGATTCTGAAAAGAAATTCATAGTATGATTTATCTTTGAGCAGTTTCATTGAAAAATATTATATTCCTCTTGTAAGTTCTTAATAGTTCTATTTCAAAAATATAATTGAACAATAATTATGAGTAGACCACAAGATTTCGTTTCTGTCCACATTATCTACTAAGCATCTGGAGGCAGATTTGTGCAAAATTTAATCATAGCTAAAATTTAAACATAGCAGTTTGATGACTAATATCCAGGAATCATTTATCAAATGATTATTGGAATGAAATATTTTATAATGATTAAATTAGGACATTGATTCCAGACAATTAGTTAAATAGCAATGATATGTTTTGATTAACTTTTCAGCAACTCAGTCTGGAGGCAGTGTATTGTGTCCCCTTTTTTATTCTGAGCTATATACATATATGAGAGACCATCTATACTTTTGCTGATAACAAAAGCCATTAATAGTTTTTTTTATTTTTTTTTTCATCGAATTCTCTCTAGAAATGGAATTCATTAAGCAAATATCTCAATCAGTTTTAGTTCTTCTTCTTCTTCTAATAGGCTTTCATTTTTCCCAAAAATTGCTTATTTTTATATTGTTCGTTTATCGTTGTCTTCAACAAGACCTTATCGTGAAATTTTAAATCTGAACGGAAATTAGAAAACCGAGATCATTTTTAGCATTATACCACAAGGTTCACCTTGTAGAATACAACGATAAACGAACGAAATATATTTGCGTCACCATTTTTTAGTTTTACATAATGGCGACTATATATGAAGTTATCAATTAAATTATGAAATTGAAAATTAAAAATTCTGTTTTAAGTAGATCTAAACTTAGGTAGTGGGATAAGTAAAACAAAAATATAGAATTCGGACGAGTAAGTGAATTTTCTGTTCTCGGTTTCAAAACGTGCCGACACGCGAACTTTCATGAGCCTATCATACATTCAGTTTTCACCTTGAACATAGCCGCGATAGCAACTTTTTGGTTGGGTGAGTTTCTGAAAATCCTAATAAAACCTGATAGTGCTCTAGATCATTGTTTTTTAAATATCTACAACCGTGTTATATTTTCTAAATTTAACACTAATATTATTTTAAAACTGATTTTATTGTTTTAATTATTTTGAAGGTAGCAAGTTTAATTATTTTTTTTAAATATAAAAAAATTACTTAGATCTGAATAAAGTGCAGGCCAAATATGCCCAAAACTTCACCATTTCTTAAGGACTAAGCGCATAAAAATCAAACAATCACAAGAATCTAATTGCCAGAAACACAAAAAAACAAAATAAAAATATGCATCAACTAATGTAAAGAGAAGCAGATATATGTAAATATGGTAGGGTACGCATGATTGTAGAGAGGGATCAATTCCTAATTAAAACATCAATTTCAGTGGCAGGACACAAATACACTTTTTTATGTTAAAAACAAAAATGAACTTTTAAAACCTACAACGTTGGCCGGCTTTCCCTCCTTATTGCGGGCAGGCTTGGATCTCGGATCTTGGATCTCGGAATGTTTGTAAATAATTTAAGTAGATATTTTCTAACATTTGTATTGGGGACTCAATAGCCGAGTGTGTTGGGGCGAGGGTCTCAGCGCACTCATGAATGAAAAATAATCTTTATTCTAGGACACCTAGTCCCCTAAGAATAACACAAAAGAACAATAAAAATTCGGGATGTATTGGCAAGTAATCAGAAAAGCCATATCACACCAAAAAAAGATCCAGGATTTGGACTCTAATCACCGATGATCCCTCTCCGAAAATGACCAAAAAAAGCTATAAGTCTATTCTACTACACGTTACAACGCAAAGTCTCAGGACTCCGAAATTTCCCAGTCAATGGAAAATCTATAGTACCATGCTACCTGAAACCAAGACAAAAAACACCGATTCACCGTATTCCTACCGAACCAAGTAGCCTACAAGTTCCTTTTGTGTTCTAAAGTTTGTTGAAAATATAACGTTACCGACTGTAAGACTAGACATACTGACAGATGAGAACACAGTACTGCCTACACATCAATCTTGGATTCCGTTCATTTCACTCAACAGTCACATCAACTACACACGTGTAACCGGATGTAATTATCAATCTCACTCGAGGATATAAGACTACATGCTACTTCCCGGGGCATTTCCTAGATGCAAGTCCCAAGCATTGGACAGAGTTTGGCATGACGGTACTTCTTTTTTAAAATTGTAAAAAATATTATTCCTCTTTTACCTCAATGATCTGATCCTTACAATATTTTCTTCTCTGATACGGTTTTTGTCCCCCCGCCAAGGTTCAGAAACTCTCCTCTAATTTATCCAGTAAAAAGCCGGATAGTACCACAGGGGTCAATACTAGCTCCACTGTTATATATTCTTTTACACTCACGATATGCCACTTAGCCCTCAAAACAGTTGACAGCAACATTACGCTGATGACACAGCAATATTAACTAGACATGAAGACCCACAAATTGCATCATTAACTTCTTCAACACCACTTAACATTACTACAAGACTGGTTCAAACAAAAGAAAACTAAAACTAAACTATACCACAATCATCCAGCAACATAAACCTTTACACTCAGACAAGACTGTTGTCCACCTGTCTTCATCGACAATCAACCCATACCACAAACAAAAACGAAATTCTATACTTAGGACTGACATTTGATAGAGGATCTTCAGAAAGGACTGGGTGCCACAACACGTAAAAACAAAAAAAACGTCTCAGTCTAGGTATTATTTTCTGGCTGCGTACATATCAAGCAGCAACTTATATAGAGTGTAAATTATATACTACAAGTCTTTGGGTTTACATACAAAAAGGAAATAAAAATAAATATTCTAACACTAAATTAATGTAATAGGAAGTGAGAGAAGGAGCATTGTGGATCGAAATGGGTATGGAATTCCAGAATAAAGCTGCACGATTAATAAAGGTTTCTTCAAAGGAAGCAGTTCGATGGGAAGGGATATACAAATCTATAAGCTGAGATCTGGTGTTCAAAAGATGAATGGAAGAACGAAGGGCAAGGATGTCGTAAATGTACGAAGGTTTTTTGGACTTAAGGATTGGAATAGAAAGGAACCAAGGAAGTATTGTCGCCGAAAACTTGGATAAAGCCACCTCAACTCGGAATACCAGCAAGTGATGTGAGAACGCCTTGGGGATCCCAAAAATGAATCTTATAAAAAATGATGGATATGATAGGGGGGGGGGAGGGAGGAACCAGGGTATATCTACATTTTATTTGTAAAAATCATACCTAAAAAAAAAAATTGTTTAAAATAATTGACCAAAAAAACAATCATTTTAGACCTACGAATAATTATATTTTACTGTTATATTGTTAATAATAATTTATTTAGTTATAAATTTGTTTTTTATCAATTTCAATCATAAACATATTTTCATTTACGTTCAAAATATTATTCTCTCAGGTAATATTTTGTACATATAATCTACTTTAAATTGCTCCGAGGTAACAGGGCTTCTAACACTGGGCTAATCACCCGTAAAAATGATGCAAAATACAAAAATAAAAAATTACGAAATGACAAAAAAAAAAAAAAAAAAAAAAAAAAAGGACTAATCGGATTCTGGATATACTGTACTTTCCCGATAGTCCTTGTTTTTTTTTGTGTTGTTTTATTTTCCAAATATAAAAAAATAAGTGCTGTACTTTGTACATAGCGCAACGGCTCGCTTTGCGAAAATTGGCGCGACCGGTGGAAGATTGATTGAAGTTTGAATTGAAAAATACACTAAGCGTCTGTAATCACAATTATATTATATACTAACACTATATAATATATAATAATTAAATCCTGATTGTTTATCTGACCTGGAAAACAACTTATAATCCTTTTCTTACTTTTTATTAGAAAGTTCTTTCATCCTTATAGTAGTCTTCAACCTATATAACGTTTTAATTCTACTATACACCAATAGAACATTTTCATCTTTTCAAAAAGTTTGATAGCGCAAAGTAGGTATTTAAGTATTTCGCTTTATATCGCTATTGAGTTTCTTTATTTTAATAATATGAGCAATAATAGATTTCTTAATACATTGCAGATTCATTGATCAAAAAAATATTTGTTTAAATTATTTTAGTTAATAGGTCAATTCGTTCTTGTTGTTTGCACCTTTTTTAGTCGATAAGAAAGTTCTGCGATTTTCCAATCCTGCAAATTTTCTTTTCTTTGTATTTCCTCCCTACATAGCCGCAGTTTCCTATTTCCCGAAATCTCCAAACAAAGTTTGCAACTTGGCGAGATCCGTTCCGTCCCAGCACACCGGAAATTGAATACTAAAGCCGTTTTCTCGGGACCTGAAGAATATACTTTCCCAAAGCAATACAATATGTTCTTGTGCGTGTGTCACACTTTGTATTGCTTTCATTCAAGTTTTATTTATAAAATATAACCCATCTAGTTTTTGAAATAAGTTTTCATTTAAATTTTTAGTGCCTTAAATATGATAAGATAATATGATAATCGAGCTTATTTTCAAGAGATTCATTATTTTTTAGGTTATGGAAAAATTCTTTCTGATCTTGTTTTCCTCTCCTCTTCAGATATCTGGATTGTTCGGTTTGGTTTGATTTTGAATTGGAACCCTTAGTTATTTTATTTTATTTTTTTCACTTTTATCTATGAGCATATTTTCTGTGATACGGAGTTCGTTTAAGTCCTTTCTGAGAAAATCCTCCAGGTCTAACAACCGTGGTTGTAAATTAGTGGCATAAGGAGTCACCCAATACACACTATTATCAATCATGGAAGAGTGTGATGTGAAACAAATTTATACATTATTAATATGATTTTTTTTTTTTAATAATCTGTCATGGAACTAATTGTCACGCATAGGTTAGGAATGGTTTGGGGTGGTTTGGTTGTTTCAAAATTACAAATGCATAGAATAAATATTACAATAGCTCACAAATAATCATTGCTTTGCGAAAACATAAATTTTGATGCCAAATCTATCTTTAATATTTTATATTAAAAAGCCTTTACTTTAAATTTAATTTTTTGCAAAAACATTTATATTCTAAGTATCTATTGACGACTTAAATCCTGATTGTTTATCTGACCTGGAAAAGAAATAAAAATCCTTTGTTTACTTTTCATTAGGGAGTTATTATATTCTTATATTGGTTTTCAACCACTGAATGTTCCAAAAGTCGGTCATTGTATGCGAAGAATATTGTTATTAAAATTTTATCACAATTAAATTAAAAAAATATATATATTAAAAGAATTTTTTTATATAATTCAGCAGAACCAAACAGTCAACACCTCTCTGGAATGTTTTGTTTTTGTTTTTTAGGCGTTCATAGCGTTCTACGGTTTCTTGACTGTATACTCAGAAAAAAATCACAAACCTATTAAACGTAAACAGTGGCAAACCTCAATCTGTTAATATATTATTGAATAATCACTCTTTAAATCAATGAAGGAATTTTCCAGTTCCAAATAGTTCTATTCACTATATGATTTTTTTAAAAATGTTCATTCATTATTATTTATTGAAACTAAAAATTTTTGATAATTTAATTTTTTTTTCTATAGAAGATATTTTTAAAATCGCAATAATAAAATAAGTAATCAATACTTAAGAATAAATATAAAATCAGAAAACGATATCATTCTCTCATAACTACCGATATTCGGAGTAGTGACTGGTTGAAGACTAATATAAGGATGAAAGAACTTTCTAATAAAAAGTAAGAAAAGGATTTTAAGTTTTTTTCCAGGTCAGATAAAGAATCAGGATTTGATTAGTATATATTATATAGTGTTAGTATATAATATAATAGTGATTAGAGACGCTTACAGTATTTTTTAATTCAAACTTCAATCAATCTTCCAAATAAGTTGTTTTCCAGGTCAGATAAACAATCAGGATTTAATTATTATATATTATATAGTGTTAGTATATAATATAATTGTGATTACAGACGCTTAGTGTATTTTTCAATTCAAACTTCAATCAATCTTCCACCGGTCGCGCCAATTTCCGCAAAGCGAGCCGTTGCGCTATGTACAAAGTACATCACTCTGCTTTTTATCCGTTTTGTCAAAATGTATTAAATTTATAAACTAAAATATTTTGACCATTCTACATTTAAAGTAGATTATGTGTACAAAATATTACCTGAGAGAATAATATTTTGAACGTAAATGAAAATATGTTTATGATTGAAATTGATAAAAAACAAATTTATAACTAAATAAATTTTTATTAACAATATTACAGTAAAATATAATTATTCACAGGTCTAAAATTATTGTTTTTTTGGTCAATTATTTTAAACAATTTTTCTTTAGATATGATTTTTACAAGTAAAATGTAGATATACCCTGGTTGCCCCCCCCCCCTGTCATATCCATCACTACCCTTAACATAGGTTTTTATATCATTATCTAGAACATTTTGTATTTCCTTTTCCATCAAATCCAAATTTATATTTGATTTTCCAGTTCTTTCTTCTTCCTCGTCTAGTTCTAGAAATATTCGAGGAATGTATTTATTAGGTTTCCACATAATCAAAACATTCCAAATAATTAATACTTCGCTGACTAAGATAAACAAAAGTAGGAGGGCAAAAGAATCCTACTTACATTTTATCGAACCCAGCTGATTTCTGGGAAAAGGGCGAGAAAAAAACCAAAACATTGTGCAACAATAAGGACTAAATATTTTTTAATCAGGGAACTATCCCTCCTACAACAATGAAAAATTGACGGCGGCAAATAGAGGAGTATTTCGAGGAATAGCTAAAGTCAATTTTCCCGGAAGCTCAGTGGAAGCGAAAGAGAGAAAACAAGTCTTGTTCAAAATACAACAGTGTGACCGGTGGAAAGTTAATAAGACTTTCTTATATGAACTGCTATATAAAAGAGATTTAGTTATAGAATCTGTTTTTGTAATGAAATGATTTTTGGTGCGCTGGATTGTGATTAAGAACCATAGGGTATCGGGTTGAATTTGGGGACAGTAATTTTTAGTTATATATAAGGTTAGTAGAGGATAAAGGGGAAAAGTCAATAGCATATCACAGAAAACAAAAATTTCATAAATTTTCCAGAGGTATGATCTGGTCACAGTTCGCTCATAACCCAGTGAACTGGCAAGATAATAATCCAGGGTGAGATGTTGCCTAGCTCTCACTAATCCAGCTACTTGTAACTCTCCAAACTAGGTTGAGTTATGGTTTCCCAACTCTAGCCCACAGTTCCTCCCCTTCTGGCCTCTGGCTGATATCTCGATACACCAATCCCTAAATCGGCATTTCGCAAGAGCTTCGGTTCATAAAACTCAACATTAATATATTTTTCTATTGTTTTATTTTCTATATAAATACTCAACACTGAGTGAAAATAGAAATGCATAAGTGTAAATATTAACACATACTTGTTTTCTGATCATTAATTTTTGTTCATTCATACTCTTTAATCCTTTAATCTTTACTTTAAATCAAAATAAATTCATAAATTTTATATAAATCTTATATATAAAAAAAAATGTTAATATCTATTCTGAAGCAATATTTTGAGAAGCCTTGTACGAAGTGACAGGAGGAATCAAAATTAATGGAGGCACTGTATTGAATATAAGATATGCAGACTATACTGTCGTAACCGCTAGCACTTTCGAGGAATTACAACACATGATGAACCACGAACTTAGTGGTTGCCAGCTCTTGAAGGAAGAGGGCAAAACTGTTAGCTGAAGGATCGTTGCAATTGGTATGATTGCACGTCCTTAGACCAATTCCTAGGAATCTACTTCGATAAAAAGCTAACATGGTCTTAAAAGTAAAATGCCAGAAATGGCTAAATTTATTAAAATTTCTGCCGAGCACTCAGTGGGGATCAGATTGACGAACTTTATTAATGATGTACCGTACTCTGATCATGCTTATCATTGCCTATGGGGCTGTTGCCTACAGCTCAGCTAGTGTTTCAACACTGAAATCTCTAGATACTATACATAATCAAGGACTTAGTCTTTGTATTAGTGTCTTAGAAGACTATTAGAACCATACCCATCCAAAGTTTGTAAATAGAGAGGGGTGAACCATCACCAAGAAAACACCTCCTCGCTTATGATCCTACATCAGATGATCCTGAAAATGTTTCGATCGCAAAATATGAGCAAGTGATTTACCATTATCTTTCCTTAAACATTTTAATATTCCAGACTATCCAATACCTAGCTGGATACTAACTGAATGCCTGATTGATTACAGCCTATCACATTTTTCGAAACCCACAACTCCTCATCACATTTATTAAAAAATGTTTAATAAACGAAAAGAAGTGTACTTCAACTCCTGTTTTTTTTCACCGAAGCTTTAAAATCCAGTTCTGAAGTTGGATGTGCCATCATTATGGGCTCTGTTTGTTACAAAGTTCTTTTGCATGAATCAAATACTGTTTACACCGGTAAGCCCTATTCAATCTGGAAATCGATGACACTCATAATGAATAGTCAATGCAAATATCATTTCACTGTATCCGATGCGTTAAGCTCACTGAAATCGCTAGAAAACAGGAACTTAAAAGATGTTTTGGTGATGAAAATCCAACTTCTTGAGAAGGAATGCCTACGTTTAGGCAAAGTGGTAAGATTCCTTTGAGTTCCTTCTCATTTTGGCATCGGAAGGAACGAGAAAGCTTGATTGAAACCTTCTTCAGATGTCATAAACATCAACAAAACAACCGCATTGGATTGGCGTATTAATGTAAAAAAAAGATTGTACGAATCATGGACTACAGATTGGATCTAAACAGATGGCAAATTAGGCAAAATTAAAAATAGTTCTAAGGTCTGGAAAACTTCAGAAAGAAGAAATCGCCGCGAAGAAGCAGTCTTGGCAAGGATACAGATTGGACACACAGCCACAACGCACACATCAGGGACTCTACCTACCGACCTGCCAAACCTGACATGTACCCCTGACCATGGAGCACATCTTAATGGACTGCGAGGAACACAAGGATATAAGGAAAGATCGCAGAATGGACAACCGGTTGGACATCGCTCTTGGTGACAGTGAAACTTCTGTTCAAAGTTTATTTTAATTTTTGAAAACATTGACTCTTTATAACTTTTTATAATTGTGTTTACATTTTAAATATCAGAAACCAATAATGTTTGAATTTACTTAATATTAAAGAACCATACATTTATTATTGCTAATAACCCTTCAGAGTAGATGCTTGTATAATAAATAAATAAATAAAAATATTTAATAAACTATTTATAGATAAATATCACCATATCATACTTGTGCTAAAAGTTACTGAAATTCTCAGTAAATAATCTCCTTTTTAGTTAATGTTTTTCCTTCCCGAATCCGTCGAAAGTTGGGAATAGTGTTTGAAGTTCTAAGCTTCTTAGCGATGAACCTTTCCTCGATCTTGAAGGCTCTATTTATGATTTATCTCTGGGTTGAATTTCTCTTGAAGTTAGGCAGTAAAACATTCCTCCAGACTTCTCCCTTCCTACTCCCACAAGTTACGAATCTTCTTTATTTTACTCAGGAATATGTTTATATTTCCGCTTCGGTGTTAGTTGAAATTAAAATGAATGATTTCGGTTAATGATGATATTGTTGACTAACAATTGAAGAGTTTGGTGTTAGAGAGTTTATGACACAATTTCAAGTATTTTGTGTTTAATTTTATATATATATATATATATATGGCTTCCAGATCCAGTGAGCAACTGAGTTACGTAGTATCTACCTCACCGTGCTTCCGGTCCACCAGTTTTGAATACGAGGGACCAGACTGTGTTGTTCCATCTCCCACTTAAAGCAATGTCCCAACGCTGCTGCCAATCTACAATAGTTCTTTCCTTCTCATTGGCTCTGGGAATGCGTTCACTTCTTTGATATGACCATCTTCCGTTCTTCAGCCTATTAGTTCGATAGGTGGCATCCTGGCTACCACGCATGGCTGCCTCATAGGATACCAGTTCTAAATGCAACTAATAACTCTAAGGGACGCGCTTCGGCGGTACACAGAGATCATAGGCCTTCCGTACGCATGTATGTCTAAAGCATCCCTCCATATCACTGCAGCGTAAAGGACAATGGATGTTACGGACACTTGACAGCAGTAGTCCTTGCGGGTCTGCCGGGGACCTCCTATGTTAGGCATCAGTCGAGACAGTGCAGTGTTCACTCCAGCTGCTTTTCTCTGACACCTTCATTATGTGCTCTTTGAAAGGTTAGGCGTTCATCAATTTTCACTCCTAGGAAGTCAAGGAGATTTGGACAGAATCGCCTCTCTACCAACTGTTACTCTGAATTCAATTTTTTTTTCCTGCGCTAATCAGGAGCACCTCAGTCTTACTTTCAGCTAGTTGCAGCCCCCACTGATGCCAGCCAGCTGCGGATTAGGGAAACACTCCGGTTGGCTCTTAAATTTACCTCCTCTAAATATTTCGCAACTACCACCACATGCGATGTCATCAGCATATCCTACTATTTTGACGTCTCCTGGAAAGCTCAGTCTGAGAACTCCATCGTACATTATATTCCACAGCAAGGGTCCCAGCACTGATCCCTGGGGCACTCCACCAGTTATTCCATAATTTTTCTGCCCATCGTCAGTGTGTAAATACCAGGACCCTGTCTTTTCCCCCCCCCCCCCCCCCTTTGAAATAATCCGCGATTATCTTCCTGAGGTACACAGGAATTCCCATATTTTCTTAGAGCATCAAGAATCACAGCACACCATCTCGCTGAGTTAAAGGCATTTTTCACATCCAGGTAATGATGGCACAGTACCTCTTCGCACCTCTCCTCCATCTCTTCCAGCAATTGCATCGCGTGCCGTGTCTACAACGAGTTGATTGCTTCCACTGTAGATCTCGCTTTCCTGAAGCCGTATTGGTTAGTAGAAAGGCCTCCTAAACCTTCGGTAGTCTCTTGCAACCTTGTTCCGATTATCTTTTCTAAGCCTTCCCATCGAATCCAAAAGGCACAGTGGTTCTATAGGCCGAGGGGTCCGATGGGTATTCCCTTGCCCTTTGGAATCAGGACCAAGCGCTGCCTTTTCCATTTCCGAGGGAAGGAACCTTCACGTAGACAGGAACAAATAGCTCTAGGAATAAGTCTGGTCTTGTTGCCATCGCCACTTTGAGTGCTATATCGGGATACCATCCAGGCCTGGGGCTTTGCCTCCCTGATGCTCATGCAAGACCTCGCTTAGCTCCTCACTAGACACTGGTGGTACTTCAGATGGCATCAACAGTTCTATATCCGCTGTAATCCGCCTGCTCTGGGAACAAAGTGGGCAACAATCCTTTGCACAGTAACTGGTGACAGGGTGGGGGACTGCTTGTTTACTACTCAACAACTTTTTTCATAACGATCTTGTAGGGCCTGTCCCCCCCATGGGTCTTTATCAACATCTTCACTAAGTCCTTCCCAGCACTGGCATCAGATACCCCAAGAACCATTGTTAAGATTTCTATACTGCTCACGTCAGAATAGCCACATCAACCCTTAGAGTCCCGCACAGTCTGCCAGATAAGATCCTGCGCGGGCTGCACAGTGATTAATGTTAAGCTGGAAATCCTCATGAAGGATTTTTTTGGCCTTCGTTGTAATTGTAGAGCGTACTGTAGCGCCGGGGCATTTGTTACCTTCCCGCAAGAATGATCAGTGTCACCTTTTCCTATGCACAAAGCACAGCTAAGAGGCTGTGTACAGGCGGATGCTAATGACCATCTTCACCACATTTCCGGCAGAGTTGGATCTGTCCACACATCCCACTCACCTCTCGCGCTATATGGCCAAACTCCCAGCACGATAGCAGCGCTGGAGTTTTATTTTTTCTCGAATACGGCTACCTACCAACCCTACTCGAATTTTATCCTTGGCGATAGCCTTCCGAGGCCAACTTAACTGGGCAGGGAAATAACCAACCGCCAAAGCCGTCTGGCGTTCCACCATATGCTGGACGGATCGCCCGAATAGCAGTGGTCGCAACTTCTGTTTCTTCCAATAAAGTAGTAAGAGCCCTCCGCTACTTCTGCCTTCTCATCGTGTTGGTAAGGGCGTCTAGATCCTGATTTCAATAATGACTCTTCTGTCCATGCCCTGATTTCTGCTTCTGCTCCTAGTGCTCCTTCAAGGGTGCGCTTCATATCATTGATGAAAATCTCTGCCGCCTTGCGGTCCATTTGGAGCAGTAGGTTCCCGGTCTCATCATTTTTCCCGAACTTTTACTATGTTTTATATATTATATTATATATATATATATATATATATAATATATATATATACATGTGTGTGTGTGTGTTCCATTAGTAGGAAAATGTAACATAGCTCCTTTATATTCTTCATATATGATTAATATTCCTCTGCACATAATAAATAAAGATTACACTAATATACATCAATAATCTCGTCTAAACTAAAAGAAAAGCAATCATAAAAACATTATAACACCAAGTGATATCGTAGTATGTTATCTAGTATATGATGCGTTTGGATTGAAAAAAAAAAAAATTGATATTATAGTGTGTGCCAACGTTTCAATCAACTTTTAGGCAATCTTCCATATTATTGAATCCATAAAGGCGTGAAAAAATAATAAAGCGATTACGATTAATAAAGATAGTAGAGTAAACAATATGTTAATTAAAAGTCCTTTATTTTCTTTCTATAACTGATTAAAATGTGAATGTTATAAAAGAGTGAAAGTTCTCGTCATTCTGCAGCTAATCCATTCTAAAGGAGTTAGTTTTTATTAAAACAATTAATAAAAAAAAATTAATTATTAAGACATCACCAATAATATTGTCTAAACAAATATTAGATGACGGGCTCACAATTTTTTGTTTTTAATTTACCCACACTCCAAATAAATCTAAAACGAGAAATTTAATTCGCCTTCTATCCTTTGCCACTTATCTCGTGAAGCATTTCTTTATCTAACTAATTTATAAAATGTAATCTTGCGCACCATTTAACTCTCCGGAAACTGTCTCCCTTCAAAATGACTCCGAAAGTATCTAAGCATCTTAACGTCATCCTTACATTTTATCATCTAGTAGCTCTTTCACCAGTGGTAGGAAAATACTTAAAAAAATTAATTTCAGAAGAAAAAAATGTAATTCACGCATTAATTGGTTTAAGATCTTATCATTCCGAAATATAACAATTGCCTCATCTTGTTAATCGCATTCCACTTACAGTCTATAGAAAAGAATATTGTTTATTTATTATCCCTGATATTGAAAAACGTTTTCCACATCATGGACTGCTATGGAAAATAGGAAATATATAACCTAGCTTCTATCATATCATCAAATCATTTCTCACCGAAACGTTTTTCTACGTATCTCAAGTTTTTTTTTTTGTTTTTTTTTTTAATCACTTTTCGTTATTCCATGTTCACTGCAGTTATTCTTTGTCAACAATTTTATAATTTTGCCCACGACGTTTTTATCTTGTACTCACACAAAGATCCCACGATTTCTTCCATCGCTATCCACCTATACATAATAGAGAAATAGTCAGAAAAGTAGAAAATTGAGGACTGATAAATCAAATAATATTACGTTCAAGCTGAGGAAAAGTAACTGTACAACAGTTTTATTGTATAATAAGACGGATACAACAAAATCTTTGAATACCTGAGATTATACTTAGACCATAGATTAACTTGGAACATATGTACGAATCGTAAAAAAGAACTTAAAAAAATATATTTTTTAAATAAGGCATTGAACTGCTATACTCCAGGGCTTGAGTTCAAGCCCAGCTGAAGACACTGTAGATGAGGCAGGCACTGTATTATGTCTTCCCAGTGAATTTGTACATTTATGGCATTACTGAAAGGGAAATGTATTAATGTTGGGGGGAAAAAGGGCTATAAATAAGAAAACAAACCCTTGGATTTTGGAACGAAAATATTATTAACAAATCTAAGGATTAATGTTTAAAAAAAAAATGAAAAAATAACTAAATTTAGATACTCAGTATTAACATTAAAATTAAAAGGATTATGTAAATTACAAACTTCAATAAGTTGCCAAAGTTTTTAGCAAGAGAAATTTTTCAAAACCTTTTTGGTAATATTTTCAAAATAATGTTTTGAATAGCTTTGAATATATGTGACTGGACCCTTTGCCGATGGAAATTATTTCTTAAGTACGCAATCTAAAAGAGGGCTGAAACTTAAGTACACCAACACGGCCGGCCCTTCAAAGCACCCACTTCACCGACCCAACAAGAAAAGAAGTCCCTGAAAAGTTGAAACGGACATACATTTGAGATGTTGCCATTGATCAAAGGAACTATTCGTTTCCTTCAACGTGCCTTTTAATTAATACGAGTTTCTTTCTAAAGTGATGAGATTTTTTTCTAAAGTGGCCCTCTTTTTGATGGGATAACAGCCCTTAGGACAAAGCCAGACCATCCTGTGTTCTTACTTCAAACACTCAACCCATCTTTTTTTCTCAATACTATCCTTTCTTTGCGGGTTTATGTTTTAGTCTTTTTGTAGTGAATCTAAAATATGAATTAATACAATATTGTAAAAAAAACCAACTAATTAATTAATTAAATTAATAAATACTTTAATTGATTAATACTAATTAACTAAACTTTAAAAAAACTAAATTATACAAAATTAAAATAAAAAAATTAAAGAAAAAAAAAATTATTTTTGATTTCGACGAAATTTAGTTTCTACATGTTTTTTGAGATGAGGAATCTGAAAATAATATCAGTTATTGTTTAAAAATTTTCCTCACTTATATTATATAAATAAAACGTTTTAAAATAATCTATTTCTATTATTATTTTAATTTTTACACGGTGAGGAACATGGCCGCTACTGCTATGCAGCTATCTAGAACAGCTCCCTGTTTACTCAAGTAATACCAGTGGTATTAGCGCACGTACCAGCTCAGGACTTTACAAATATTGTGTATATACATAATAGAACAATTAGTGAAGTTTTCCTGCTAGGTGAGTCCCTAGAAACTAATTTATAAAGGTGGACATTAGGTGTGTGACGTGATAGTTGGGCGCGACGTAGTAGAGTTTCGACCAGCTGGCGGCTGTGGCTGGCTATCATTTACATAGGCCTGCCAGTTACTAGCATCTCAGGTGGCGTAGTGAGTAGGGCGCTCGTCATCTATACTCACACACCCGAGTTCGTAGCTCATAGGACAGAGATTTTTTTTTTTTTTTTTAATTATTATTTTATAGATGTGTTTTTGTTTATACATGTACATTTATTTTTCTTTAATTTTCTCTCTGCTTTAAATATTATTATTATTTAACACCTCTTAGCAATAATAAGTATTATTATGGAGTGTGAAAAATCTTCGTGTTTCGACTCCGATGAGGAAATGCCGTGTTCCGACTTCAGTGAATCGGACTCAAAGTTCCTTAAGGGTAGAACCTTGTCAAAAAGACAAAGAAACACTGCTCTTGAGCCCCCTGGGAACTCTCCCGACAAAAAAAAAAGAAGAAGAAAAAGAAACAGAAAGAAAAAAAAGTCAAATCAACCTCCCACTCCACCACAAACCCGTAGTAAAGCAGTCATCAGTTCAGTCACACCTATTGAAACAGCTAACAGATTCCAGCCGTTGATTAATATGCCTTCCGATACTTCAGTACCGCAACCATCAGAACCTCTAACAAATATCAAGCCACCCCCAATCTACGTTATTGGCGTAGATAATTACATCCAATTTTGCCATGACATTTCTGAATTAATTGGTCAACCCAATTTCCAATGTTACTCCAGATACCATGACATAAAAATCAACACAGAGACAAAAGAGAACATTATAAATCACTGATAGCCCACCTAAAAACTCAAAACATCCAGTTTCATTGCTATCAATTAAAAGAGGAGAAGGCCTACAGGGTAGTTCTACGGGGACTTCACCAATCTGTCCCTCCTGATTTCATCAAAAGAGATCTGGAGCAATTAGGCCATAGCGTCAGGCATGTCTCGAACGTACTCCACCGCTTTGAAAAACACCCTCTTCCATTGTTCTTTGTGGATCTGGAGCCTGCTGAGAACAATGTAGAAGTTTTCAATATCAAAAGACTGGTGTACTCCGTGGTCAAATTTGAAGAACCACGACTCAAAAAAGAAATAGTACAGTGCACCAGATGCCAAAACCTAGGCCACACAAAAACTTACTGTAATCGACAAGCAAGGTGTGTCAAATGCGCAGGACCACATTTAACTGCAACTTGCATAAAAACACGAGATACACCAGCGTTGTGTGTCCTCTGTGGTGAGAGCCATCCTGCGAACTATAAAGGTTGCCAGGTGTACAAACATAGACAGAAACAAAGAGCCATCAACTCCACTACAAATAAAAATTCTGTTCCCCAAACATCCGAAACAATATTCACATCATTTCAGAATCAACAGAACAATCCAGCCAACAATAGTTTTCCTAAACACTTTCCTCCACTGCCATCAAAAGCTCAACAACCTCAGACTCAACAACCCATCGATTCAGCCGTTCAATTTGAGCCCCAGCCATCAACCTCAGCAGCAGAATCATCTCAACTTCTTCCTTCAAGCAACGAATTCAAGACAGTTCTACGAAGAAATCAACGGCAACAAAATCAGGCGCCTCAAACATCTCTTCCATCCCGACCCTCCCAAAATAACCACTCCTTCTCCGTCAACTACCCAACTCACCCCACAACAAGTAACCCAACAGACCAAGACTCCACTAGCAAATTATGAGCAAACCATACCTCAACAAAATCCAAACCAAATACCAATCCAGGTACGGTCTTCAAGACAGTTTAATCCCCCGTCTCAAATTTCAGAACCGTATCCTATTTCCTCTCAAGGTTATGGTGATATCTCAGCAATTCTCTCCTCCTTCCTCCGTGAGCTCCAAGAAACTATCAGACCCTTAATTACCCTCCTCACAAGAGCCCTGTCAGATATCACGTCTATTGTTCCACGATGATCCAAAACTCCTTGGCAGTTCTTTTATGGAATGCAAATGGTTTGCTCAATCACAGAAACGAACTAGACATATTCTTACACGACAATAACATTCACGTTGCTCTAATTACCGAGACCCACTTGACGCCTACCCATTATTTCCACATTAAAGACTACATCACTTACAGAACTGACCACCCCGATAAAACAGCCCACGGTGGTACTTGTATCCTTATCCATAGATCGCTAACTCACACTCTGGTTCCTTCCTCTCCAACTGAAACCATTCAGTCCACCGCACTAATCCTACCCACCTTCCTATTTAACCTTACTCTTTCAGCTGTATATTGTCTCCAGGAAATAGCCTTTCCACTAACACCCTACAATCCTTATTCCAATCCTTTGGGCAGCGCTTCATTGCAGGTGGGGACTATAACGCTAAACACCAGCGATGGGGCTGTAGAACATCCAATCCCCGAGGTAGTGTTCTATCCCATGTATCATCCTTAAACAATTACCATATTCTTTCTCCTAACAATCCTACCTACTGGCCTACATCCCTAAAAAAACGCCCAGATATACTGGACATATTCGTTACCTCTCAAATACCTACTTCCCAAACTACAATAGATTCCTTAGATGACCTTTCCTCAGACCATAGCCCGGTTTTGCTTAACTTACATTCTACTCCTATAATCAAACCTTCTCCTCCATCCTTAATAACTGGACGGGTGGACTGGGACAAATTCCGTTCGGCTTTAGAAAACCATATTGACCTCAAAATACCACTAAAAACTTGTCAACAAATAGATGCGGCAATAGAACATCTTACTAAATCAATAGAAACCAGCATAACTGAAAATACCTCTCACAATAGATTAATACACTCAGAAGGCATGATCTTACCTCAATATATTCGGGTTTTACTAGTAGAAAAACGTCGAGCTAGAGCCAAATGGCATAGAACTCGATACCCATCTGACAAAACCAACTATACCAAATTAACTAACAAACTTAAATCAGAACTTAAAAAACTAAAATTTCAAATTTTACAGAAACAAACTGAACAACTATCTGTTTCCGACAAATCATTATGGACCACTACCAAAAGACTATTAAAATTTAAATCCTTCAATCATCCTCTCCTTACTCCAGCTCAAACCTGGACCAAATCTGATTTAGAAAAATCTGAGGTATTTGGTGAACAGTTACATAATACATTTAAACCTCATTCTGACATCCTAAATCCTTACCATGTAGAATGTATTGAATCAGAACTGACTATTCCTCTCCAAATGACCCTTCCTCCTAAAGCCTTCCACCCTTCAGATATAATATCCATAATCCATAGATTGCCCTCCAACAAAGCTCCTGGACATGACCTTATTACCTCAAGAATCCTCAAATGTCTACCAAGGAAAGCAGTATTACTCCTAACTTACATTTATAACGCTGTCCTCCGTACAACATACTTCCCCGATTCCTGGAAATTATCAATTATAAAAATGATCCCAAAACCTAAAAAACCACCAGAAAATCCTTCCTCATACAGACCTATTGCTCTCCTGCCTATCATGGGCAAAATCCTTGAAAAGCTCCTTTTGAAACGCCTTTATCCCTTCCTTGATTCCCATCACATTATTCCTGATCACCAATTTGGATTTCGTCAGTTTCACTCCACTACCCCAGCAGTGCCATCGCGTGGTGGATGTTATCTCATCTGCATTGGAGCGTAAGATATATTGCACTGGTGTCTTTCTTGACGTTGAACAAGCCTTTGACCGGGTTTGGCATCCAGGACTGCTTTATAAACTTCGCCAATTCCTTCCATCTACATATTTTCTCATCCTCCGTTCCTACCTTTCTGATAGAGTATTTAAAGTTAACCATAATTCTACATACTCATCTATCTTTCCTCAGACCGCTGGTATTCCTCAAGGTAGTATCTTGGGTCCCATCCTTTATACAGTGTATACAGCTGATATCCCAACCCATCCTAATACTATCCTCACAACCTATGCTGATGACACCAGCGTGTTATCAGTCAATGAAGATCCATTTGCTGCATCCCAGACACTCCAGTCACACATCACTTCCCTTGAAGAATGGTGTCATAACTGGAGAGTTAAGATAAATCATAGTAAATCCCAGCAAATAACCTTTACTCTCCGTCGAAAACCTTCCTCATCCTGTCCTCCTGTATCCTTTAATGGTGTACCGCTAAATAATGTGGAACAAGTACGATACCTGGGATTTTATCTGGACAAGAGACTTACCTGGAACCCTCACACAAGATTGAAAAGACAAGAAGCTGCACGTCGATTTGGACTGCTACAACACTTACTAGATAAACGTTCAAATCTCCGATTCACTACAAGAAACTCCTCTATTTGACGATTATAAGGCCTATTTGGACTTACGGTATAGAGTTATGGGGATCCACCAAACCATCGAATTCTTCCCGCATCCAATCACTCCAATCCAAAACCCTACGAAAAATCCTTAATGCTCCTTACTTTGTCACAAATGAATTAATCCATAATGACCTTAATATCCCATATGTCGCGGACTTGGCACGAACCAGATACCTATCCTTTCATAATAAACTTACTCCCCATCCAAATCCACTTGTAGCACAACTTGCTTCCCATTCCATTCCTGGCAATCCTCCGAGGCGTCTGAAAAGAAGATGGCCTCGTGATCTTCTTTTGTAATTTTTTTCATTAGAGTACTACCAATGGGTAGTTTCTCTACAAGTTCTAATCACGCCATTATTTTTTATTTTATACATCATATTTACTAAATGTGTTTTTATTAATACTGTTGTAAATTTCGATTAATAAAAGAATTAAAAAAAAAAAAAAAAAAAAATTTTTACACAATAAATTTCAAATAAGAAAAAAATATACATATTTTTTAACCAAAACCTGATATTAATTTTAGATTATTCATCAATTTTAGGATTTCAATGCAATTTGAAATAAAAATATGGGTGAGTTTTGTTGTAAACTAAAAACTGATATTATTTTCAGATTCCTCATCTCAAAAAACATGTAGAAACTAAATTCTGTCGAAATTAAAAATAATTTTTTTTTTACCTTTTTTTTTTTAACCTCCTCGAAAGGGGGTAAAAAATCAATATTTTTTGATTTTGATAAAATTTCACATATAAGGGTCTTATGGTGCGCTTAATCGAGATTTAAGATCAGTTGTTTATGAAAAAATTCTACCTATTTACAGCGGATTTCCTTGGAATTTTGCCATTTTTTAAGAGTTTTTGAGCACACTAAAGCCGGGTGGTGTCTTGAGCATAACGAAAGTATTTTTATATCAAATATCATGCATGCATAGCTGCAATTAAACGTGAAGGAATATTCTCTCTATCTTGACTGATAGCTGGGAATAAAAATAAAACGTAACAATATTCGAATCTTCCGTTATAAGTCCAAATCCAATACCGAACCACCTGCATTCAAAGCCCTCCTTTCTCTTCGTCTCAATAATACGCCGGAAGATTTTATAATCTACGCTAATGAACCAAAATCAAACCAATGCGCATCATCGTTTTTCGTTATCAAAGAATTCGCTCATAAAATAAAGCTCGCAAAATAATAAATACATACACTACCGAGCAGCAGTTTTTCTTCACATTTGCATGACCCTCACCCACAATACGTAATTACAGACTCATTAAGCTCAATAAAGGGCATAGATTGTCTGTTAACGGAAAACCCCAAAATCCTCAGTATTCACTCCAACTTATCAACAATAAAAGTAATTGTAATAAAATTATTGATCAAGCTGCAAGAGAAGCTACCGGAACAAGTTGTGATTATCTTAATTCCACCCAACATACGTAAAAAGCCGGAAAAAGAAATCGAAGATGAAGGGAAGTATTAAAGAATACTTAAGAAAAATACCAATTTAGAGGAGATTATTCTAACAACAGTAAGAATAGGTCTCACGAGAACCTATCTTTGACAATCCTATCTTTCCGCAAACCATGCTCAGCAGAAATGCCAATATTTCAGTGACATCATGGCAATAAGACATATATTCCAGGAACGCCCTTTTTTTACCTCACAACTCGATAGTTTTGGATTAAATCCTGATCATCCAACCCCAGGGGGGTTATAGTACAATTGTATAATTAGTGTTTCAAATTCTAAAAAATCAAATAATTTAATTCCAGAAACATAAAAAAAACATAATTCCGCATTTTCTTAATAAAAACAATAATAAGATGAGTGGAAATTAAACAAAAAACATTTTTGATGTATTCTTTTATAAAAGTAGTAAATTCAAAAAAATCATATCAATGAAAGTTGTTTCCTAGAACTTCGCCCAAAAAGTTTAATAAGGGCCATTTAACCAGTCATGGTAGGTTTAGTGTTAATTTGAATCTATTTAATTGTGTTTTCTTGACTAAACACCCCAATTATCTAATAAATCTGATATTAATTGGTTTAAAAAATAAAATGTAAAAACATTTTTAGTGTTTATAGGTTTCCATATAGTATTTTAGATTATAAAATTTACGCTTACTAAATCTTACAAATAAAGTTATTGTAAAATTATGGTAGAAGAAAATGAACTTTTCTGGGACTACTTGTCCCCTAAGAATAACATATAATTACAGTACATAGGACAATCGTCTGGCTATGATAATTAATTGTATTAAATAATAATAACATATAATAATAAAAATTTATTAATAATTAAATTATGAGTTACAAAATAACTAAGACATCTTGTAAAAGGATAAGATAAGAGGCGCAGTTCAATGCGCCGGAGTGTATAGGTTGATGGGTTGGGTTCCAGTATTTAAGAGGTGAATGGAGGAGCGCAGAGTAAGGAGGTCATGGATATAGGTGGGTTTTTTGGTTTTCAAGGTTCAATATGAGTGCACCTAGGAAGTATTGACGTCGGAAACTGGGGCAAAGCCACCCAATTTCAGACCTGTGAGATATGAGAGAACGTTTGGAGATCCTGAAAATAAATCTAATAAAACAGTTCATTACTCTTTTACATCTCATCTCGAGCTCATCAGACAGTCCTCCTATATACGTATACTATGCATACGTAGTCAAAGTTAGGAAAAATGAGTGATGATAATAAAAGTTGTCGAGTACTTAATTTTAATGAATCACGGTAATGTGAAAGTTGAATAAGAATAGATTTCCTCGTGATTTGAGAGATATGGTTATTCCAAGTAAGATGTTGATGGAAAGTTATTCCCAGATTTTTAATGGAATTTTGGAAATGAATTGGACGGTTTTTGAGGAAAAGCAGTGGATAGTAGGGAAGAGCTTTTAGGTGAGGTATTGACCCAAAGAGGATAGCCTATGTTTTCTCTGGATTCAGACTCAATTTATTCTCTCTAAGTTTAACTTGTCATGATAAATGCTTTAATAAGTCAAGAACAAAAAGAAGGCTTTCTAATACATAATATGGGATCTTCCCTCAAGGTGCTGAAAGACACAAAATCTTCAAAGCTGGAAGGGTTAGCGATAATCGATTGCTCTAAGCCTCTCCCCCCCCCCCCCCCCCTTCGTTATCACTTTTAGAATAAGGTCTTTCTAATTGCGACCTCTTCCTCTCCTCTAGAAGTCGCCCTAATCCAATTTCTCCTCACGATCTCGGTGTTGTTTCGTCTCGTTCTAGTTCACAACTTTTAATTCCTTCAAAGGCAGCTCATGGAAAAGGGCAACCCAGTGGAATCTGAGTCGAAATCTAATACTTTAAAGCACGCAAAACATCAATGACGATTGCTCTGACTTTTAAAATGTTGTAAGTTTCTTAGGTAGTTTTGTTAATCGTTTTTTTATAATATCTTTTCAAAAATATTCTAAAATTTCAAGTCAAATACTAGGTCTTCTACACATTTTTTTTTTGTTTTATTATCTTGTCATCTGAGCTGGTGAGTAATTGCTGCAGGGGGTTAGTGGGCTTAGGAGCTGGAGCTTCGGGTTGTCAACCTCTTATAATTTCTGAAGAAGGTCCCAGATTATTTAGGATAGTATTTAATTCAATAATATAAAGGAGTATAAATCACTTATAATATTATTGATGTCCGATTTTTGTTATTGGTTTGATTTTTATATTGTTCTATGGTTTTCATTTTCTTAATATTTCGTTTAAAATTATTTTGTTTAAGGAGAATCCAATTTATATGAAATTTTTGTTTGCCTTTAATGAGTAGTGAAAGCTGAAACTGTGGAAGTCATCCCGCCTCACTGAAACAAATTTTGTTTACCTTATGATCAGGGCAAAAATAACTACCTCTGTGGCAAAGTCGTTACATTTATAAAATGCGCTCACTGCGCCAGTTATCTTTGTTCATGGTCAACATATTTTAACATGGTCAACTGCAAAATAAAACAAAAATTGTAAATACAGAACCATCAAATCTGTGTCTATATTATGTAAATATTAATTTGCAATCTCCTAATTAGTATATATATATATATATATATATATATATATATATATATATATATATATATATATATATATATATATATATATATATAGTCACTACAATATCTAGAGAAACTATGGCGGAAGCTCACGCCAACACCCTTGCCTGGCTGAAGGTGAGAGCAGCCACGGCTCAGGACCTCCGAAAAGCAGTATCAGACATAGAGCGATTCACGGGAGAAACGGGGGAGCTGAACCATTTCATCAAGAGTGTGGATCGGGTGCTGACGCGAATTGAGGTAAAGAGATCTGAGGCACTCCTGGATGCGCATGACGCAGAATCCTTAAGGGCGGACCTAGTGTGCCGCATAAAGAGAGGAGTTCTGAACCTCATACAGGCGGATGAGGAGACACCATGGACTGTTGTCAAGGAAAGGCTAAAGAAGACCTACGGGGGTGGAAGGTGGACCCCGGAGGAAGATCTCTTCCAGCTATTTCGGGTTACTAGACACACAAGGCAAAGCAACGGGCAGTACGCCGGCGAACTTTTGCTAAAATTTAACAAAATCACCGACAAAATGCGGGAAACTGCGTCCGCACCGGAGGTGGAAGCGAGGATGGCCTTTGTGTCTACCATCCTAAAAGTCCAGTTGGCGCGGGAGACGGGAAGGAAAGATGGCCTACCCCGAGAGAAATCCTTCACAGAATGTGCCCAAGAAATGATGGACTCCAGCGCAAGGGAGGAAGAGGTACCCGAGCGGGAGGAACCAGGATGGAGCAGGGTGACCTACAGAAGATCACGGGAATCACCTTGGGGCAGACGGGACACTCGGCCAGAGACCAGAGGAGGAGAGCGGAGGAAGCAAGGAGCGAGGCGACCAGCACCCAACGGAAGGAAGGAGGAACGCCGTTGTCACGGGTGCGGCAAACAAGGGCACCTGGTGGCCCAATGCCCCGCACCAAGTGCTTTGAGTGCGGGACCGAGGGACACATTGCCCGGCAGTGCCCCTATATCAGGAGGAGGGACAACCCAAAAGGTGAGCCTATGGAGGTGAATAGGCTCGCGAGGAGGCCAAGAGGGACATCTGAGGCCTCGAGATTGTCACGAGCCTCAGCGGTGTCATGCTCCGAAACGGAGGGAGAGGAGGAGCCCGGAAGCAGTGGAGACGAGAGGACCAGCAGCAGGGAGCGGAGCGGCCGGAGGAGAGGGCCACATCCCGGACGCGTGGCAGCCTGAGGAGGGTGCCAGCAGAGAGGCAGCCGCATATTAGAAGTCAACAGCGTGAGGGCGAGGAGCGGCGGCCTGCCTATCATCAGGGTGGAGAAAGGAGTGCGCTGTCTGGTAGACACCGGCAGCTCGAGTACCATCCTGAGCCGAGGAGCAGCAGCGGAGAGGATGCTGGGAGGAGGCAACGGGACACTCCAGATAAAGGTATGTGGTTGTAATCTTATCACTCTGGGTGGCCCTTGTACTGTAGAGGGAGAGGTGGAGGTGAATTTGGACCGATGGTCGGATAATGGGGGGAAGCTGGCGGTCCATGTTATGAGCAAAATGAGTAGGGCATACGACGGGATAATCGGGTGTGACCTGCTAGAGAGGGTTGGAGCGCGGGTTCGAAATAACAGAGAAAGTGGAATGTGAGAATCGGGACGAGGAGGTACCGGTGTTATAAGGGTGTTAGGAAAGAGGTTGCAGCGCAGATCGGGGCGGTTGTCGAGGTCGGAAGAGTGCGAGAGAGGGAAAATAGGGATGAATTCAGGGACATATTCTTCAAAGAGGGGGATAAATTGAGCGTCACGGGCAAACGGTCCACGAGATCCCACTGAAAGAGGAACGGGTGACTATTACATCAAAGAGCGGAGATACCCACAAGCAATGAGGCAGCATATACGGGAGGAGATTAGGAGCCTCAAGGAACAAGGTATAATAAAAGATAGCACTTCGCCGTTTAATAGCCCCTTATGGGCAGTAAAGAAATAGAGCGCGCCGGGGGAGGAGAAGTATCTTGACGTTCCAAAAAACTTATGGACGAGTTTTTACGGGGGATTGACGAAAAAATATGCCAGGTCTACATGGACGACCTGTTAGTCTTCAGCAAATCGGAAAAAGGAGCACGTCGGACACTTGAGGACGGTGTTCGAGAGAGTTAGGGGGTTTGGGTTGAAACTGTCCCCCGAGAAATCAAGGCTGGGAGAAAAAGAGATAAGTTTCCTAGGGCATAGGATTTCGGAGGAAGGTGTGAAAAACCCGACAAAGGGAAGGTGGACGCGATCGCGAGGATGGCGATTCCGAGGGATGTAAAGGGGATTCGATGCTTGATGGGGTCACTCAATTATTACCGGCGGTTCGTACCGGAAATGGCGCGATTCCTCGTACCCTTAACGACTTACTAAAGAAGGGGCGCAAGATCGTCATAACCCCGGTAATGGAGGACAACATTAGGCGTTGTCTAGAGGAGCTCAAGAAGGAACCTGTGCTAGCTTTTCCCGACTTCGAGAAGATATTCACAGTGGACCACCGACGCGAGTGAGTACGCGCTGGGGGCCGTACTGTCTCAGGAGAGCGAGAAAGGGGACCGACCGGTGGCGTACGCGAGCCGGAGACTGAGCGACGCGGAGACCAGATACAGCGCGTTGGAACGGGAGCTACTCGGGATTGTGTGGGCTGTGGAGCACTTTCGTCCGTATATCTTTGGGAGGAAATTTAGAGTCCATACGGACCACAGACCCTTGCAGTGGGTTGACAAGCTTAAAGAGTCCTCCGCGAGGGTTACGCGATGGAAGGAGTTCCTCAGTCAGTACAATCTCGAGATAGTGTACAAGCCGGGTAGGGAAAAACGTGGTGGCAGACTGGCTTTCGCGAGCGATTACGGTTAATGCGGTCGAAGAGGAAGAAGCGGGGCCATCGGGGGATATCCGTCAGTTCTTGCGCGAATGGACACCGGAGGGGGAGGGCGACGAGGGGACGCGAAGTGCGAGAATGAGCCCCAAGAAGAAGAGAGTTCCGCAGACGAGAGACCCGCAGAGATGGAAGAGATTGACGAAATGATAAACGATAAGAAGTTGCAAGTCATCTGGAAGACCAAGACTGAGGGTCTACCGAAAGCGGAATTCTCCGAGTATGGGAAGAGCAGCATCATCACTATCTGGACGGAACCAGGAATTAGGGAAGAACCGCTGCTCAAAATTTTGAAAGGAACAACGAAACCCAAGAAGACATACCATATATACGTGGGCAACCGGACTATATGGGATAAGATAAGTAGGTTATGGAAGCAGGAAAAGATAGGTTCGGACAGGATTTTTATTCGGGTGCGCAAGATTGGTCGAGACTATCCGGGACACCGAGAAACAAAAAGAGATAACCTCGTCGTATCATGTTGGGAAGACCAATCATCGCGGGGTCCAAGAAACGCTTCAGGCATTGAGGAGGCGATATTTTGGCACGGGATGAAGAACACTATACGGGAAGTCATAGGGTCGTGTGAGGTATGCCCTAACCACTAAATACGATCGTCACCCCCCCGGATGGATTCAAGAGGAAACACCCACGGCGGAAGCCCCCATTAGCCGAGCTCCAGATCGACACCTTCACGTGGAGAGGGTACCGATGGGTCACGATGCTTGACACGTTCAGCAAATTAGCCCTAGCACACCTCGTACAGGACAAATCGGCGGAAGCGGTATTAGGAGCACTGCGAATATGGTGCACGTTCTACGGGATACCGGACCGAATTACGTCAGATGGGGGGCTCGAATTTGATAACGCGGCGGTCAGGGCTGAAGCCAAAGAATTGGAAATTCGATGGCATATAAACAACCCAGGGCATCCCAAGGGCAGAGGGGTATCGAGAGACTTCATGGGACCTTAGCGACCACCTACGCATATACCAGCTCGAGAAGGGTTAGAGCCGGATGTCGCGATGGGGAAGGCGATCGTTGCCTATAACAATTCTATTCATGCGGCCACTGGATTCTCACCCCTAGAGATCGTATTCGGACTCCGAGAAGACGCAGGGACTTCCGGGATGCTGCTTCGGACCAGGGAACATAAACGTCGTGAAACATCGCCGCGCGGGATTGGAAAAGCTTAGGAAAAAGGCGCGAGAGAGAATCGCGAGGGAGAAGGCACGGAGGGTCGAGAGGGAGAATTTGAGGGTGCGGGGACGTCACGGGGAGAATAAAGATCGGAATGGTAGTATACGAAGGGAAAAAGTTCCAACCGCGGGAAGGAGGTTTGTCGGTACGAAGGGCCATTCCGAGTGATAGCGATAAGAGAACATAATGTGGTGACGCTGGAGAGCGTCAAGGATCCAAAAAAGCGGAGAAATGTTCACGTCGAACAATTAAAGCTCCCGATAGAGGAGCAAGTAATTCTGTGAGTGTTCCGTTGTGAGTAACGGAGAAGGAAAATTTATTTTAAACTTTGTTTTAAATTTATATTACTGTTTTTGAGGAAAATTTTTGTTTTGTTAGTTTTGTATATAGAGAAGTTTTGGTTTTATTTTGTGTGTGTGTGTGTGCGTGTGGGCGTATGTGTGTGTGAGAGAGATTTTATTTTATGTAGAAGACTCTAATTTGATTGTATATTAGCGGTAAGTTAGTCTAAGAAAAGTGTAAATAAAGTTTGACTTATGGACTATTATGTTAGTTAAGGATTTTAGAAGTAAAGTTTTTATTTTGTACGTTATCAAGAGACGTTGTACCTCATAGAATTAAGATACTGTTAGAATAGATGATAAGACTTTGGACTGGGTAGGATTAAGGTATTTATGTACTTTGACCATGAGGGGAATCAGTCGCTGGATACTATTAAGTGCCCAAAATTAAAGTTTATGAAAGATGATCATAAACTGGAGGGGGGAAGTCAAGGCCCGAAGCAGCCTAGTATTAGGCTTTTAAACAATGTGCAGTTATAAATACGGTAGTTTTTGAGGGTGCTGAATTAGAATCTGACGTCAATTCTTGTCTTAAAAAATCTATAGAGATAGTTTGCTTGAAAATCCAATAATTTTTTTTAGAATTTAATTAACCTAAACCAAAATCTATGTAGCGACTGCATTTTTCCTTATATACGCAATCAAAAATATTAATCTACGTTCAAAAATATCAATTTTTAAACCCGATAATTCTTTTGCTAGATATTTTTCGCTTTTCAGAAATTTGGTTTGTTCCGATCTACCGAAATATCATTTGCCATAATTATCTTCACCCGTTAATCGTAAACTATATTAGATTGTAATTCTAATTTGTCACAGACATAAACACAAATATTTGATACGGGTGGTTCTCAGAGAAACAATTAAGATGGAGCTCCTAATACTCCATCTTTTACATTTATGTTAAGTTTTTATCATACTTTTGAACGTATAAAACAATGTCTTTCTGTTACTGTTTTTCTCTACAACAATACATTTTCATTTTCATTACTTTAATAAACAATACCTACCTGATATTGATTATAATTCTTCATGAGTATATCAAAAGTGACACTGAAACGAAGTTTAAATACTAGTGGAAAAGTTCGAAGATGAAACAATGGCCAAGTAAGCCAGCTCCTGACAGAATTTTACATTATTATTTCCTAAACAATAGGCGTTTTAAACTTTCTAAGCTAACACTTTATCAGGCGATATGGGAAGAGAGGGGATTGATTAGGTTCGCTCTAGAATTCAAATCTAACAAAATTAATTCTGAATTACTTTTTCTAAATAATTGTTTTTATGATTTATTTTTTATTTTTTTAAAAATGTTTAACGCTATATGATTTAAGACCTTTAATTTTAAATGAAAATTTTTAACTTGCATTTAACTAAAATATCTATAATGATACCTTATTTTAGAAATCATTTTGATCGGAGTTTTTATTACAAAAAAATATCGATTTAAAATTGCCCATCAAACCATTTACTAGGAGGTAAGTGGTAATTTATGTGGTAGTACACGCCCTTATTTTATATTTAATTTTAGTTGCTATTTATTAAAAAAAAAATCATCAAATATACGTAGTTATATTACTTAATATCCGTTGAAATTGATTATTTGTACTCCTGAAACTGTCATATCTTAAAGTACTAATTAATAACTATTAATAATTAAAAAGCTAATTGTTATTAACACAGAGTAATCCATTCATTGAATGTAATTCAATTTATGTCAATCTTATAGTGTTTTACTTTTCGGGTCCTCTTATCATATTTATCCAAAGGGGGGGGGGTAAATATTGATTCGTTGAATAACCTAGTTAAATATTAGTTAATTTTTTTTTTTTTTTTTTTTTTTTTTTTTAAACTTTAATCTCTACTCTCATCTGCCAATCAAAGTGATTAAAAATAAGTAAGTTTGATGAAATACTGAATTACCTAGAGTGACAGGTGGGGGGTAGAAAAACCCCGTGTCAACTTTTCCTATCCTATCAACGTTCCTAACTTGATTTTGTTTTCGCTATCTTAGCTCAGCAGACCCCCCTCATCCAGCTTATCCTCAGCTTTATCTGGGTGTAGCCTAGAATGTGAGCTGTGGTTATGCCATTTATGAGTGTGTTGGAATGTCCATATAATTCACATTACTAGTAAAGATCAGAATGAAGAGTTATGTTGCATAAGTGAGGTGCTTTTGTGAATGACCTAATTGTTCACATATTATTAAGTTCAATATCAATCTTTCATAAGTTACTTAATAAGTTAATCATGGTGGATCGGCTACGATGGGCAGACCATGTCGCAAGGAATATATGCCACCAGAAGAGTGGAAATACCCCGGTTACGATGGATAGATGGTGTTTCCACCGACACGAGATCCATCCGGGGCGTTCAAAACTGGAGAGCAGCAGCAGCCAACAGAGATGGCTGGTGGACCAAATTGCAGGAGACCTTGACTCCCCAAGAGTTGTAGTGCCACAGAAGAAAGAAGAAATATTATTATTTATTGATATAAACAACTGTATACATTATATACAACAAGTTAAGTTGAGGAAAATTATAAGTAAAGAACTACTCAGTTGTAAAACTTCGATAGTTCTTCATTCGAAGGCATCTTGGCCATCTTCATTTCAGACTGCGTCGAAGGATTATTGGGAATGGAGTGTGAAGCAAACTGGGAGACTAGTGGATTCGAGTGGGTATGGAGTTTACTATGAAAGGATCGGTATCTTGTTTAGGTCTAATAAGCAGCATATGGAAAATCAGGATCTTTATGCTTAGGTTTGTTTGTGACTTAATAAGGATTGTAAGGTTCGCAAACGAAAAGAATTGGGAAGTTTAGTTGATCCCGAAAGCTCAATTCCGTATGTCCAGATGGGTCAAATTACTGTCACGTAAATAAGTCTTTTGTAATTTATTAGGAGCTTTGAAAGTTTGTGTAGTAAATGTACAGGTCAGTTTCCTGCATTTAAGTCTGGGATGTAATTATTATTTTTTAAATAAAATAAATTAAGTTTTATTACTTAAAAGAGATAAATTAAAGGTTCTCGAGATATGTAAATTGAATATAAATTTTTTTACATCTTTAACAATAACGTTATTAACATTTTTTTTTTTTATATTAAGCAATCATAATAACCCAGTACCTACAATCAATGAAACATAAACTGGCCATTGTTCTATAATTATAAAATTAAGAATCCGAAATTAAAATATGGATACCTCATTGTCATTTATTAACAGAAAATAAAAACAAAACTTCCTGTCTGACTTAAATATTTTACAAAGCATGGCCTACTCCATCCATTTGAATATCAAACTGTTTAAACTCTTTCAATGGACTCGGAGCGAAGTTGAATTCAATTAACGATTTGAACTTTTGGAACACCATTTTCCTTAAACATACTTTACATGAATAATGTATAATGATAAAGAACACTATAGGTACAGTTATTCTACAACAACTCCGCCACTGTTCTCACAAGGTGAATCGAGAACTAATCATATTATCGATTGTGACCTCTCGATTCATTTTGATGTTAAATTCGATTCTTTTTGAAGAGTGAGGCTGGTGATGGTCATTCCGATTCTCCACTAGCTGCCCCTTTCAAGTATGTTAATAAAATAAAGGAGATAATATTAATTTCTTACTAATTATTACATTTTACCAGAACGATGTATTAAATAAAATAATAAACCATTTTCATAATATTTATTACACGTATGCCTTAGTACAGTATTATATGTTCTGTTAATTAAAATCCATATTTTATATGTAAATACTAATTGAATGGGTTCACCGAAAAACTTCCTAAGCGACAAATATTAGTGAAAGAAAATCATAATCTTAAGTTAGTTTTGTAGGTCAAATTTTATATTCACATATTAATTTGTTATATTTACATGTATAATAACATAATTGAGTACTATATCATTCTAAGACGTACTATTATACATTTTAAAACCTTTAAAATTGGAAATTTTGTCACTTACAACTTTTTTCGGCGGAGCCATTCAATTATTGATGAACTTGGGTTTGTGTTTATAGGACTCAGGATAAAAATAGTCGCTCAGTTCCAAAACGATATTAATATTTATCATCTCTGCATTATATGTCATATTAAATTGATTAAAAGATAAAGGTTTGTGTTATATTATAATATATATATATATATATATATATATATATATATATATATATATATATATATATATATATATATATATATAAAACTTATTTCTCCCTCAATAGAAAAAGCAATAGATCTTGGATATGTCTATCTACAATCTAACAATTTAGTGCTTCTGATAAAGAAACTGTTAACAATTTTTCAATCCGATTAACATCAACAGATCTAGAGCGTGTCAAAATGTTATTTTATTGAGTGAAAAAACGTGACACATATGATGACACGCAAGAAAACTGTTGGCGCCCAGATGAAAGACATGGGCATGTTAATAAAAAAATCGTTGAAAAAAACACAAGCAACGATTTTCAATGGGTAACGAAAGTTAAGGGAGTATATATCGATTAATCTATAACTCGAAGAAAAGTCGATATGTACTGTCTTGCGGTTTTGTTCTGAGATGAATCGGGGTAGGATACTTACACATTAATATATAATACTTTCGTTTTAGGAGAAATGTACCAATTTTTTCTTCGGATAAAATGTTTACCGTAAGAGTATTTTGTAGTTTTCTTTCAGATAATCAGGCAGGGTGATAATGCAGCCGCAATTATCAAAGAATGATAATTACATTACTTTGAGCAACATAATTCGTAATGATGCCCTTGAAAATATCTTTTCATTAAATAAGTTACTCAAGGTTGATGATGTTGTAAATATAAATCATAAATTTATATAAAAGTAATTGTCAAATATTGTCGAGGACTATAAATACTGGCGTACATATTTTAACTATCGTATATAAGATTAATCTCTTATTTATAAAATTTATTTTTAAGATTCTTATACGCTCTCTCAGGTGACAGTATCAAAATTATGAATACTTTCTTGGAGCGTTTTTATTCCAATCTTTAAAGCTCAAGAAGCTTTCGTATATTTAAAGCATCCTTGCCCTTGTTCTTCCATTCATCATTTGAACATCAGATCTCAGCCCATTGATTCTTATGTCCCTTCTCATCGAACTGCCTCCTTTGACAAGTCCTTTATTATTTGTGTAGCCTTATTTAGGATTAGGAATTCCTTACCTATTTCAATTCACAATCATTTCTCTCTCGCTTTCTTTAAACATTATTTATTCATAATAATGTTCATACCTCCTCAATAATGTAAAAAGGGAAGAAAGACTAAACCGAAACCGACGTCGCCGACCTCCATACAGAACAGCTTTTCAGTTCTTCAAAACGTGCCAACAGATCCAGCCGTCGACGCTCCAACAACAAAAACACAGTACCACCTATAGTAGTAAAAAAAAGAAAAATACACAAAATAATCACACAATTACATAAGATTAAGGTTACCAAATACTCCTTAAGGGAAGATGGGAAGAATGTAAAAATCTTCCTAGAATCAATAAATGACCAGCCCCAGGTCCTCCGCGGCCTGTCTTTATTAGAAATTGGCCACCATACATATACTCCCAGAAATACTAAACCAAATACAGTCAACTTCACCTTAAAAGGACTTCCAACCACATTTACAACCGAAGACGTCATGGAGGCGTTTAGTAACCTCCAAATAACAAAGGTTAGGCGGCTTCGGAAGACCATGCCAGATGGATAAAAGGTTGACCTAACACCGATAATCGTAACATTTCCTGTAGGCGTCAACTTGAATGATGTGAAAAAGATACGCCAAGTAAATAGAGTGTTATTTACAGCCGAATCTTACAAGGCTCTAAAAGACTCTCTGCCTCCCCAGTGTTACAAATGCCAACAATTTGGCCATATACAGGCGTACTGCGGGTATGAACCCAAATGTGTTCGCTGCAGCGAAATTCATTACATCAAAAACTGCCCAAATGTGGGCCATGTGGCAATGTGGGCATCATTTCGAAACTGCCTACACAGGAAGAAATTAGAAGAATTGGCGGCTAAACGTATGACCGCCTGAAAGCAGCCAACCACCGCTCCCGCCCAACCGACCAATCAGAGAGCTCGACAGGCGGAACATGTTGGAAACACCACTACCACAGCTGCAACGCCACAGTGCATACCCTTTCCACAAGGCGCTCCTCCCCCCACCACTCGGATCTTACCCCCCACTACCAACTCAGCAGAGCCCCTCCCTGCACCTCCTCTAGTCTCTCAATCTACTACTAGACAGCATTGGAATGACATCCCCCCTCCCTGGGCAGTCGCGATGCAAGCAACCCTCCAGAACCTAGCGGAACAGATGACCCTCCTGGTACAAATCATGAAGATGAAAAATCAGCAATGAATTCCTTCTCCATCATGAACTTCAATTGTAACGGAATTTACCCGAAGATAGAAGAAATTCGAGCACTGCTGGCACTGACACGGCCTACCGTGGCCGTATTTACGGACACCAGAGTGTTCGGACCTCCACCGTTTCTAGAGGGATACACCGTGGCAACGGATAGCTCTAAAGACCCTCATGGAGGAGTCCTAATCGCTGTCCGCAATGGAATATTCTGGAAGAAGATGCCTGAACCCCTGGCAATTACGGACAAACGCATAAGCCACTTAACTGTTCAAGTGTTGATGAGTCAGCCAACCCTCATCACAGGGGTATATCGAAGTCCACAGGGCTCTCTTGTGGAGCTGAAAAACCTCCTACAAACCTGCGGGACAAAGTCCAACCACTGGGTGATCGGAGACCTCAACGCCCAGCATAGTCTATGGCACAATTCACGGACAAATGCGGCGGGCAGGGACGGGGCAGTCAAGACCCCTTCCACAGTGGTCCACCCCGACACTCATGCCTACCGCTCTTACTCCAATGGATATACATCTACCATTGATCTCCTTTTGATGAGACAACCTCATCGAATTACTGGTTGCACGGTGACTGACTTCATCACTTCAGACCACCGACCGGTAATTTACGAATTAGAAGGAAGGAAGGGCGAGCTGCCCCAGAAAAATTCCTATATCAAGAAGCTGACTGGGGTAAATATAAAGCCGAAGTTTGCCATAGACTACCATCGGTGCAACCGCTGCGTTCCCTGGAAGAAGTTGACGAATTCATCAACATTTTCTCTGACATCACTCTAGAGGCTGCCCATTCCTCTATTCCTACCTTCCGTCCTTCCCCACCTCATCTTCAAAAACCCCCTCCCCATATTATGGCTCTCATATAGAGCAGGCGGAAACTTAAAAACAAATGGTACAGAACCCGGGATACAGACATCAAGGTAGCCCTCAACTCCCTAACCACCCAGATCAAAAATTTGCTCCGCCAATGGAAAACCTCCACTTGCTGAGGGCGACACATGGTGACTACCGGAAGTTCTGGAAACTAACAAGATCAGCTGTCAAGAAAACCACTACGAACCGCCTGAACAACGGAGATCGACTCCTCACCCCCGCCGACCAAGCGGAGCTGCTTGCTGCGTACTATAGACAGGATATTACAAACAGAACCACAGATGCTGAGCCTCTCCGGACCATGGCCTAGGAGAACAACTTCATGTTCATCAGCCCTAAACAGCTGAAAACAATCCTAAGAAGAACAAAACGAAACAGAGCTCCTGGATATGATGGGATACAGACAGTCTTGCTCAAGCAGCTCCCCAGAAAAGGAATGATGCACCTCACGAACCTGTACAACTCCTGCTTGAGGTTGCGATACTTCCCCGTTAAATGGAAGCATGCTATACTGTTTCCACTCTTCAAGCCGGCTAAGACAGGAGACAAGCCAGAACACTACAGACCGATCAGCCTGTTGCCACACCTCAAGAAAGTCTACGAGAAAATTGATCTCAATTATCTACGAGACTTTTGAGAGGAGAATTCAGTAATTCCGTTTGAACAGACGGGTTTCCAAGCACGTCTCAGTACTGAACACAACCTGATGAAGCTGCAAACTGAGGCATGCACAAACTTAAACAGGAATACTGCAACAGCGCTGATATCCATAGACTGCACGAAGGCGTTTGATTCCGTATCTCACGGGATCCTATGCAGAAAACTGGAAGATCTTGAATGCCCTGAACAGCTAAATAGAGTCATTGTCTCCTTTCTCAGTGAGAGAAGTCTCACTGTGCGGGTTCGTGATGCCCATTCAAAGTCAGTACCCCTCACTTGCGGTGTGCCACAAGGAGAAGTATTATCTCCGGTGTTGTTCAACATCTACACTGCTGAAGTAGTAGGCAAAAACTACGGAAGGGCGACAGTAGCGGCTTTTGCCGACGATATTGCCATTACCAGCAGCAGCATGAACCCCACAAGAGCACTACGCCAGGCCGAAACTGTCTGCGCAGAGACTACTCAACGGCTGAACTTACTTAACATCCAAGTGAATCCAGCTAAAACGGACTGCGTAGTATTCTCACACCAGCGTGGGAAAAAGACAACACTGCCGAAGACCCTGCGAGTGGCAGACACCACCATTGCCCTCTCAAACTCTATCGTCTACTTAGGTGTCACTTTGGATAGAGGGCTTAAAATCTCAGCTCACTGTTACAGGGCGCACCGCAAGGTGAGGAAAAGATCTTACCGTCTCCACCACCTCCTTTCCTCTCCAGCACATTCCCTGCGACTGAAGTTGTGCATATACAAAAGCATGTTGAGGCCTGCACTCCTGTATAGTGCCCCTCTTCTCACCCGCCTTACTGACGGAACTAGACGGCATCTGCAGCGATTCCAGGACTCAATGCTTAAGAAGATTGTAAAAACAACTTCCTTGAAGAAAAAGAAGCCAGAAGGCTTAAACGAGACCTTCAACCTCCCGACGGTCCCAGAATTCATCCAGCGCCGGCATGTCAAGTTTCTGGACTCTTCAGTTTCTGACGAACCCCCTGTTCAGAACCTTGACACCAGCTCCACCACCGGTCCGCTGGCAACTAAAAACCGGACCGTAACCAACCAACGGGCAAATCAGAACCCACTGGCCACTGGTCAGAAATGTGACCACTAAGACATTTTCTCTTTTAAGTCGTAAGTGTAAATAGTTTTAAGTTTTCCTTACTACATGATTTAGGTGAGCCCCATCACCTAAATGTACTCTTTCTGAAAACTACAGCTCAAGATATCATCACAAACTTCCTGTTCACCTTACAGTGTACCCAGTACAGAAAAAGGCCAAACATCCCTAGAAATTCCTAAATTCCATCCAACTCAAGAAATCATCCAATAGGGGCTAGGAAAAAAAAAATTAATAATGTAAAAATTTATTATTATAATAATTTTTTGTACATAACTTCGAAGATTTGTTTTTGGTAATAATTTCCATCTGTTGTATGTATGCAGCCAAAAAAAAACAAAAAAAACATTTTTATTGTACTTTTATATTATTCTTAAGGGACAAGCTGTTGATATACTTTGGATACCTTTATATAATAGTGAGAACTGGTTACATGAAAAGTAATTTGTAACGCATCATAATTCTTTTTTAATTTTCCAATCCATATCGAATTGCACCTTTCCCTAAATTTTAAATCTATTTTATCTTATTAACTATAAAATAATGATTGATATTATTCTAATCTTCTCTATTTTTTTTGTTACAGGTATGTCCAGTTTTTTATGAAAACTTTTGTCAGGTAACTGTTTAGTTTTATCAAAAATCTAACAAATATAATTTACTACGCGATACACAATACAAACATTTATTTAACAACTATACTTTATTTATATATCATTATTTTAGACGATTAAAAATATCACTAACACTATCCATTTCGTAAAATCATTATCTCACTTTTTTTTTTAGACAATTCAGGCATTTGGTATTTTATATTTTTTCTTTTATTGAAGCTCTCACATTGTTATTAAAAAATATTGTGATACAGGGAGGTGTCGGTATTACTTCTTTTTTTTTCATTCTCCTAATTATATTTTAGAAATTGTAGTATTGACCATAAGTAAAAAGTCATATATTATTTTCTCCTAAACTATTGTATGTACAAGACGTAGCAAGAGATAAAACTATTAACGAACTGTGCGTATATCATGAAATTTGAGACTAAGTCAAACGTATTCACTATTCAGAAATCAATTTAAGTTTAGTAAAATCCACGAACTGATGACTAAAAGAGACAACTACTCGAGTCTTAGTGAACTTAATATCACACATATACTGTACTGCTGAACAGATTTTCAGCTCAAACATAAACAAATACCTTGTTTTGTTAACTCCAAAAAAGAACACTGACAGTTAATGACTGCCATGGACGTACTACTAATGGTTTTATAGAAAAATTGCTATAATTGCTGAATTGCTATAAACAAAATAAAAATCAAAGATGATATGGCTATTTTATTCACACAGTTGTCACCAGGAGGTGACAAAAAGGAACCGTATGCGAAATCTGTAAAATAATGATAGAATGACTTGCCCCTGGGAATTATCTCTTTCTAGAGTTAATATTTTCTTTAATCATTCTGTTTTCAACTGATGATTGTCATTAATTAGATAATGTGTTTAGATTTCAAAATAAAAGTGGAAAAAAATATGCCATGTAGAAGAAATCATATGTCCTCTATGATATCCTATATATATATATATATATATATATATATATATATATATATATATATATATATATATTTATAAAAATAAATTAGACACAGTACAAATAAATAAATAGTCAATGATCATAACGATGGAGCGACGAACGAAGGATTTTTGGCTTCTTAGAGGAGTCGGTATTGGAAAAGGGGTTAACCCCGTTCCGCGTAACTGTTGAGCGGTTCGGGAAGGATTTGTGTCCGGGATTCTAACCCGGCCATAGAAAACCATTAAACTAAGTACCTCTGCTACCTCACAAATAATTCACTACTTGGCTTTTTATTTTCTGCTGTCAGGATCCTGTCCGTCAGTGAGGAGATCAGCAACTTAGTCCGGAGAGTTTGTGGGTTCGACCAAAAGCTTAATTCTCTAGTTTCTGGTTTCTGATGAATACTTAATCATAACGCTATAATGATTAACTTTAATAATCAATTCATAAAATAAGGTTGGTTCCAAGTGGGCAAATGATCGAAATTTTAATATAATTAACTGTTCCAATGCTTGTAACTGCATCCGATAAAAATGCATTATCTTTATCAAATTATTTCACAATCTAATAAAAAGTGTAATAATCAAGCTGTCAGAGACAGAACAAAATTAGTTTTCAAAACTTAAGACGAACTTACATTTATACGAAAGACAGATTTTGACAAACTTACCAGTGATGAGCAGCGTAATGTTTTTATTTACTTAATGCACTTTATATTTTTTAGTTTTATTTTGTATTTTTTTTCTTTCTTTGTTTATTTTGTAAACTAAAAACTAATATTATTTTCAGATTCCTCATCTCAAAAAACATGTAGAAACTATATTCTGTCGAACTCAAAAATAATTTTTTTTTATCTTTAAAATTTTGTACGATTTAAAATTTTGTAAATAATTTGCGCAATCTCACACATTTCGCCACCGATTATAACGAAATTTTAAGGTCGTCTAAAAGCCGTAAAGTTGCATAGTTTATCCCAAATCCGGAGGTCGCAGGATTTCCCTTTATTGAGATATCCCTTTATATAAGTTTTTTCTGACCTCAGATTTTTTCATTCACATCAGTTTTTTCCACTAAAATCTGGAGTGATCCCAATGTTATGTGCATAGATATAAAGCAGAATGTATGCTGATTCTAGTGATGCTATTACAATTGTAGTCGGTTGAACGCGGCAGTTCTTATGGCCAGTAAAAATTGTTGATGAAATCTCAACAAAATTTTAACCTCCTTGAAAGGGGATAAAAAATCAATATTTTTTTATTTTGATAAACTTTCACATATAAGGGTTTTATGGTGTGCTGAATTGAGATTTGATATCAGTTTTTCATGAAAAAAATTTCTCACTGATTTGCAGCGGATTTCATTGGAATTTTGTCATTTTCGGGGGTTTTGAGCACCATAAAGCCGGGTCGTGTCTTGAGCATAACAAAAGTATTTTTAAATCAGAAAAAAATTAAAAGTAATTTTCATATTTTTTTTTCTCCTTACCCAATGTTCATTGGCGCATACAACTCTAGTTTTGCACTATTATCGGACCCTATCAAAAATCGGTATTCAAATCTGTGAGTTACAAGTCAAAACGTCCTCTTGTCAGTATTGTTTCAGTTCGAACTGGGAATTACTGATATGCCACTGAAAAAAATATTGAGTGTTACATTTTAAACTATATATCAATGAAAAATCAAGGAAAACAAATCCTGTTTCTGAAAAAAAAATCATGTAGCCGATGTAAGCTTCAGTGTATCAATTCCAAAGCCGGCCCCATACATTCGCTCTCTATCATAACACGGAACATGCTTGTTGAAATGAAATGAAAAATAAACTTTATTCTGGGACAGAATTTACCCTAAAAATAATTAAAGTGCACAATAAAAGGTACAATTGTCTGGCTGAGATTAGTTAAATCAGCACATCAGTAGTATAACTAAATTAGGAGAAAAAAGTAGAAATGAGAAATAAAAAATAAATTAAAATTAAAATTAAAGTTAATAAAGAAAAAGAAAAAATTAAAAATACATAAATAGATAGAAAATAAAAAATAAAATAAATAAAAACAATCAACTGTAAACATTTTAGAACACTTATGTACATTTACATATTATTTACAATTTTGTGGAAGACTGAAAATCGAGGAGATTGATAAATAAAAGATGTTTAAAGGAAGTTAAGGATGAGGCTCTGCGAATATGGATAGATAAGGAATTCCAAAAAGAGGTAGCACGGATAACGCAGGATTTTTCAGAGGCAGTTCTATGTGAGGGGGTATATAGGTTGAAAGGTTGGGATCTTGTATTCTGGTGGTGAATGGAGGAACGCAGAGTAAGTAGGTCTAGGATATAGGAAGGTTTATTGGTTTTTAATGACTGGAATAGGAAAGTGCCGAAGAAGTATTGCCGTCGAAAATCGGGGAAAAGCCACCCTAGTTCTTTGTACCGGTATGATACGTGAGACCGTCTGCTGACCCCAAAGATAAATCGTATGCAACAATTCATTAGTCTCGTTGAAGACTGCAGAATGTAAAAAATTAGCATTTGGCTCGTGTTATGTGTTATAAAGTGTTTTCTGTTTGTGTTATAGCTGTATTAGTTGTATATATAGTTGAAAAGATTAATGAACTCCTTTATAAGATTCATTTATGGGATTCCCAGGCGTTCTCACATCACTTGCTGGTATTCCGAGTTGAGGTGGCTTTATCCAAGTTTTCGGCGACAATACTTCCTTGGTTCCTTTCTATTCCAATCCTTAAAGTCCAAAAAACCTTCGTACATTTACGACATCCTTGCCCTTCGTTCTTCCATTCATCTTTTGAACACCAGATCTCAGCCTATAGATCTGTATATCCCTTCTCATCGAACTGCTTCCTTTGAAAAATCCTTTATTAATCGTGCAGCTTTATTCTGGAATTCCATACCCATTTCGATCCGCAATGTTCCTTCTCTCACTTCCTTTAAACATAATTTATTCATCTACCTCCTCAAGGTAGATCAATCTTTATCAATCTTCCGAAATTATGTAATAATATTTTATTGCTAGAATATTTCTTTTTGTTTTATTTTATTTTAATTTTGTTATTTACTTATTTATTTATTTTTTATGTAAACCCAAAGACTTGTAGTATATAATTTACACTCTATATAAGTTACTGCCTGATATGTACGCAGTCAGACAATAATACCTTTTTATTGTTCTTATATGTTATTCTTAGGGGACAAGGTGTCCCAGAATAAAGATTATTTTTCATTTTTTTTTTTTTTTTTTTTTTCATTTTATAAAAGTAGGCATTTTTTTAAAAATTCTTTTGGCAAACGTAGAGCGAAAATTTCTCGTTCTTGTTTTGTTTTCTGTCTTATAACACGCATGTGTGGAGCCAGCTTAAGATTTTGGCATATAACTTGTCAATTGGACATGATCCTTGTGTTTCAATTGATGATATTTGATTTTTCTGACTCAAAACACTATTTTTTTCCAAACAATGAGGTAGTCTTTACTCAAAGGTTCTGAGAAAAAATATTAAACTATTAAGTAGCTGTAAAGATCTTTCAAGCACGGTTCGTTAAATCTTCCGAATACCTTTTATATATGGTGTGAAAATATTTCATTTTAATCTTTGTGATATATAAATTCTACTTTTTAATTGTTGATTGATTGTTGAAAGCACCAAACCTTTAATGATTTAGATCTGCTAGGTAACGCACAATGGGTTAATGTTAATATTCATAACATTTGAACAGTATATGTAAGCAGGTGCTGGGTTTCAGGAAAATCATTTCAGTAATTGAGTGTGATTAATTTATGCATACTGTGTACTGATAATGCATATTACAGTATTAGAGTAACGTGCGTATTACATTCATTTAATAATATATTATTTAATTATTTTACTCTATAAAATTATTATTAAATTAATTTATTATAAAATGTAATATAATAGAGATGAGATGCTACTATAAATTCTAAGGACATGGCTCAGAATGATTATTCTTTACGTGATTAGTAACATAATATTCCTCAACCAACCAGGTATCTGTATAATGTACAATTATATCGTGGCAACTTTCCATGAAAAAAATTCTCCTTTGTTCTTCAAAAGTGGAAGACGAACGAGAAAAAATGAATCAATTAGTAAACTGGAAAGAACTCCAATTTCCGCTATTGTCGTCCGTGGGAAGAGATTTAGCACACGAAAGTTTTTAGGACGACAATTGGAACGAAATGCCCTCAAAGTTGCTTTTGAATTTCAACTAACCGAAGCGGATAAGACTGAGAAAGTGCCCTCATTCATCCGCTCAATGATACGGAATGGTCTTTGGTGAAGAGGATTCGTTAACTACGGGCAGTTTTAAATTTTAGGATGATCCATCTCATAGAAAATTAGCCACTTCATCTTAATAAGCTATGTTCTGGTTAATTGGTTTAAAAAATATTTCAGTTTAAAAAAAAATATAAAAAGAGTGGGATGAATAAAAACGTTAACATTTATGAATTATTGAAATAAAGATATTATTTAAATAAATAATATAAATGAGGTTTATTTAGGTTTCAATTATACAATATTAAAACCTTCCGATAGGCGCGCGTATCTGTTAGATACTCAAAGGATATATTTGTTTACTGTTCTTTGATCCTAGGATTTCCCATCTTGACTATGGATTCATATGGCAAACAGTGAAGTAAAAAAAACAATTTTTTGTATTCCAGGATTACGGGCACCCATCCATGTAAGTTTTTTTAAATATTTTATTTTAAATTATTTGTTGTATAATTTGTGATTCATTTGTAATTTAAACTAACACACAAATTGAATTTACCCTTGATTCAAACTAAAACACAAATTGAACGTTCTTAGATGTGTCAGCTATGATTTCAAGCCAAGATACCAGAAAATGTAAGATTTTTTATTCAGACTAAAGCAGGAATAGTCACTGTTGACAAACTAAGCGGATTATTCAACTTGGCGAGAAATGCAAAAAAGATGACCTCTGGTTTTTTTTTCAATAATGAATGTAGTCCCCATAAACTCATTTATATATTTCTTAGAACTAGTTTTTAAGCATAATTTCGTATAGCTCGTCGTTGTTGTTTTGTTTTTTTAATGTGATTTTGTATTTTTTTTCTGAGTTTAAGAAGCTCTTCAAAAAAACCTGAGTGATAAAACATAATATGTTTATTTTTATAGCAACGATTAAAAATACATAATATAGATATGGTTATTATTACAAACAAATGTTATCAGTGAGATACGCTTGTTGAACTATTATTTATCGGAAGATCAATCATTTGTAAAGAAACTACTCATTGGTAACATTTCAATAAATGTTCTATATAAGAATAGCAGACTGACTAGAGCCAACCCAGAAAAAAATGTATTTAATGTGTATGAAGATACATTTATATATATATATATATATATATATATATATATATATATATATATATATATATATATATATATATATATATATATATATATATATATATATATATATATAACAAATTTAGATTCTGATATTTCGATTATTATTATTGATGCAAGATAATGAATAATTCAATTATAACATTTCACTATCAAGTTATATTGAATATAAATTAATTAAATAAACCAAGCCTTGTTTCGCTGGCTTGAATTATTTATTTCTATTCGCATTAAGTTGTTCTGATTATATTACCAATGGCTTGCCCTGTTATATAATAGAATAGGCTATACTATTATATGAAAGAACAAACCATTTTTCGTTTGTGATCACTAACCGCGAAAACTACTAAACCAATCTAAACCAAATTCTGACCACATCATCTTTATAATTCCAGGATGGCTTAGCAATTATAAAATCCTCTGATTTTCTATTAATTTGTTATTAAAAATGCGAAAATAAGTGGATTTCTCTGAGGTTTGAACATTGGCCGATAGGTGGCGATCGCCATTTGTCATGAGAGGTTACAAAGGCACAGTGTTATATAGAAATTGACATTGATAATAAACATAATTTATTTTCATTTAAATTGTTATTAAAAAACTATAAATATTTGGTGTGACATGAAATGATCCCAAAGAAGTTTAAGAATCTACTATTTTTGGACTAGGGCCGTTCTGCAACAAATTTGCAATGGTAAAACAATTGAGCCCATCTTTACCAAATTTCAACTACACCATCGTCATAGTTCAAGAAAGGCTTACAATATTAAATATTACAATAATAATAATATAAATGTACAGTGTTGACTGCCAGAAACGAGATTTGCCAAACTATCTATATATAGGGTTAGAAATTAAAATCCAAACAGATAAAATCAATTAAATTATTTCTGCCTAAAAAAAAAATGATCAAATCAAAATTTAAATCCTTTGCTTTATGACATTTTGTGTAAAAATATGATTTATGGGCCTTCAGGTGTAAGCTCTGATAATGCAGTCCATTACCTGCAAGTTTCATAATAGTTTCTGTCTATCAGGATTACCAATTCCTGCATTAAGAACAAGAAGAAAATGAACTTTATTCTGGGACAACTTGTCCTTAAATTAAATTTATTAATTTGACGTCTAATTACGCTTTTACGCAATCTTGAAACACCTAATGAGAGCAATTTTAACGAGGTTAAAGTTCTTTTCTTATGAAAACGAGCGAAGGGGATTTTATAAAAGCTAGTGTATAATACTAGCATTATACTATTTATATTACTAGCATTATATAAAACTTTACCAAAACAAAAAAAGATATTGGTACAAAAAGTAGAACTGTGTTTGAGAAACCTTTCCAATTATTTCTTAATTGATTTTAAAATTTATTTAATTTATAATTCATACCTTGGATTTTATCTGGACAAGAGCCTTCCCTGGAACCCTCATACAAGATTGAAAAGACAAGAAGCTGCACCTCGATTTCGACTACTACAACACCTACTTGGCAAACGTTCAAATCTCCCGATTCACTACCAAAAACTCATCTATATGACGATTATCGGACCTATTTGGACTTAAGGTATAGAGTAATGGGGATCCACCAATCCATCGAATTCTTCCTGCATCCAGTCACTCCAATCCAAAATTCGTCGAAAAATCCTAGATGCTCCTTTCTTTGTCACAAATGAATTGATCCACAATGACCTTAATATTCCATATGTTGCTGATTTGGCACGAACCAGATACCTTTCTTTCATTATAAATTCACTGCTCATCCCAATCCACTTGTTGCACAACTTGCTTCCCATTCCATTCCTGGCAATCCTCCGTGGCGTCTGAAAAGGAGATGGCCTCGTGATCTTTTTTTGTAAATATTCATTAGAGTACTATCAATGGGTAGTTCCTCTACAAGTTTTATTCATGTTATTATATCTCATATATACCGCATATTTACTAGATGTGTTTTATAATACAGTTGTAAATTTCTATTAATAAGAGAAAAAAAAATTATAATTCAATTATAATATTATATTAGAATCTTCATGATGTATTGATTGCTCTTTAATCTATTTGCATTATAAAATGTTTAAAAGCTGATATTCAAAACTAATTTTTGTCTTTGGATTGTCATTTTAACTAGATTTTTTGTTCTTGTTTTTTTACAATAAAATTAATTTATTTTTGACTGTTCATGATTGATTTTTTTATTTACCACTGTGCCATTTTTCCACTTTAATGTAGATTTTGAGCAAGATCGTAAGTTTACAATTTATTTACAAAAAGTTAAAACTGACATAAAATAAATATTATTAGGAGCCTTAGTCACTTATAATTATAAATGACTAAATAGTATAATTAGTAAATGATAAAATGAAATTGAAATCGATTATTATTGATAGAGACATCGCTAACTAGGTTATACTGAGAGAAAAGGGTTTTAAGTTTCAGGGTCTTAGGCAAGTCAGTTGAGAGCTTAATCTCTAGAGAGCTTTTCTTAATATGTATTAGTTCAATATATGAAGTTTTCTGTAAAGAATATTATATACGAAGAAACACCAACCTCAATATCACAATATGTCACAATAATAGTTTGTCTTGTTAATTTATGGATAGTAAAAATTAATGTTCCATTTATTTATTTCCTTTTAGCTTTTCTCCGTTATTTTTCTCAAACTTAAATTAATTAAAAAATAGTGCATTGTATTGTATTATTATGTGACCGCTTTACCATAAAGTATACTTTATAGATTATTATCTATTTTTAATGGGGCGAGCATGCAATGTATCGATTTATTGTGTCCTGGAACGGATGTGGAAAACAATGGTATAGTCACTACTAAATAATAATGATGCGAACAAAGTATTTTAATATAAATGACGTGCGCGTTGTTTAGCTATAAATATGTTACTATTAATACCATGTTACTCTTTTATATTTACTTCACATTACAAAACTCTTACATCTTTCAAGTGATTTTGCTACACATCCGAAATTCTATCTGTTCAATAGTCTGTGCATAAAAGCTTTATTAATTGTAGATACGCTTCTTGAACCTTGATTCTCCAACTTTTTTTTCTTTCTCGGTGGGGGTTTCAGTCATGTGAAAACCAATTAATATGATAAAAATATATAGAAACATGGCTTGAGAAATACGACGGTGAACAGAGCTCAACTTAAATTTAACATTTAAAATTTAATCCATGACATTCTTCAGTAAGCTATTCAGAGTCTTGGGTTATGAATAAGTCGTTTGTGAGTGGTTTAGGATATTCATTAATCGTGGAATGATTAATAATATTTATTTTTATTTGTGACATGTTCATTGTGTAATTTCCAATCAGATGCTACTTAGAAAAGCAACAAAACGTTTAATTACTGCTTTTCTGCAGACTACTGCTTCCTTGGCAGGGCATCATGAATGCATTGAGACAATTAGGTGTATAGAACTCTTAGCCTGTATTGATGGTTTCCTTTTCTTCTTTATATATTAACTCCGATCAAGAAAATTACTGTCAATTTGAATAAATGGGCTTTCAAAATACAGTACATGTCATATCGTAAATATAATGTGACATGATTTGGTTGGGTTTTTACGACATAGTATATAATATCATAAATTTGACTTACTGATTAGTAAATAAACCTTTGATGTGACCAATTTGTATAATTAACGTAAGATTATAATTTAGATATCAAAATAGCAACAATCAATTATATTCGCAAAGCATTTGCTGAAGACAGAATGTGGAAAAGTAATATATACGTAAGAGGAGGGAGCTTACAACACCTCCTTAATAAGGCCATATTTATACGATATTGGTGTAATTTATCTGATTTATCTGAACGATACTTTTAAACTCTGCTACCCTTGAAACAAAAAAATTTCACCTATTAATTATTTGAAACAAAAATAAATAGGAAAGCCTATACTCAAATAATCTATTATAGAAAATTATTTTTATTTTAAAATACACTAATACTAAAAGAAGATATCTTTTAAGTGACAGGATCTAGCCTAAAATTGAGATAAACTATTGAAGTCTTGACAACTTTTTTACAATGTTCTTGAAGTTTAGGTAATGACCTCCGGTTAAATACTTTTGAATCTTGTATAATTTCGTATAACAATAGTAAGGTCAAATGGTTGTTTCTTTCGTTGAAATTTTAGTTTTTAACAACAGTTGCAACTATGTAATGACGGTGAATTAGGATAGCAAATTATTTATTAATTTAAAATACATTTAACCGTAAACATGTTTAACAGCTAAAATCAACCAATCAATTGAAAATTATGAACTAAAATGGTCTTCCAAAATACAAAACCTGGATTATATTAATTTTTAATAAATCACTTACGCTAGTATTTATGATCTGTAGGGCATAATATGAAGAGGAGAGCCAAATATAAAAAGCCAATTAATAACTTATTATACAGCAGCTATTTTAAATACTGCCTCTAAAGAAAGTTTAAAAAAAAATATATGGAAATTCTATATGAAAAAAATTACTGTTTTATGATATTCTATATATTTTAGTCATACATAACGATGTATCACTGATCCTGACACCCAGAACTCCTATAAAAGCGTTTACATCCATCTCCAATACCCATTTGTGTCTGAAAGTTGACTTTTGTTCTATATAAAATAATTTTACCTTTTTAGACATCCCGACTCATCCTAGTTCCACCACTACGTACGTTGATGACATGATAGTTATCAGTAAATAATGATTCCTTCATTGCTTCTCAAACACTATAATCTCATATTACACTACGCATTTACCCTTCGTCATAAACCTACGACCTCCAATCCTACAGTATCCTTTGATCCCTGTTAACAAATCCGATACATAGGACCCCATTCGGATAAACTTTTTAGTTGGAATCCATATAAAATACTTAAACGACAAGAAACTACCCATTGCTATTCCCAATTCCAACGTTCATCAGACAACTTTTAGAGATCTTTTTTTTATTTTATAAGTGGTTCATCAAACAGCTCTATCAATTATTTTAATTTGCGTCCCATTTTAGAGGGACTATCTTTCGTGAATACTGCGTAAGTTAAGAAACTGAAAAGAAATGTGTAAATTAAATCTATAAATTTGTGAATAAAATAAAGTTAAAAATAGAAACACTACCTAAATTAAATAACTTTACAACAAAATAAAAACCAAGCAGCTAACATTGCCTCAGTAGAGGAAAAAACTTTGATGAATTCTCAGAAAAAGCTCTTTTACATGAATTTTCTATTCATCCTTTTACTATATTTTCGGCATTATTTTTAATTTGTGAATTTGTGAAGAACTAATCAATATTCTTTGTATTATATTTAAAACATACCTTGCATACTTAATTAATTAAATCAAAAAGTTCATTGCAATTATCTATTACTTTTTGCTCATTTATTGTTTTCCAGTAGTTTCTATTTTATTTTTGTAACAATGCTTTAGAACTTCTATAAAAAAATATTATTTACACATATACGCTCGCATATACATATTCGGAACTTAGATAACTTTAAAATTGTTTAAAAATGATTCGGTCAGTAAAAATTGCTGATTAAAAAAAAAATTAATTTAATTTTAAGCAATAAAGCTTGACTTACCTTTTTTTTAATTTAGTTTTTTTTTTTTTTTTTTTTTTTGACTTCGGAAACGTGTCTAGTCGTTGAGAGAAGTGTGGTGTTTTGCTTAAAATATATGTTATTTGTTTGTTACTGTTATAATTTAAAAACGAACATTTAATGCGACACCCTCTCTTACTCGCTCTCTCTCTCTCTCTCTCTCTCTCTCTCTATATATATATATATATATATATATATATATATTTCTTGATATATAATATATATATATATATATGTAATTTTTCTATATATATATATATATATATATATATATATATATATATATATATATATATATATATATATATATATATATATTTTTTTTTTTTTTTTTTTATTTTAACCTCTGGAAAACATTATGTAAATGCTTGACCTTACTCCTAACATTAGTCCACACAGTAGGATTTTTAATTATTCCAGTTCCTTCAATAAATCTAGAGTCACAAACTGGATAAAGTTAAATAAAAGTAACTGGCCCCTTTAAGCCGGACACTAACGGCCCTGTTATCTATCACGTGGAAGGGTCACGTGGAGTCGTTAAAACACGTGTAATCCGGTCCTAACTTAGGGTAGATAAGCCGGAATGGTCTCTCTGCTCGATGTGGGTCTTTGAAACTTTAACTCCGGAATCCATCTGGAGAGTTATCAGCAGGCTCGCTTACTGTTGGTTGTTCCTGCATGATAGTGTTAGTAGTTATAGGAGTCATACTGGAATATATTCAGTTATAAACTAGTTATATATTTATTTTAATTAAAAGTGATTTATGTATGTGCAATCGGTTGAATTATGTAGTTTCAGGAACAACGTAAAGAATATGGCATTATATTATCAAAAGATTAAATTTTAAAAAGAAATATAAATATTTTGGCCATTTAAACATACCAGATAAAGTGGTCAGTATGATTCTTAACCACCATGTTTTCAAAATTTCGATATACGGGTTACGTGGTTAAAGTGGAACGGATGAGAATGGGAGTAGGATTCGTTGAACCAAAGTTGAAAACAAATAAATTACTCAGCCCAGACTTGGTGGTGGGTTTAACGACCAATGTACCGCTTAATGGAACAACCACTTCCCGTCTAAAAAATATATTTTTTCTTAAATCGGAAAAGATATTAACAGAATCGCATTAGCATATGAGAAATTTACTTAAGATACCTAAACATATTTGAAATACTTACTCATTCTATTTCCTTGAATGTAAAATAAAATAGTTAAAAGTCATAAGATTAAAAGATATGCTAAGACTTCAAAATTGTTTTTGATAATTTGTCAGTAAAAATTATTACATGAAGGCTTTGACTTTCAATATGGGATGAATCCGCTATTGGCCAAAAAAAAAATTTTCACTTATTTTTTTTAAACCGAACTAAGTCCTATTATTATAAAATGTATTGAAACCTTCTAGCTAGTAGTATTTCAAATTTATAAAAACTTAAATATTTATTTTCTAAAAAAATATAAATTCTAACCTCGAAATACGGGGGACATAGTTAAATTATAGCTACGAAAAGAAACTGTAGCATAGAAATATTTATTTCCTTATCTGTGACAAAGAAAAAAATCGAAAATTTTGACCTTGACATCTATAATCACCTCATTAAATCCAGGAATCCCAGTGTCCCTTTAATGATAAGTTTGAAAAGTTAATAATTACAGAATTTCGAAAAATAATTAAAAATGTCCTATTGAAAATCGGGTTGCCTCATCGACTTTTTAACTTCAGCCAGGAATATGTAGTTTCCATTTGTCTTTAGAATTGTTTAATTGTTTTGTATACTTTTGTCTATTCTCCTATTTATTTTCAACTGTAGTTATTTATAATTTCATAACTTTAGGGTAGTACTCTACTAGCTTAACTATGTCTCTGCTTATGTAGTGTTTAAAATTTATCTTACCTCAAATATCATATCTACTGGGTATCATCATAAATATCATAAATAAACAACTTTTTTAAATATATTTTTTACAATATAATGTAATATTTACTTATATTTCACATTTATCACGATACTAATATTCGATAATATTAAAGATTGCAGTAAAGATCTTTGCACAAAAGGTTTCACAAGATGTTGGAAATAGAGGGAGAGATATCAAGAAAGGTGCTAATATGACGGGAGAGTGACATTACATTTACATTAATTCAGAATATCATTATTGTTAACACCTGAAGCTCCTCCCCTATTAATGTTATTAGGCTCTGAAGGCTGGTTCCTGATAATTAAAACATTAGTTAAATAAATTATTCTCTTAAAGGTTAGTTCTAATAATTTACTAATTTAACATTCAATTTGAAGTTGTTTTTTTTCGTAATACTAAGAATAATAATTGAAATAATAGGGTTCGTTCCAGTTATCACATCAAAATTTTTAATACTTCTGAGATCGGCTATGCTTTCAGTAATCGGTAAAGAAGTATGTTTCAAGGGTTATAAGTTAGGTGATGAGGTCAGCACCCATCTTTAACTGCCAAGTTTTTCTCCCAACCTTATGAAGAACCAAGTAACCCCTTTATTGAGGGTGGGTGGTTCCCAAGCGGGTCTCTGGGTACAGTATTTGATCTAAGACTGGCAAAACAAATAATGTTTTCCCACAGCAGGACTTGGAGTAATATCTTATAAAAAATTAAATATTGTCTTGCTCATTGAAATAGCTTCTTCAAAATAATATGTTCTAGTAAGAGTTTAATAATTTAAATTTTAAGTTTTGTGACATATCAGACTAAAACTACATGAAACTTGCCCGTCGTTTTTGATTTCATTAACATTTATCAGACAAACGTTCAATCCTTTCGACAAGAAACCCATTTACATGACAGTTATTTGACCTGTTTGGACAAACGAAGTTGTGCTTTGGGGCTCCTCAAAACCTTCCAATTCTAATTGTATCCTATCCTTATAACCTAAATCCTTTGTAAAATTCTCAATGCTCCTCATTATGTTTCAAACAAACTTATAAAAATCTTCATGTTTCACTTGTTGCTGATTTGGCACAAACCAGATATCTATCCTTTCACAGGAAATTCCATACCTATTCAAATCCAAAAGTTTTTCAATTTCAAACTCGATTCCTGAGAACAGGAGACGTCTGAAAATAAGATGACATTAAGACCTTCTAATGTAAAACATTTATTGAAGTGAGTAGTTTCATGTTCTGGGCATGTCATTGTAATCATTATTCTCAATTTTATATATATATATATATATATATATATATATATATATATATATATATATATATATATATATATATGATGAATGCAGGTATCATCGTTTTACAAGTTAAACGCGCTAAGTCAAATTATTTTGAGTAAACGCTGTTCAAATATTTATTTGCTTTGTATACTTTAGTACTAACATTGTTTTATCAAAAAAGTTGAAGACCTTAAATTGCCAGTACTTTAACCTATATGATAAAAAAATGTCTGTACCATAGTAAACAAAGTAAATAAATCATTGATATGTGTTTACTGAAGATCATGTTTTTTGCCTCAGTGTGTTTCTATTGTAACCCCACGACATAATCGTGTATCATCATACTTAATTCTTTGTATTTTTTTTTCTAAAAATAAACAAAACTATAATACAATTAGGATTGATGATTTAATTGCCTCTTCAATTGAGATTATTTTATTATAATACTAGTTTCGAATGCTAAAAATTCATCTTTAGTTCTAAAACATACAAAATTTTCAACACATCAGTTATGTTACTTGGATTATATACACTATAGTTTTCAAAAATTAAATACAAGAAATCAAACATTTTCACTCGCATCTGAAGATCTAAGAGATAACTGAAATATATCCATCTTGAGATGGGTAAGGGGCCAGGTAGGTTTAATGTTTGGGCTTTACAATGGGATTTCCCTTATGACTCATTGAATTTTTCTGTTCCTATTGGAAACAAATTTAAAACAGGGGTAAAAGTAAAGCTTTAATAGTATGAGTACGTTATTACGATGAATTTTCTATTTAATTCTATAATGTTTCAAAACCTTCTATTCTGGGAGACACATTACATGGCTTTATAAGTACACTTGACGAGTTCAATGGGTAACCGGTAGGAACATGTAGAAACGCCGAGTACCAGGATCGGGTATGCTACTGGAGAGCATCCTCATGAGGGAAGATAGAGGCGATTAGATGGAAATTGAATGGAGACCACAACAATAGCCCCATACCTCGTTCCCAACCAATTTCCCATCCAGCCACTCAAAAGGAGCGGTCTCGATAGTGTAAATCATGTAAGATCGATTCTCGCAGAGCGGTATTGAAATCAATCAATTGTAAGCATATAAGCCTACTGATTGATTATGTACAACAAACCGGGTTTATAGGTTAGCCTGAATAAGAAATAATTTGCTTATTCTCTTAATATAGCATAATCATTTAAGCAATAATGCAGTTAACTGAGGTACCTAGAACTGCATTTGTAATTTATCACCTTTGTTCAGGTCAAGTAATTCTGGGATAATTTTACTTTATTTTGTATAATTATATGAATAAAGTCTTTATCATATTATCTTGACATAGTCGAACAATTTTGTCTCCTCTGAAATTATATGAAACATTCTGTCAAATAAGGTTGTTCTCTTGATATTTTTTAAAATTGTGATCTCCTAAATTAATTAAAACGCCCATAACCTGATAATTATTTTAATTTCAAATGACGGAAAAAAGCATCTTCATTGTGGTAAAGCTTGCATAACAGTAACTATTCACTGTTTTTTATTTATTTTTTTTTATAGATAGATTTTAGAGATTTATAGATAGAAATAAACTTGTGATGGGGGAATTAATGCCATTGAGGTTTTTTTTTCTATTGTTGTTTTTATCTAGTTACAAAAAATAATCTAATCCAGCATTACTATAATACGAGTCACAACAGACACTTAAAAAATGATCGTGATAATAAGATCACAACGTGTGATCACAGTTACAATCCAGCAATGACATCGTGTGGAGGACGTTGTCTCCTCCGCATTAGAGCGCGGAATGTACTGCACGGGAGCCATTCTCGACGTGGAACAAACTTTTGACCGAGTCTGGCACCCAGCACTGCTTTACAAGCTCCGCATATTCCTTCCTTCAAAATAGTTCCTAGTTATCCGTTCCTATCAGAGCGATAGTACTTTCAAAGTAAACCATAAAAATTCCTATTCTTCCCTCTTTACCCACTCTGCCGGTGTTCCTCAAGGTAGTATCCCAGGCTCCATCCTGTGCACGGTGTATACAGCTGACATCCCAACTCATCCTACCACTGTCCTCACCACTTACGCTGATGACACATGTGTGTTATCAGTAAACAATGATCCCTTCATTGACCCATAAACACTCCAATCCCATATCCTAAGCCTTCAAGAATGGTGTCAAAAATGGAGAATCAAAATAAATAAAAAAAAAATCTCACCAAATAATCTTTACCCTTCGTCGTAAACCTACGACTTCCTGTCCTACAGTATCCTTTAATGATATTCCACTAATCCCTGTTGAACAGATCCGCTACCTAGGACTCCACTTGGACAAACGTCTTACTTGGAATCCACATACAAGACTAAAACGACAAGAAACTGCCCGTCGTTACAGACTACTTCAACATTTACTAGACAAACGTTCAAAGCTCCCAATTAATTACAAAAGACTCATTTACATGACAGTGATTAGACCTATTTGGACGTACGGAGTTGAGCTTTGGGGCTCTACTAAACCATCCAATTCATCTCGTATCCAATCTTTGCAATCCAAAATCCTTCGAAAAATCCTCAATGCTCCTTACTATGTGACCAATAAACTTATCCACAAAGATTTTAATGTTCCGTATGTTGCTGATTTAGCCCAAATCAGATATCTATCCGTTCATAGTGAGCTCCATAACCACTCTAATCCCCTAATTTCTCAACTTGCTTCCCACACCATTCCCGATAATCCTCCGAGGCGTCTGAAAAGAAGATGGCCTAGAGACCTTCTAGTGTAGAATTTTTATTGAAGTGCTACTAATGAGTAGTTCTTTTCAAGTTTTGACATGTTACTGTAATCGTTATCAGCTCATTTACTTAATGTATATATTTTGTGCAGTTGTAAATTGATAGAATAATAAAAAAAAAAAAAAAAAAATGACAGTTACAAACCAAACCTTTCGCAGGGATTCTAAAACATTCCACATCTTCGATTAAACTGAGGTGATAACTCAATTTTACGAACTACCTAATGCCTATAGGATCATACATCATCCCCAAATCTGATTTTATATAATCATCATGAAAAAATCCATTCTTTCTTGTATTTATCATTTTAAAAGATTTTCAATTACTAACTATTTCTAAAATTTATGAAAGACAGTGGTTAAAAACTGAATGGATGACATTCAATAGAATACATTTCACCAAATTAGGGCCTAACACATAAAAAGGTTTCTATCAAAGCATGTGCGATCAGATAATAGAATGTTCCAAGTTTTCATTTTTTTTTTTCAATTTATCACAATTCTTGTTCTTTTGGCACAGCAGGGTTAGATTTATAGGACATCTTAATAGGAAACCCGCAATACAGGCTTAGTAGTACCTAAGTAATGCACCTAATTATGTGTGTCAGGTAAAAAGTATCGACTTCTTGCTATCTAGCTAATGAGGATCAAGACAGAAACGAAATCCAGATTTAAAAGGGCTCTAAAGCTTTTTTCTCTCAATATAATTGGTCGATTGGTAATGTAACGCTCTTAAGGTTTCGAAAGGTTTGATACCATCAAATCCTTAGAATGAGCGTTCTCGAGATTTCAAAAGGTTGATGGGATCAAACATTTAAAACAAGGCGTTCTGAAGGTTTTAAATGCTTTGATGCGATAAAAATCAGGCGATATTCACAATAATGTTGTAAGTAGAGCGTTTTGCTATTTATTGTTATTTGTTTTACAATTTCTGATATGATTTGTTTGGTAATGTAGCCAAAAAATTATTCTACTTGCCTTAAAACATATGTAAATGAAATGAATTGTTAGACCTTGAAGCAGTGGCTATGAAAAATAGGGACTAACCCTGACTAGCCAGTTAACCATAAGGTGTTAAGCTACACCACAATTTTTGTTATTAACCAAATAAAAAAGAGATCATTATCATATCATTCATTATATTATTATACTGCATTGCATCTCTACTGTAGGCGATTATTTTGTTTTGTATTTTTCCTTTAACATGTCATATTAAGCTAATTACATTGAAGATAAGTATAAAAAAAAATTATGAAAACTTCATTCATATATGAAGATTAAGCAAACTTGATTATGAAAGAAGTATAGTGAGTAGGAAGCTCGTAAGTTGTTGGATGAAAAAAAATTCCAGTTACTCTAAAATTAAAATTTGTAGTAGTTAGAAAGGGTGCTAAGTCGGAAATATGGCGACAAGGAAATAGAGAAGTTTGAGCTCTAGGGTGGAGTGTTATGCGGAATTTGGCCAGAGCAAGATTTAAAGTTGGAACTTTGTTATTAGGCCCGGACTTTGCTGCTCATTATGTTTCCTCCCAGCATCTTCTCCCGGCCCGCCAGGTTCTAATAACTTCTTGCAGGGCTAGTTCATTGGAATATTTCAGGATTCCGGGAAAACATTTTATTTTCTAGGAGAGTACATTTTTGGATAGTTCCGTTTCGGTTTCTCTATATTAATGGGGCGTAGTATTGTGGAGTTGGAATTGTTTTTATACTAGTGCTATCAATTGAAGTACTCTATTTTAAGTATATTAATCATGCAGCATAATATAAATGTCTGCATTATTCAAACGTTTGGAAATGAAGTAATGTTAACTTTAGTTGTGAAATGAGTTCAGTTCATCATTGAATATATATATATATATATATATATGTCTGTACTTCTTCCACAAAACTTCTCTATGTTGATTTCTCTAAACAAACTAGTGCTCTATCAGGATATATTTAGCACTAATCAATAATTGTTACTTTTCTTCTATCCTGTTTCTTTTTATTTATTAGGCTCCTTTTCTTTCTTTATTTTTTTTTTAACTTAAATTATTATTTGTTCCTGTAAATTGTAGTATTGTCTATCAGTGACTTTTATAAAAGACGAAACTAAATAGTTTTAGAAGCATGATGAGGAGCCGCCTAGCGGCATTTACTCCTGTCTTAATTTAATTTTATAAAATCATGTTTAAAATTAAATGTTTTATTTATTCTGACTTATAATTATTACTTATTCTTATCATTACTTCTCACTTCAACTAAATTTAACAAAATATAAACCATATTTCTGGCAGTTATAAACATGAGGGACACATTACCCAGTGGTGCATACTCCGAACCTTTTGATTTTTTTAAATCATTAAAGTTGATCATTCATTCGGCTCTGTGTACACCTCACCATGCCACCTTTGGTATTTCTGTTGTAGCCAAATGTTGTACAAGTTGTTACAATCTTTTAATTATATTTTTACATATACCTTTGCGATCTCAATTTTTAGATTTCCTAATGGCTTATGGGTCATACAAGTTTTGAGCTACCTGAGAAAGTTATATTTCAGACGAGTGAAATGGTATTAATAATATTATTACAACGAATAGAATAATCTCAAAAGTATAGTGAATGACAGCTAAAAAATTCTCTTTTAATCTGCTATTGGATTGTTCTTGGAGCTGGGTAATCTTAAGAAACCCTATATTGCTGAAGTGAGTACAATTATTTTTTTTATTTTATTTTTTTTTTTTAATAACAATTTATTGAAATTTACAACTGTACAAGACATATACATCAAGTAAATGTGCTGTTAACTATAAGAATAGCGTGACAAAACATGAAAAGTACTACCCATCAGTAGCACATTAATAAAAATTCTAAACTAGAAGGTCTCTGGGCCATCTTCTTTTCAGACGCCTCGGAGGATTATCAGGAATGGAGTGGGAAGCAAGTTGAGAAACTAACGGATTTGAGTGATTATGGAGCTTACTATGAAAGGATAGGTATCTGGTGTGGGCTAAATCAGCAACATATGGAACATTAAGGTCTTTATGGATAAGTTTATTGGTGACAAAGTAAGGAGCATTGAGGATTTTACGAAGGATTTTGGATTGTAAGGATTGGATACGAGATGAATTGGATGGTTTAGTGGAGCCCCAAAGCTCAACTCGGTAAGCCCAGATAGGTCTAATCACAGTCATGTATATTAGTCTTTTGTAATTAATTGGGAGCTTTGAACGTTTGTCTAATAAATGTTGGAGTAATCTGTAACGACGGGCAGTTTCTTGTCTTTTTAGTCTTGTATGTGGATTCCAAGTAAGACGTTTGTCCAAGTGGAGTCCAAGGTAGCGGATCTGTTCAACAGGGATTAGTGGAATATCATTAAAGGATACTTTAGGACAGGAAGTCGTGGGCTTACGACGAAGGGTAAAGGTTATTTGGTGAGATTTTTTTGGATTTATTTTGATTCTCCATTTTTGACACCATTTTTGAAGGGTTAGGATATGGGATTGGAGTGTTTGGGAGGCAATGAAGGGATCATTGTTTACTGATAACACACATGAGTCATCAGCGTAAGTGGTGGGGAACAATTATTTTAAATTTAAAAAATAACAAAAACCTACCAAAACAATTAGCAGGATGCACTCATATGCAGTTTGTAAATTTAGTATCTTTATAAATTTAGTGCACTTCATTTAATATCATCTTGCATATGGATGCCTAAGACGAATCTCCCACACCTTAGTGGACGCTTTTCAATTCTTATTTTTTAAATTAATTAATAAAATATTTATAATTAATCAAAAATATTATATTGTATATTTAAAATCACATGGGTAATCACTTACTTATATTTGCATCTATTCACTGACGTACTATTTATAGTCGATTCCTTGACATGAAAATTCAATAATGGGTTCATTATGCCTTTTATTTGTAATTATTATTATAAGTCCTTTTTCAAATTCATTATTAAATATTTTTTATTCTTTCGCAGTTCTTCAATAATTCTTCTTATTTTATTATTACTTTTGTAATATATTCGCAACTTTTCTGTTTCATGAACATTACTCGAATAGGTTTGTATATATTTTTTTTAAATTCAACAATTTAAGCGCGTAAAAATCATAAATTTAAAAAAAAAAATACAAGTCAATAAAGCAACATTTCGCTTATTTTATTGATCTGTATGAGGATATTTTAGATCTTCTCGATGTTGTCGAGGGTTTGTTTGTTTAAGGTGGCGAAAAATAAAAGCGACCGCAGGAGAGGGAACAAATAGGGCAGTAAATAGCAAACCGTGGGGGATATTTTTAAAAGTCCCTCGACAAACAGGACGAGTGTTGTTTCAGAAGTTGTTTACAATTGTTCTCAAGGTGTAGGTGCCCCATTATTAGTTCCACGGGGAGACCTTTTAGTTGACCTCAGCAGGATAATGGTAGACAGAACTAATGGTCTTCTAGCTGTTGTCGACATAGGATGTTGTTATATTTGATGAAACTAGATTCCGCCCTTTTTATTTAAGTCATGTTTAATAATGATCATTCGCATTGCTTACATTAATGTTAAACAAAAAGTAGAGGGAAAAACCTTCACTACTAAAATCTGTGTTAATAGAAAAATAAGGGTAATGGAGTTTAGAATTAGGCAGATAGAAAAGAAGTATTGTTTCATGATCGAGAAATACACGTTTGTTTCTCAGATAACGGGCAAGATTTATGTCTCCCATTCATTTTGGGTCTGCAACTATGGGTTCATTTTTTTCTTTTCTCATACCTACTCAAAAATGCATTGTTTTATTATTTCAATAAAAAATAACATAAATAATGATTTCTTCAATAAAGAAGTATTTTATGTTAATATATCCCATTCACTTTTTTGTAGCAATAACTCCTCTTTAAACAATGAATCCTCACACAATGTGACATGTTTCGGGATATTCCGTCCCATCATCAGACTATTTATTCTTCTGGTTTTTACTCACCAATTCAACTTAACTGTTAATATTTATAAAGTAACAATTAAATTGACTTGGTGAGTTAACACCAGAAGAATAGAAAGTCTGATGATGGGATGGAATATCCCGAAACATCTCACACTGTGTGAGGATTCATTGTTTGCAGAGGAGTTATTGCTAAAATAAAGTGAATTGGATATATAAATAATAATGTTTTGTTGGCTTTATTTGTTTTTAAACACCGTGTTTTTAACTTCCGTGGATGACCCCATGTTAAGTTTTTTCCTTCTTCGTTGATAGATAAATTGCTTCCACTTCATTGTTCATCCTAAAATACCCATTTTCTTAAATTGTTGGGCACTGTTGGCCTATGATTAAAAATATTGTTGAAATGAACATTGCTAGCTAAAATAACTTCAAATCAGTCCCAGAAAAAAATGTAACTCCGTGGACTTTCGAAAAGAGGACTAAAATCAAATAAAGGCGGTCAGATTTTGGAATGGGAATTTTTGCATAAAAAAAGTGGCAACACTAGAAATTCATAGATCAACGGTCGCATTTCAGTTCTCCATTCCTACAGCGCACTAGAGCGTAAAATGTCGTCATAATTTATGCACTTTAATTGATTTACTCCTGATTATAATCATTTTTAAGCACAAGAAAACCCCTTGTGGCATATGTAAAAATAATATTTTTCTTTAACCGTTTCTGGAATAATGTCTATTTAGGTGGTATTTGTAACTGCCGTGTTTTTTTTTTCTTTCCACGAAGGTTATATTATTTTCCATGGCTTTGAATATTAGATTTTTTTCTAGGTACTTCTTGTTAAGCGGGAAACAGGAATGTCTAATTTTTATCTACCTATATTTTTCTTTAAAATAACCATTAAACACGGTGTGGTTTTGATTGTGAACTCAGCAGAAAAAGTACTGCTTTTTATGTATCACCATTAATATTTCATGGCTACAATAAAGTTTTTAACGAATAACTTTACTGTATGTAGTTACATTAAATATTAATATTTAATAAATAAATATTATTTATTAATAAACATTATTTATTGATAAATATTATTTATTAATAAATATTATTTATTAATAAACATTATTACTTATTAATATTCTATATCCATGATGAAAATTAATTGAAAACTCTTTTAGGAAATAGAACATTGTTAGTTAACTGACTTAGGTAGTAATGTTACCTCCGTACAGGTCAAAAAATTCAAATTTTAAATTTCTGTAAGGATAATAGGATTGTTGCCAAGTTGTAGAATGTTCTAGAGGCATCGTTAGTGTTAATAGAAATTTGTTTTTTTATCTTTTTTAAAGGTTCAAAATTTTAAAATTTCGGCTCTATAATGCCCGTTACCTGAGAATCACTCATACTCGGAACTAGATTTCTAATTCAATGAGCAACATTTTTAATAGAACCTTTATACATAATTTGCATATTTACGTACACTCACTTGAGGTACGCATGATGGTATAAAAGATCAATGCAATTAGAATTGATGAATTAATAACCACTTCTATTGGAATTATTTTATTAGAAAACTAGTTTCGAATTCTGAACATTCATCTCCAGTTTTTAAACAGGCCAATTTTTCAACACATTAGCACTATGTTACATGGATTATATATACTAAAGTTTTAAAAAATGTAAACTTTAGAAATCAAGTTCTCATCTGAGGAGATCTAACAGATATTTAAAATACATTATATGCCTCGTGGAAGGAGGAAGGGCAAGGTAGGTTAAATTTTTAGGATTTCCACTATGACTCATTGGATTTTTTCCGTTGCAATTAAAAACATATTTAAAATGGGGCTATTGGGAATGCTTAAATGATCACTAAACAAAAACCATAACATATAATAAAATCGTTTAAAACCGATCCAGATTTTTGTTTAAATGACCAGATAAACATTTTTTAATAGTCCCATTTTAAATTTGTTTCCGATAGGAACGGAAAAATGTAAAATACCTAAAAATAAAATGGAACTTTTTTATGATAGGTACTGTTTATATCTGTACGTACCTTGTGCATGTTTTGGTGTCTATATATATTGGGGGGGGGGGTTATAGGGCGAATATCAGATAGCCGCCTAATATCGAATACCAGTCTTCAGCCTCCTTTGGGTTCTACAGCCTATTGAATTCCACGTTAACAACAATCTCTATTGCCTATCATCAGCCATTAAAGATGAGAGGTGTCAACATTGTTCCAATCCCATATATCAATGTGTTTGTTATTTAGATATTTTTTAGTACCTGATATTGGATCCCTACAAATCTCTTTAAACATTCGTAATTACATCGATGTTTGTTTCCATTCTATAAGCAGTGCTAATTCCTATTTAGTTTATAATCATTTCCTATTTTAGATTAAAATTTTATGTTGACCTCTAAAATCAAATAGAAGACTCCTATCATTTTTTTTTTTTAGTTATACTAATCAGGGATGTGTTAATTCCTAAAGTCGATTCTCGTTTTAATAGATTCTGGAGAAAAGAATGACTACCGAGAATCCATGAAGTCGATTCCTAGGAACCAATCGATTTAACTGATTTTAATGATAGTTGCGGGATATCTAATTACAAAATTTGAAAATTTATTTCTCTCCGTGTTAACAAAAAAAAAAAAATATTTTTTCCTATTTTTTAAGAGAGCAATTTTTATGTACCAGATCAACACTGCTCAGTATAGAATTGAAAATAATTATCTTTTAAAAAACAGAGTTTCTTACTGAAATTGTTAAACATTTGTATTTAATAATGGAAAAAAAAATAAAAGAATTGTAATTTTAAACCCAGCATTAACTAAAGAAATGCAGTAAGAAAATACCATCGTTTTACTATACTGTTTTGTTATTCTTAAAGGATTTTGTCACCCCAGAATAAAGATTTTTTTTTATATATATTATCTAATTTGTAAATTATTTTCTATTTTATATGTTGCAGATAACAAACGTAATTTGATGTTTACTAATTTATATGTTAAATAATTATAAATTTTTTATTTCTTATATAGATTATTTTTTGTTAAGATATTTAATTTTTTTAACTAAGCTATCGATATCCAAAATTGAGAGTCGATTTTTTGGCACCGGTATAGGAACCAAGAATCAAAAAATTTTGGAACGGACACAAGTCTGATACTAGTTGTTACTTCTAGAACTTTTTATAAGAACTAAATTAAACGGAAATAGTAAGCTATGGCGTTTACAGTAAATGCTTAGTAAAAAGAAATTTTTTTTTTTTTTATGCTTATCAAACGCGAAAATTAATTTAACATGGGAAAGGATTCCTAACATACATATATAATGCTGTACTCTGCACCACATATTTCCCTGATTCCTGGAAATTATCAATCGTTAAAATGATACCTAAACCCAAAAAGCCACCTGAGCTCCCATCCTCATACCGTCCTGTTTCTCTTTTGCCAATCATGGGTAAAATCCTAGAAAAACTAATTTTAAAACGTTTTTATCCTATCATGTAATCCCAGATCACCAGTTTGGATTCCGAACATCACACTCAACAATCCAGCAATGTCATCGTGTGGTGGACGTTGTCTCCTCTGCATTGGAGCGCGGAATGTACTGCACGGGAGCCTTTCTTGATGTAGAACAAGCGTTTGACCGAGTCTGGCACCCAGGACTGCTGTATAAACTCCGTCAGTTCCTACCTTTTACATATTTTCTTATTATTAGATCCTATCTCAGTGACCGAACCTTCAAAGTAAACCATAAATTTTCCTATTCTCCCCTCTTTACCCAGTCTGCCGGAGTCCCAGGTAGTATCCTAGGTCCTATCCTCTACACAGTGTACACAGCTGACATCCCAACTCATCCTACCACTATCCTTACCACTTACGCTGATGACACATGTTATCAGTAAACAATGGAGAATCAAAATAAATCCAAACAAATCCCATCAAATAACCTTTACCCTTTGTCGTAAACCTAAGACTTCCTGTCCTACAGTATCCTTTAATGATATTCCACTAATCCCTGTTGAACAGATCCGCTACCTAGGACTCCACTTGGACAAACGTCTTACTTGGAATCCACATACAAGACTAAAACGACAAGAAACTGCCCGTCGTTACAGACTACTTCAACATTTACTAGAAAAACGTTCAAAGCTCCCAATTAATTACAAAAGACTCATTTACATGACAGTGATTAGACCTATTTGGACGTACGGAGTTGAGCTTTGGGGCTCTACTAAACCATCCAATTCATCTCGTATCCAATCTTTGCAATCCAAAATCCTTCGAAAAATCCTCAATGCTCCTTACTATGTGACCAATAAACTTATCCACAAAGATCTTAATGTTCCATATGTTTCTGATTTAGCCCAAACCAGATACCTATCCTTCCATAGTAAGCTCCATAACCACTCCAATCCACTAGTCTCCCAACTTGCTTCCTCCTCCATCCCTGATAATCCTCCGAGGCGTCTGAAAAGAAGATGGCCTAGAGACCTTTTAGTGTATATTTTATTGAAGTGCTACTAGTGAGTAGTTCTTCACAAGTTATTTACATGCCATTGTATTCACTGTCAACATATTTACTTGTTGTATATTATTTTGTACAGTTGTAAATATCAATAAATGAAAAAAAACAACAAAAAAAAACATGGGAAAGGACGTTGATTGTTTTTACTAAACTAAGTGTTTCTCCTTTGAATTTCCTCCTGGCTTACTCTTTACCCGATGTTTTGAAATGATGGGTATCTGGTAATAGGAACCTAAACAAAAAAACAAAACAACTAGAATTTCTAAATTTAGAGGTATACATCAGCTTCTTCTATTGTATACATAAATTTATTTTGAAAATAGTATAAAAACAAAGAAAAGAAGCTGGCTGTCAAAGAGAGGGCGGGCTACAATGATTCAGTGGCCCCTCTGTCATTAATCAACATGAGAGGCCTTTGTGAGCAGGTTTTGCTGTCCCATCTCGGTTTTCCAATATTTACTGTTCCATGGCAGAATCTTTCTTAATATTTATTTATGTAATAAAAAAATATCATATATAATACGTATATAAAAGTCAGAATATTTAGGCACTCGACCAAATAATTTATTTTATTTTTTAATTACTAAAATACTTATAATTTGTTTATTTATAAAAAAACATTAAGTATTATTCATGAAATCATAAACAAACTGATGACATGTCTAAAAATTTTTCTTGTTTTAAGTACGTAGGACATACGAGACTTAAAAGACAAGAAACTTTTGTTCAGTAAATATTACTGGTGCTATGTCCGTCTCTGTTTGAGTCCGGATCAGCATTAATCTAATTATCGGGATGCCAGCCAGGACTTAATCTCCTGACAAATGATAAATATGTATTATTTAAATAATAAATTAATTTAATTATTTCTTCTCCAAAAGTGATCGTGGGGTCAGATAATTGTATGTTAATTATAAATAAGGGTAAACAATATATTAATTAATGAGTGGCATGCAAATGGTGAATAAATTACGGTTGAACTAAAACAATATATATTCCATTATGGGTTGACATATGAAATGACAGTTAGGAAAATGAATCATTCTTAAGTTTAAACTTATATTGTAACAAATAACTTAATCTAAACTTATCTTCTTAATGATGCTACGATGGGTGATGCTACGTGTGGGTTCATAGTGGTAAGCCGGGAGCTCCCAAGCTCCGAAGGATCCAGGAAGGGACAGCTCAAAAGGGACCAGACCAGACATCTAGACTCTCCTAAATACTCTCCTCGACTGCTCGACTGCTCGACTCCAACTCCTCTCAAAAACTGACTTTGAAAATATTTTGCCGGTAAGGGATAGGCAGGTAGAGAAAAAGTCTCAACAAAGGGCGCGGACACCCCGGACCACCCGCAACGGGCCACCCCTTTTGCAACACGCTAATGTCATGTTTATCAAATTAAACCCTATAGGTTTGATACATAGCACTGGACATGCGTTCAAAGCTCCTGATAAATTATAAACGACTTATTTACATGACAATAATTAAACCCATTTGGACCTACGGAGTTTGAGGATCCACTAAACCCTCCAGTTCTTCTCATATCCAATCATTTCAACCTAAAGTCCTTCGGAAAATCCTCAATGTTCCTTATTCTGTAATGCACAATCTTATCCAAGAATATCTTAATGTTCTATATGTTACTGATTTTGTCTAAACCAGGTACCTATCCTTCCATTGTAAACTCGATACCCATTTAAATCGTCTAGTCTCTCGACTCGCCTCACATTCAATTCATGATGATCCGCCGATGGGTCTGAAAAAAATATGACCAAGAGATCTATTGTTGAACAGCTATTGAAGTGCTATTAGTGAGTAGTTCTTTACATATACCATTGACAAATGTAAACAGTTTTAAATATCTCTAAATATTACAAAAAAAAAAGTACGAAAGTATTAGAAAACAACTTAAGATATTTTGTCTGCACTTCCAGATTCTTTGTTTGCTGTTTCTAACAATAATTTAATAACATCGCATTACGTTGGCAGGCCATAAGACAATCACAAAATTGATATTATCAGGAGAATTATATCAGTTCGAGGAACTCCATGATGAAAGAGGCACTTACCAACTTAATACCGTTAGTGGGGAAAATTTGCTGAAGTAGCTTCTAAATCAAGTCCTTTCTGGCCAGGGTCCAGCGCCCTCTGTAACACCAAGGACAGCTTTGTTCCCCGATCACCTGGAACCTTGCTCCATGGAAATATGTTCTCCAGCAGGGAAAATAAAATTTGCATTCCTTTCCTTCTAATATCGCGCCAAAAATCCTCAGCACCAATTTGAGTAGATCTTTTATGTTCTTTATGATTATTGCTAAATATAATACTATTAGAACGTTAACTCAACGTTATTCGGAAAATTTACATTTATATGTTATTTAATCGCTATATTTATCTAGTTAGCATTCATACATATATTCCATAAACAAATAGAAGAATTGTATTTACTGTATTTTCTAATAAATAAAGATATTTTGGACTGTTGCAATAACAGCTAGCGATTACTATGTATATATTTTTGTATGTAGTTATTTGAATAATATTTATTTACTTTCCATTTCTATCATATGTCCATGTCTTACTTCCCATCCTTTTCCTAAAAAGATTGATCAGTATGATACCAACATTACTCTATTAAACAGCTACTCTCAATGTAAACGAATTTTTTTGTTCAGATCATTTGACAGTTACTAAATTATGGCTTTATATTATTTGCTTGTTAAGCCACATTTAATTTCCCCACATCCTTTGTAACTGTCTGTTCAACACTCCCCTAGGTTAGTCGTGTACTAGAATTGTTAGACAATTCCATATCCACTAGTAATATCGTAAGTAGCTTCATACTCCTCTATATTCTATAATCATATATATTTTTATTATTCTAACACATGTTTGTTATATACTTGTACTGTAGCTAACTTAATGTTTTGAAATAACTTGTATAACTTATATAATTTTATTGTAACCCGTTTTTTCACTGTAGGGCATGATTATGAGAACAATATAGTCTCGAAACGTCGCCAAAATAGTTGGTTTTATTTATTGACTGAACCTCAAGAACCTTATTAAACATTTAATTGTAACAGTTAAGAAATTTACCCTTATATAATATATATATATATATATATATATATATATATATATATATATATATATATATATAATAACATATAACACAGTTTAACAGCAACTCTCAATAAAAATGAGAATTTTCGTTCGCTTCATTTCAGAGTATTTAAACTATATTCTCAATATAATTGCTTGTTAAGCAACATTTAATTTTGTAATCGGCAGTTTAAGCCTGTATAAAGATTGAAATGTGTCTATCACAATCAAGCCATAACAATAAACAATAATGATAATTGCAGAAACTATTGCAAGAAATAGCAGTAAAGAATTTTCAATTGATGTGTCAAATCTTTTCTTCTTTTATTTTTTTTTACTGACAAATAACTGTTCGCAAGTTGACTGAACATCGCATGACTGAAGATCTGCCTGTAACTAATTCAAATTTTAATTTGTACTTCCCAGAAGCTAGGATTCCAAATTAGAACCTTTATGAAAGTCCTTTTACCACTCTGTTAAATTTGAAGGCAGATTAAAGCGAGGCAAATTAATAGCACTTTAAGAGGAAATAAGCTAGGCAATTTTATTGTGACTTTCCACTTATTGCAGCTGCTAAGGCATTAAGTCGGGTTCAGTAAGACTGTTTTTGAGAAAAAATATGAAGATTGTTGAGGTTTCTCATCTAGGTTAAAAGATTTTAAAAATTAATAATGAACTTCAACACGTTTATTCTACTGATTTTTAATAATTAAATACTACTGATAGGAACGTTATTTTTTAATTTTTGAACTATAAAATTATAAAATTAATACAAAATGATTTTTTGAGTATTGTCAAAAGGCAGTGAATGAAATCGTCATTTAAAGATTTTGAGCTACGCCGACTGGCCACTCCCATCGGTAGTCTGGTATCTCACAAAACTTTGGATTAGTTATTTCCATGTTGCAATTTTTCTCGGTATTTGGGAAATATGGTTATTCTGCTACAGATGATTCCAAAATATTTAAATACGGCTTTGTAGTATTTAATGCAGTTTAAAGCAATATAACTGAGATAAAATGGTAAACAGATAACTCAAAGGATTAACGGAAATCATGTGTAAAAAAATATGAGGCTCAAGAAGTGGGGTGCAAGAGGTCACTTTGTTGATCTTTATTTTTAATTACTTAAATCCTTTAGTTTTAACACCATTCTTCAAGTTTTCTGGTTTGTAATTTAAGTGGCTGGGATGTAATAAGTGGATTATTATCGATTGATAACACATATGCATTGATGAAGAAGGTGATAAGATGGGTTGGGATATCAGCTATAAATGTCATTTAGAGGATGGGGACTTCGATACTGCATTTACAAAAATCGACAAACTATGCTAAGATGGATGAATAGGCAAACTTATGATTTACTATGAATATCCTATCACTGAGGTAGGAATAGATAGTAAAACATGGATAGGAGGAAGGATAATACGTCAGTTGTAGTTGCGGTCGCTAGACTAGATCCCTATCTGTTTTACGGCGAGGTTGACTTCCATGCAGTACTTACAGCAATCCAATGCGGGGGAGAAAAGCTCCAACATACAATGACTTTGCTGGCTAGTTGAGTTTGATGTTTATAACCCAAACTGGTGATCTAGAATTATGTGATCTTAATCCACTATTGGATTCAGGCTTTTAAAACTAAGGTTTAGAAGTATTTTACCCATGTTCAGGAGGTATTTTAGGTATTTCTGGATTTGGGCGCGATGTAACATTGCTTTACGAAATATCACTTGCCATCATTAAATGAAACAATAGTACTAGAAAGTTCAGGGTGAATAACAACCGGTTTTAAGCTTAAGACTAAAAGGATTTATTTAAAGTAACACTCTCTGAATTATTTAATAAACAGTCCTGAATATATTATACTTAGGGTTCACCAATAGTAATATATTTAGAATAAGGAATATGTATTAGTGATTTCATAAGAAAACAATAATTTGTATTTATAGTATATGTGAGGTTAAACTGGCAGGCTCTGAATTAATATTACAAATAGAGGGCAGGGAAGGCTATTATTTTGTACGATAGGAAGCGCCCCGTGACGTTGAAGAGAGGCTCCATTCCCAGTAGATGCTTAGTTTACATAATGGACTACATTCTCCCCTCCTCCCACCCCTTCGAATATGGAATGGGTTAATCCATTAATACACCCAAGCAGTTAATTTCCTTTTTTTTAATCTAAAAAACATCTACCTTTATTAAGGTTAAAAAATAAAATGGAATATATTGCTTCATATACCCGGCAAATAGTAGATCAAGAACGAACATTTAGACTGAAATAGAATGGACTGAAGAAGTTTAGAAGGCACATTGTTCTATATAAGGGCTTTAACCGATTAGTTCCTTTAAGCTATCTTTTGGGTTTTAACCTGTTTCATCTTGTATCATATTTAATTTATTTAAAGATATTCAAAAAATTATGAAGAGTTGGTTGACTGGATAAAAGGTACTCGTTTATGTAGGATGTAACTGGTATGTAATCAGTAAAAAAACAAAACAAAGACAATGTTTGATAAAAACAAACATATTTATTAGCCTACGTTTCGGCCATCAGGGCAAAAACAAAAAAAAATCAAATACAGAAATAAAAAAAGAGAAAAATGAAAATTATTAAGGTTAATGAACAATTTTGATATGATCTTAAAAAAAAAAAAAAAAAAAAAATAATAATATGATGTAAAATAAAATATAAAAGTGTTAATGTAGAACAAGAATTATGGAATGTAAAGAATTGACATTATTATATTTTTTTCTTTCAATTATTTTTAATCACACCTGTTATTAAAAATTAGGGTTTATCTCTCTACGTATCAAATTATTGAAATTTACAACTGCTCAAATATATACATTAAGTAAATGAGCTGATAACGATTACAATAACATGTCAAAAGTTGAAAAGAACTTCAGTAGCACTTCAATAAAAATTTTACACTAGAAGATCTCTAGGCCATCTTCTTTTCAGACACCTCGGAGAATTGTCGGGAAGGAAGTGGGAAGCAAGTTGAGAAACTAATGGATTTGAGTGGTTATGGAGCTTGCGATGAAAGGATATGTATCTGGTTTAGGCTAGCTCAGCAATATATGGAACATTAAGGTCTATATGAATAAGTTTATTGGTGACAAAGTAAGGGGTATTTAGGATTTTTCGAAGGATCTTGGATCGTAAGGATTGGATACGAGATGAACTGGATGGTTTAGTAGAGCCCCAAAGCTCAGCTCCGTACGTCCAAATAGGTCTAATCACAGTCATGAAAAAAAGTCTTTTGTAATGAATTGGTAGCTTTGATCGTTTGTCTAAAAAAATTAGAGGTTGGAATTAAAATATAGTAAAAGATACAAGATGATCAAAAGAAAAGTTGTAAGTAAGTAGAAAATAATTTTTAAATAAGGAGCAGATTTAAGTTCTAATGAAAAACAAACCAGAAAAAAAAATTAACCGATGTCAATATTTTTTCTAATTTTAATATTTATCTGTCGCAACAAACCGTAGAACAAAAGCGTTATCCAATGACTTTGATCAAGTCAGAGTAAGCAGATCGTGAATAATTCCGTATAAAATATAAATCAACTCATTTAGGCCAGATTCGAACCACTATATTTGTTCATTAACGGTTGTTTCGGCTAAGGTCAGTATATAAGAGTTATGCTACGTTTTTGATAGTTATTGCCTAAAAACAATAGGAGTTGTTAATATGTCTTTTTAGCTGTTCCTTATATCTGTCGTATGAAAGTTCAAATATGTTTCAGTGTGTAAGTAAGGATAAGTATTAATTTTACGTCTAACATAAATCTAATTTATGCGAGTTTTCCAAGGACCATGCCAGTGATGCAATTTGGACTAGTAATGTTGTGAGTCTGTGAAGCGTGATTGGTTTTATATGTTTTGTTAAATTCGTTATGTCGTCCACATTTGTCTATGTGATGTCTACATCTAGTAGTGGAGTAATTCTGCTGACGCCGGGTTGGCAGAAAAGAGCTCTGAACCCTGACGGATGGAGAAAAATTTTTCCAAAAGGAAGAATTACAGGATAAGATTGGTAGAAGGAGGGAGTATTTATTTATTTATAGTATGGTATAATAAATATATAATTATGGTGTATATATATTACTTTTTTTATAAACATTTATATATACATTTTTATCTTTAAATTTGTATAAGAATCCGATATCAAACAGATACACATTATATAATAATCTGCTAGCTGAAATCAATAAAAATTCAAAATTGAAAGATTCGATTGAGCTTTTAGTGCATACTTAATCCCCGTTCGTTTTTTCAAAAAAATATTTTCATTTTAATATAACCTTGATGGAACGCTTCGAATCCCAAACTGTTTCAGCACTTTAGGAAGATTAAAAGTCTGTTAACTGAATATTTTAAACTGCTTTTTCGGAGTAAAGAAACTGAACCAGCACGTGCGAAATAAAAAAATATCAATGTACAGGTATTTATTTAGGTACAAAATTTTTACAGAATAATCAATATGGAATAGCCCTGTAATCCCCAAAATTTATGAACATACTTTAATAAACATGAATAATTAGTGTTTTTATTATTGATGTAAGTTCGAAGCCGTACATAAATATAAAAGCTAGTTATATTGTTTTCTCCGTTTTTTAATATTCATTCCCCCTTTTCTTTTAAACACTTGTTCTGTTTAGTTCACTTTAGGTAAGAAAAATATCACTATTGGTAGTATCACTATACTACTATAGTGTAAACACTATACTACTATATAGTATCTACACTGTACTATATAGTATCACTATACTACTATACTAATTATCCATAGTATGGTGATATGGATGAAATGACGATGTAATTCAGGTTAAATTAAACAGGTATTATGGAGATACACCATTATGTTGTATATTATGACAAGCGGAAGTATCAAATAGATCGTTCTCACAGCGCGCCGTTTCAGCTTTCCTGTTGTATATCCTCACCAAGAAGAAGGCCTAAATTGTATTTAGGTGCACAATTAACAATAATAGTTATTTTCATAATATTTATATCTTTTTCCATCTATCCCAACAATCATATTGAAGAAGAGAGTCAGCACCACATAAATTGTTAGCACATTGTAAGACACTACGGCTAGAACAGTCCTCAAAGATAACCGCTACTTATCGGTGTGCAGAATGGTGTTAAACTCGAAATACAAACAGTTCCATAAATGTATTGTTATCAACAATCCTTTCCTTAGCTTCTGTACTTTAGATACTACGCCCCTACGTCAATAGTATTTTTTATATTCAACTGAATGTGTCTTCTCGTCCGAAAACAGCTTAAGATCAGATAAATATTTACCATGTATGTCTAGTCTCATTCCTGTTTTAACTGCAAATTCCGATAAACATTGAAGTCTGACATAATTGTTCTCCACCGTTTTATTACAGTAACCTTTACCGTCTTCATGTTTTCCTCTGTTTAAGATAGATTTACGTCCGATTAGCCATAGCAGCATAAAGTGACGCTAAACGAAATAAACAAACAAGATAGATTTAATCACATTTTTTTTTTTTCAAGAGCATTTTTCATATAATATGTTGTCTTCAACTTAAAAAGCTATCGCCCTAACTATCCCTAAATCTAATACTATTTGAGAATGTGATACACCCTACATCCATCCATCGTGCACTGGAGATTTAAACTCAAATAATATATTTTAAAATGTAATTCTTTGAAAAATAGATTTCCAAAAAACAAATTCATTTTATTTTCTGACTCATCCTAGAACTGTCCTCACCACGTAAGCTGATTCAATGAATAACACTGCTCTTCACTTCACTGCCTCCCAAACACTCCAATCTCCTATCAAAAAGAGTGATGTCTAAATTAGATTATTAAAATAAACCCAAACACATCACATCAAATAACCTTTAACCTACTACATCTTGTCCAACAGTATCCTTTAATGATGTTCCATTAATCCCTGTTAAACATATCCACTAACTAGGACTCCACTTAGACTAACGTCTTGCTTTGGACCGACACACAACGATAAGAAATGTTTTGACTTTTTTACCATTTACAAGACAAACGTTCAAACCTTCCTATTAACTACAATAGACTCATTTAAGTGACAGCAATTAAACTTATTCGGACATACCGAGTTGAGCTCTGGGGCTCAATTAAACCTTCCAATTCTTCTATTATCTAATCTTTACAATCCAAAATTCTCAATACTCCTTACTTTGTCAGAAACAAACTTATCCATAAAGATCTTAATGTTGCTGATTTAGCCCAAATCTCTATATTTTCATAGTAAATACCATAACCACACAAATTCACAAGTCTCTCAACTTGCTCCCCATTACATTCTAACAACCCACTAAAAAGAAGATGACCTCGAGAACTTTTACTGTAGAACTTTTATTAAAGTGCAACCGATGCATGGTTGCTTAAAAGTTTCATGTTACTGTATTCATTTTCTTTCACATTCAGTTGATTCACTGTACAGTTTTATATGTCAATAAAAAGATGAAACATTTTTTTTTCTTTTTTTAATCAAAGAAAATTCTTTGTCAATTCCCAAATTTATTCTTGTCGGTTCTGAGGAGCGGAAAGAGAATAAGAGTTAAAATACAATTACCTTTATTTCCCTTTCGAGTGTTACTAAATTGTCCCCTCTTTAATCTGTCCCCTTCAAATTAGCTAGAGTGGAAGAAGAACGATCATAAAGGCCCCAATTTTGACTCTGGCTCTTCAAATAGACAAATTGGAATCTGATTGAAATCAGATAAATTTCACAATCAAATGGCAGTCATGCGATAAACAGCTAATCCGAAGTTATCAACCTGGGAAGAAGGAAAATAAAGATCTAATATTCTTGATATTTATTGAACCTGCTCTGTAAAACGGATAGCACGGAATAACGAATATTGCTTTAGCGTCATTATCATACTCCAGTCTTCATATACCGTTCTGTGAGTTTGCCTTTTATAGAGCTTGAACCAAGTATCCAATTCTTGCAACATCCCTTTCCTTTTGCTTCAGTCCAGCCCTTGCATCATGAATACCTTCTGCACACCTTCCTCCCAGGTAATCCGAGGTTTTCCTCTTGGTCTTCTTTCTTTCTTTTTGGCAACCCTATTGCTGAAAGCTTTCTTCCCATCTAAGTGCCTTCCATCTTGTGGATGGCTACGTTTATATCATGTCCATATAAATTGACTTTGAAAAATATATATTAACCTTCCGATAGGTGTGCGTATACCCAGCAGAAATGTATGTTTAATTTTCTTTGATCCTTTGCCGTCTAGGGATTTCCCGTCTTTTCTACACTCTTGATTTTGAGCCAACCCTATTTATTAAATGTTTTATAACTCAGGAATATGCTCGCTAATACTATGTGTATTAAAACATGTTTATTTTTTAATTAAATTTTTATCGTAATTATTATTATTATATTTGTATAAGCCCATGAGCTATACCAATTAACGTATCTTCCTTTTCAAACATGTATAGATTATGGTGATTAAAAGGCAGATATGTTTATTACATACAAGTGGTATCTGTGATATGTAATATATCTGCAACAGACTATATTAGTATTTGGTCAGGTTCTGTATCGAAATAAATTATATTCTGCTAATCAATCTTATACAAAAATAACGCAGAATGCGTTTGCATCATTTTGAACATTACATTCCAAATCCGTTAATTAAAGGAAAATATCTTCTGAAAACAAAATATGGGAGATTACTTAATGTATAAGATTTAACTAAAATAAATCAATTAATTAATTTCTTTCCTTATTAATTAAAAGCTTTCCTTCAGCCCTCAACGAGGTCGAGGTATGAAAAACTAATTTTAAGTTTGGATAGTATTAACATTTATGTTAAAAATACATTTGAAATTACGTAAGCTCCGTGACCAACTCAAAAATAAGATACACAAAAGAAAAAAACAACAACAAGAATATTTAAAATGTTTCAACGATGCATCAAAAAGGCAATTTCCCAGAAGCTTTTTGTTAAAATAAATAATAAATGAGATATTGATGGTATATTAATTTCTGAAAAATAAGCAGCTTTATACTTTTGTTAAAGTAACCGAGCAGAGAAGTGCGTTGGTCAAGTGAAAATACAATTGGATAAAATATATTTGTTTAGATTCAAATGAATTTTCACTGTAAGGGTGATTATGAAGTTTGAAAATAAACTTTAGAAATAAATATTAAAAAAAAAAGTACCAATAAAGTTTAATAACAGAATATTAACGTTATAAATTTAAAAACGGCACGTAGAGATTTTTGGTTTGTTTACTTAGAAATGTACTGATTTTTAGCAATAAAAGGAGATTTGGTCAGTACCTCAATCATGGACATTCAACTGCTTGGTTTTTCCACATGAGTACCAACATTTTAGAAAGCAAATGTGCCCCCAGGAATCAAATATCAATCCTCGCCTGGTATACCTGAATAACTAATTATCCTCTACAAATGAAACTTAAGACACTAGTCTCTCCTGAGCTATCCCGATCAGTTTATCATAAAATATCCGAACCAAAATGTTCAAATGAAACGTTATAGTAATATACGCTATGGGATAAGTCAATCCAATTTATTTCTCTAATTCGATAATATAAAATTCCTTTTTAGTGTGACAGCTGATTATTATAAAACATGGTACGTAAGGTTCTTACAAACCTTTTATTATTTCAAAAAAATTAATGTCCAATCATTATTTACTTCATTTTGTGTGTGTGTTAGAGAGAGAGAGTGAGTGAGAGAGTAGGAATGAAAAGGTATTCCTATCATCTATGATGTCCATCCATAATAGTATTTTGATTTGCTAATTAAAATTTTTTTTTTAAATGGTTGATAGTATTCTATGAAGAGGTGAAATGCATTAATACTTAAGAGCAACTCAGCCGATTTTATTAATATTTAGTTAACTAGCTTATATGAAACTCGGCTGAGCAGTGTCCAACATACCCGTGTTGTCTTAATTAACACATGTTAGCCCTAAAAAAAAAAAGTTATAGTTGTCATGTCGCGAAATCGTTTTACTAAATTTTGCAGTAATAAGTTGTTTAAAACGTTGATCATAGATCCCCACCCCTCCAAAATATTAATAAATATATATCCATAACTTACTAATAGAAATAGAATAATTAAATATTAGTGATTTGGAGCTGCTTTGATAATGTGGACGTAGTAGCAGCTTCTTAAACGTAACAGATCAAAAATGTATTCATTGGCTATAAATGATTTTCTATCCGTGATTCAAGGATAATTTTTATTCCTTATTTACGATTAGTACTAAAGAATGATATACGGAAATTTATATTTTTTTGTTTGTTGGAACTTAAGTTCCTGATTTACTCAAGCTAGGAAAAGAGGACCGGGTTATCCTACAGGTCACAAACCCATTATAACCAGAGTGGGAAGAGATTTGGGAAGAATATTAACTTATAAAAATTATTCTCAAACAATGAAGACATTTTTATTAACTAAATTATGTTCATAATTCACTGTTACAGAACACAATACTTTATTTAATTAATTTTTTAAGTTTGTTAACGATTACTTTCACGTAAGATTATATTAATATTATAATAAGATTTAAATTAAATGGAAAATCTAAGCTGATCTTTGTTGTACTTTTATCTAATAAAGTCTTCTGTTACTCTGAGCAATAAATACTAAAATTACCTAATTAAAATAGAGAATGGAATAAGAAGTCTGATAAAGTGTCACTGTAAACTTTAAGGCGGCGTGACAGGGGAAGGCCTAAGCGTAGGCAATTACTGGACTTTTTAATTTAACTTAATGCCTTTTAGCGGCGACTGGATGAGATTACTTACCAGGGCTCTCACCGTATCTGGAGTTTAAAACGATACCCACCAATCCTATTCTTAGAATAAATAAAATAAAACGAAGTAAAAAAAAAAAATTCTGTTGTTAAAATAGTTCATATTTACCTATACTATTATAAAGGGTGTCCCGAATTTAAATGGCAAATTCAGGAACTTATAGGGGGCCGAAAAACTAAGACAAAAAGTTCTTTAGAGATTTGCTCGTTTTTGCTTGGTTTTAGAGAAAATCGCAAAAAAAGATACAAAACAAAAATGCTACAGGTAGCGATTATCACCTTTCAAAGTTCGTCAGGCCAGGCAGTGAGATATGTAAACACTTATGTTATCCTTTACATTCTTTTATTTGTTTACATTTTGGCTTCCTTCTAGGATTATAATTCCTAAATCAGTCTTCAGTCAGTTACTCAGATATTTTTGTGTGAATAGCATCTGCCACAATGCCGCGTACATATTTTAATGTTGAATACGCTGATATGATTTTTGTGTATGGTTTCTGTAACGTTAATGCTTTAGAAGCGGTGCGGGAGTATGCGCGCCGATTTCCAAATAGAAGAGTGCCTAATCGACGAGTCTTTTCGTTAACTTTTAATAGACTACGAGAGAATGGGTCATTCTTAATACGTAATGAAGGCGACCAATTCCAGGCTGCAATAAGAGCAGATTATCGGAGAAGAAATTGTGTCCAACGCCACTTCGATAACAATCCTGAGACTAGCATCCGAAGAGCATCTGCTGCATTAGCAATATCGCGGCAAGCAATATGGCGAACTTTGAAAGGTGATAATCGCTACCCATACCATCTTCAAAAAGTTCAGAATTTATTACCTCAAGATTATGTCAAGAGATTGAATTTTAGTAACTGGTTTCGGTGTCAATCAACTCATGAGAGCAATTAAGAGACCGAGTCATAGATATCATCAGAACAATGTTTAGCTGCAATTTATCAAGTGAGCGCTAGATGTAATGCTTGCATTGGTGCAAGCGAACAACATTTTGAGCAATATTTACATTAAAAAGAACATAATATAAATATAAATGTAAATAAATAAGTATAAAAATGAAAACTCGTTTTGTTTCTTTTTTTTTTTTTTTTGCGATTTTCTCTAAAACTATGCAAAAACGAGCAAATCTCGAAATGACTTTCTGTCTTAGTTTTTCGGTTCTCTATAAGTTCCTGAAGTTTTGTAATTTAAATTCGGGACACCCTGTATAAAAGGACAAGTCATTTTTCGTTTGTGATCACTAACCAAGAAAAATACTGAACCAAAATGTACCAAATTTTAGCTACATTATCTCCATAGTTCAAGAAAGGTTTAGTGTTATTAAAATTTTGAGATTCAATTCAATTTTTATTTAAGATACGATAAATATGTAGGTTCCAGTTTGAAAATCTACAGATACGCCATTTTGCAAGAGATTTGATTTACAATCAGATGGAGCACAATGTTTCAGAATCCTTATCTAGATGGCCAAAATAATTGCTGCTGGTATTTGCTGCCTTATCACACAATATTTTTAAAAATATGTTTTATTTAGGTTTTTTGACGCGGAATACGGTAGTGTAGTCAAAATTTAGCTAGGATTGATTACAATGCTGATATTGCAAGGGCTCATAAAAAAAATTCTATAATTGAGTATTACATATAATTTTTTTTTTTAATATTATGAAAATTTTTAAGGTTTAAAAAATGATAGTAAATTATTAATATTTATAAAGCAGGACAAATACTAAATGGCATACTTATAGTCCAAATGATTTTTAAAATGAAATAATATAAAATATTTAATATTTTTAATGGTAGTGATGAAATAAAAAGTTTCTAGGAAAATGGAAAATCAATGTTCCAAACCTTTCAAACCTAAATAAACTTTTCTCATTCAATTTTCTCACCTTAGTGTTTTATAGTTTTGGGGATGGTAACACAAATATAAAATTTTTGAGTACTAGTATTTGAAGCCAAAGCATATAGGTATAAATTCTGATTGTTCTCCCGCTTACTTTCACTTTTGATGTATTTTGAAATTATTTTGATATCTTATGAAATATTTATTTATTTATTTATTTTTTGGATCGTTTCTAAAATACACGATTTTTATTAATAAATAACTTAAACTTCTGTTATTAGTAAAACTTATATAGGTTCTTGACTAATAAGAGGTGGCGAATCCGTGAGGAAGAATGCTAGTTAAAAGTACATATACTTTAGTATTTTATGGTTTACATCCAAAATACAACCATTCAAAATAATTCTTGCTTTAGAAAAGGTAATAGTAACAATGCTAGTTAAAAAATATGGATTGAAAGAAGTGTACAAAGAATTTACTTGATTAAAGCCGTCCTTCTCTACGTAGAAGCGAGATAAAAAAGTTTTCATCTGTGTAATATGAAACAGGCAGTTACAACAAAGAGTCAAAACAGCTCTAACTGATGAATCAACTTCTAGGAAAGAGGTATACGGAGTCACTTCATGATATTTTACCTGGTTTCGATATTTTTTTATTTAATTTGAGAAAAAGAAATATTTTAAAATTATTTATCTATAGACCCATCTATAGAAATTAAAAAATCAATTCAAGTCAGAAATCAATTTTTAATTTTATTTTAAATTATTACTATTTAATGATATTTACAACTGTATACATTATAAAGAAGTAAATTTGAGGAAATTGGTTGCAGTGACATGTCAATAACATATGAAGATGTACTCACTATTAGAACTTTAATAAAAGAAAGTCCTTCATTAGAAGGTTTCCCTCTCTCAAGATATGAGAGAGAGAGAGAGAGAGAGATTGATTCTTGACATAAGAGCTATAAAGAATCTGACAACAAAGGATATGCTTACTCAAAACTAAATAAGAAATCTAAGATTGACTATTAGTGAACTAGATTGGTAACGTAAGGTATATCACTACCTCGCTCATATCTGTTACACATACCGGGTGTTTTACAGAATCTGCTCACTGTCGCGATTGGAATGAAATGTGAGGATATAGAATAAAAAAATCTCTGTTATGTCAATAATCATTTCTGAGGGCGATATGGCTTCAGTAATTCTTTGTGGAGAGGGTTGTTTTTCAGAAGAATGCCTACTTTCTCAACGTCTTTAATTGGTTTCTATACTGTCAGTATGGGTAATATCTTTTTTCTCACAGCAGTAACGAAATTTTGGTAATTACCAATACGACAGATTGATACAACTGAAAATAGGACATACTATTCAGCTGAATCACTTGATGGTAGTGGTACTGAGTGTATAAAAGGGGAATAAATAAACCTTCAGGGTTTGAACTGAATTTTGATGACTTCAAGAAAATTGTAGCAGAAGTTAACAGACAAAAAAATGTTCTCGGTATATATATATATAACGATATTCGTTAGTATTTTTAGTGATGGAACGATTCTAATTCTATTTGTAAGCGATCTACCCTTTAATCATAAAAAAGAGCATGATTTAATAATAGGTTTTAATAGTAATTTCAATTCAATTACTTTTTATTAAACTTTATTTTTCCTGAAGATACCGTATTTTTATTCAACTTATTTTTTTAACAGTGCAACTATACATTTTTTTTTTTGGAAATATTAGAATTAGGATATTTTTTGTGCATAATATAATAAAAGTTTAATGTCGTTATTCAAATAGTTCAGATAATTTTATGGTGATTTAAGTAGGCTGAATTTTAAAATACCATGATTAAAACCTTTTTTTGATAAAATTATGTTTATTAGTTACTTTGTCTTAATCCCTTGCCATGAAAATGTGAAACTTTTTATTTTATCATTTTTTTTTTATATTTACAACTGTATAAAACTAGTGAATGTGCAGTGAAATGGTTTAAGTGACATGTCAGGAACTTATAAAGAAACCACCCATTGGTAGCAGTTTAATAAAAGTTCTCCTTCGGAAGGTCCCCAGGCAATCTTGTTTTCAGACGCCTGGGTGGGTTATTGAGAATCGAGTGGGATGATATTTGAATGACTATTTATTTCGAGTGGGTACGTAATGGATAATTTTCTTGGTTACATAATTTGTTGGGCAGAAAGATTAACGAAGAAGGGTAAAAGTTCTTTCATTTATTTTAGTTCTCTATATTTGACAACATTCATGATGCTTGGTGCAATGAAAAGATCATTATTTACTGATAACACGCATGTATCATCAGCATGCGTAGTGATTGTGTTGATCCATAGAATCATAAAATATTTTTTAAGAACTGTCAATATGATCATGTACAATATGCTGGTTTAAGTTTGTATTCTATGCTTGGTTACTAACATGCCAGTAAAAAGTGTAGTTATAAAAATAAAACTTGTATTTTTCTTCAAGTGAAGAATAAATGCCATTGTATTCAAGTTTTATGGTGGGATTTTAACCCGTGATTTCCTCCAATCCCTTTCATTGCAACCTTTGTGAAAGGGAATACGAGCTGATTGTTACCTCGCCTTGAGGCCTGATTTCAGCTCTCATAAAAGACACATCGCTTCGGCAGACAGGACTTTATAGGACAATAAAAGTGGTTTCTGCAGTCTTTTGATGTTCTTGATTCATTTTATTCTCCTTCTTGACTTTTTATTTCTACAATAAATTATTTACAGTTATAACCATTCAAAGATACAGCGGGATAAGCCATCTTGTTATTTTTTACCGCCCCGTGGTAATGATTATTATAGACAAGATTCGTTTAACTTTGATTTATATAACTTTTCTGTTCTTTATAACACTTGCGTGTGTTTTTTTTTTTAATTTTGAACCTGTTTTATGATATTTTGTTTAGTAAAAATGTTATTTTTGTGTTCACTCATTAGTGATATTAGCAGTCCCGTTCTAAATACCTTGGCCTCCAAAAACATCTCCTCCAGTATTTCAGTTGATTTTTATTTTTTTTTGTACTGATAAATCTTAATTTCAGCACCCCCCCCCTCTCTCTATAAATATATATATATATATATATATATATATATATATATATATATATATATATATATATATATTTTTATTTAATTTAATAAAAAAAAAATTACCTTTTACCAATTTACAATTCTAGGAATTTTTTATCTATTTATTTTTCTTTTGATTACTTTTCTTCATTTTTTTTTTTTTTTTTTTACATTTGACAGTTCTAAGCCGAACACAGTAAATCACTGACTAATTCAACCTAAATTCAGCATCTGTAAGTTTATCTCCAACCCGCGACAAACACAAACGTTAGCGACACCAAATTAGAAACTAAACAGAACTAATAGGGCTCGGTGAAACGAGAAGTTAATGGAACAGGTCGAGACTAGAAAACAGTGACAAAGAGATGTGTGAAATTATCACTACAGTAAAATAAATTTTAATTACGCTTAGAACCTTTATGAGAAAAATGAATAAATATAATATCTTTTACTTTTCTCTAAAAATATAATGGGTGGCATAGAAGATTTCCAGTGGTACCTTCGAAATTTTTCAGCCAGCGGATTACTTTTTTACTAACTGATAAAATTATTAGATATTAGATATGGTTGCAGTTAATGTTACTTTTCAAATATTTCTAGGCTACCGCTTATAAAACTACCCACTGATCAAATTACATCGAGGAATTGCTTATATCTTCTTATGATGTGACCATCATTATTATTTATTAATTCTACTAATTTTATTGTTGTTAAAAACCATCAGTGAATTCGTAAACAATAAAGCAACTGGCACTAATTAAAAAATAAAGAATTAACACGAAAAAAGGTCGCCAGTAATTAGGCCTGCGAAATGGCCTGCTTTGAAGTGCCTTTATGATCACATTCTTTCAGTAAAGCTGTCTCCTTAATGATTACTGTCATTTTCTCTTTTATTTCTTTTTCTTAATTTCTTTTTTGTTTTTTAATTCATCTCCTGCTGGCAACAATTAGGAAACAATTTTTAAAAATTAAATTAACCCTTGCTCAATAGAGTTAACTAAGACGGACTGCTTTAAAAACTTGAGCCATTTCTTAGATGGGCTTTGAAACTTAATCAGAATTAATGTTTTCCCTCCCTCTTTTATTCTTTTTGCGAATAACGACATCAAGTAACAAAATGATTTTTTTTTTCTGAAAAATATTTTCATTCTACTTAAGAAAAAAAATCTATGTAATTAAAAATAATTACTTCAAGAATAACGTAGCTACGCCTTACTATTAACAGTTTTTCATTAGAAGTTTCAAAAACAGAAGTAGGTTCTGACAATGGTAGGAACATTGAACTAGAATAATAGTTATAGTGTTCCAATTCATTTATACTGTAATTGGCACATTGATGGAATATTCAATACTAGCTGAAAATACCCTGCTCCTCTACGGTGTAATATAATTAGGATTAAGGACAACTGAAATTAGTTAAGTTAAGCTTAACGTTGATAATTATTATTACTTAAATAAACGTAAAGAATTCCATTCTTAGAATAATGTCAATAAGTAAATTTGATCATTTTTTTTTTTAAGACTTTCTATGGATTTCAGGATGGGTTTTCTTAAACTTCTGTACAATCCCTCTAAGTACAGTTGGGTGATTCTCAGAATATGTGTATACAGCATATCTTTTAACTTCAGGTTGGCTTTCTTTAGTTTTTTAACCACTTTTCTGCTAATTCAGGATGATTTGTCATGTATTTCTTAACAGCTTTCCTGTTGAACTCTACATGTGCTTGAATATATTTTGCAGCCGAGTTCCTTAGTTGTTTGTTGCGAAGTGAATCAGTGAATCATTTCCTACGTTGATTACTTTTAGATTGATTGGTTAACTTTAATGTTGCAATATGGTAGACTCATCTGAACTGAGAAAAAGGTATATTCTAGGTTCAAGGAATGAAATTCATAAATGCTACGTACAACTTGTAAAATACAACTTGGGCCTGGTTGAGAAAAGCCGATTATCTTGTGACCGGAAAACTGAAGGAAAAGTAGTTGGGGACGAAGCTAGTGGTGAAGCAATGTTGGTGGGTTTCTTGTAAGGAATATGTACATCGAACTGGCCTTACATGTCATCACCAGAGAACATAAGTCTATTAATAGTTTCTCGTCACGAAACAACTCAAACTCGTAAGGGTCCACCTCTGCAGCCACCATGAGTTCACAGAAAGTACCATATTATAAGGTTTCGACATCGATCGTATTTTTGTGCGTTTAGAACTATAAGGAACTTAATTTGAGGTCACTTTGTGCGGCTTAAACATCTAACCTATTTTTTAACTTAGCTTATCTCAAAATACCATACGACAATTATTCTATTATCATTCACCCTAGTTAAATGAGTGCTTGGTATTTGACAAATATATAGTAGATTAGGTGAAACACATTTATAAATAGAGTTAAAATTGCTTACTTCACAAGACTAATGTAATGTATTCTAGAATCAGTACAAGACAGCTTATATCAAATGTAAATTTTTTTTTAAGAATTATAATTACAAAACGTTGAGTATAATACCTATCTTAAATGTTATATAAAATGAGCTCGACTGGAAACTTAGCCAGTTCCACATGTTATGCTGGATTGAATGACGCACAAATTCCGTTTGGTCGTCGAACAAGATGACGATTTTTTTGCGTCAGAGCAGATTCTAGCGGATGATGTTCCTCGTGAAATCGCTCTGCGATTATAAATGGCCAATAATATACTCACAAATGAGCTAGTGTTTCTGGAAAAAAAATTTTAGTAGATGATAGCAGAAGATTTAAGCAGATGAGAGTGATCTGGGTAGATGGATTTTGAAATTTGATTACGTAAACTTTTTTAATGAAACCACCTTTACACGAGGTCCAGTGGATGCATATCGGTATGGAGGATATAATATCAGTTTCATCAGTTTCTTACCTCACGTTCTTTATATCAATCTTTTCTCTATTTAATAATTATTAAAAACAAAAAATCACAATCCTGTGGTTTGTGTTTATCATAGTGCATGCATTTTCTTATGACTTCTGGGGGACACCAGACACCCGGATTATCTCAGTTGAGATCAACAAACAAAGCAAGGATACATGGTACATGTTTTTCGAATAGGTATTTGTACCAAATGGAATTTGACGTCAGTCAATCCAGCATAACATAGCCATATTTACATTAGTATGTACAATAATTTAATAATAATAATATTTATATTAATATTAATTAAGTAACCTTACAGCATTTACTAATGTTAAAAAAATTAATATCAATTAATAAAGTTACATTTTTTTATTAGTGAATAACAATAAAATAACTGTTACGAGAGTTGACAGACAGACGGATATACTCTTGAAACCGAGTTAGCCCCTTAAAAAACTCGTACGATGATAAATTCTTATAATTGCACCAAATTTGAAGTACCAAAGAATCCCGATATATCGTATCTTCAAGAGACAAAGAATAAGTACGATATATCGACAAACTCACTATAACGAGATATATATTATATTATGATATATCGGGTGTAAAAATTAAAAATACGATATACCGAAAGTTTTAATTTATTTTTATTTTTTATAACATACATCTGAGAGGTGCGGTAGCTCAGTGGTTAAGGAACTTGACTACTAAGCTCCCGGGCCCGAGTTCGACTCCGACTGAAGGTAGAAAATTTATTTTCTGTTATTTCGGTTGTAGCTAGATTATGAGGTCGAGAGACCCTCCTGTGGCACTCCCAGCCTCTACAAAGTGTTTACCCTTAGTTAGAGAAAAACTTGGCGGTCGAGCGAAATTTAGGCCAAGTCTCCTCCTTTCACAAGCGTTGGTCCAGAAACAGTACAGCCCTGCGTAAAACAGAATCCAAGACCCTTCTTGGGTTGTTGATGGTACAGGTTTTATTTATAGAATACATCTATACTGTGTATTTTTTTTTTTCAATTTGTTTTCATTAGTTGTATACATGCACAACACTGTATTTTAAAACAGTAGTATGAATTTTTTATATTAATTTTTTTTTGTCATCAATTTTTATTGCTGATATAATTTATTTTTTTAAATTATAAAAAAAAAATAACAAATAGACGTTTTCTTTTATGGGGCATGATAAACATCCGGTGTGAACAAACGAAATCCTTGAAAACCCAATTTTAATCCAATGATCATATACGATGAGAGGTTCTATTGATCTAGGAGAAGAACAAATACATTATACCAAAAGGATTAATTTCAAAAGTATTAACGAGATTTTTTGAAAACATCACTCCAAATTCAATGGAAAATTACGAATGATAAGACGTTTTGCGGACATTGGAGAGAAAAAAAAAATACGTTATTCCGAGGGGACTAAAATGCATTTTTTTTTTTTTTATTATGAATTAACAAGATTTTTCCAAGGGACCAGCACTTTCTTACGTTTAATCCGGGCAAACGAGATATATGGGGATAAAAAATAATTGGATTCCACAGTACTTTCAAATTACACAGAGACAAGACGTAGAATCTGCCGCAACTGACCTGCCACACTACAACATTTGCATAAAGATCCTTGAGATGCCGCTGCTTTGAATTCAGGCCGTTTCCTATTTGCTTCAATTAGTTTCTTTTCTTCTTTCTCTCTCTTCCAAGTGTTTACCTTTGCCTCGAAACCTCTTCACATTTCGCAAACTAACATCTTTTTCTAACAACTTGAAGTGGATTCTCTCTGTTTGTATGTATAACTTCTTCATTTTAGTCTCTATGTCTTTTACCCGGAATTCTTAAGTTTGTGGAAAACACATTTTCAGCCGTTTAGAATGAATTCTATTGTTATTAATTAATTTGCATCATATAATGTTATGCTAGTTCTATTGTCGATTTGGAGTTTTACAAAGATGAAGATCAGGTAACGTCCTCTATTCTTTGCAGTGTTAGCTTATTCACAGGTAATATTTATAATCTTAACCGTTAGTATCTTATGTGCTTCACTTCTTCCCTTTAAACCAAATGGTACTGTTGATGTAAAAATAAATATTTGTCATCAATGAGGCACGTGTTGATCCAATCCCTGAAGTTTAGTTTGGGAAGGGGAGTTTACTTCAGAGGGAGTTCGTATTAATTTAGGTTGCAAAGTTCCAACCGAAATATCCATGATTAACTTTTGGGATCACTAATATATTAATATTGAAAATATAACAATATTAATTAAATAAATATTGAAACTATAATAAGTTATTCTTACAATAGTACAAAACGTGTACGTCTAACATATATCAATAGGTCTCTAAATTAAAGGGTTTGCTGATGAAGAGGTTATGTAACAAAACACAATTTTGAGTAATTTATGTCTAAAGTTTTATTTATACATTTTTCTTTAGCTAGAAAATGTAACATTGTACACGTATTGGTTATTTATATAAATATTAGTATTTTAAAATACCTTCCCACTGATAAATACGATGTTAAAGATTTATTCGAAGTCCAAAATAAAATAACTAACATCCAGATTCCACAAGGATATAAAATAGTTTCATTAGGCGCGTCCTCATTTTTCACTAATATTTGCATCACAAAAGTAAAAGCAATAATTGAGAATCATTGGCACAAAATTCAAACACACATCAATTCTTTAAGTCCGATTCCTCAAATTACTAGCATTGTGTACTGATTTGGGGTTTCTTTCAATTTAATAATATAAAATGTATATTCAAATGTTCGGGTGTCCTATAAAAGTCCCTACTCTACACTTAGACTTATTGTTAGTTATCCTATATGACATCCTTACCGCAATACCTACAAAAAGCAATTAACATGGAATACTTTTAGCCGAGTTTTTTCAAACAAATTAAAACTGACATACCTTCTTGGTCTTACATTCAACGAAAATCAAACCTGAGTCTACCAAAATATCCAAAGAAAATACAAAACCTGAAGAATACAGAAAACACTTCAACAATATCATCTTCTCCTTACCTGAACAATTATTAATATTCACAGACGGATACAAGTCGGACACATCAACAGCATCTGCCTTTGCCACTACACATAAGTGCAAATTACACCAACTTTGCAGTATTTATACGGCTGAAATTAATGCTATCGCCATGGTTTTACGATACTCCTTGAGCTCGGCCATTGAATATGTTGTCCTGGCGTCAGACTCACTCATCGCTTTAAGGTCCATGAAGAACATGTATTCAGATCACTTAGGAATTCATTACATTCTGGATCTGGTCAAAAAACTATATGAAGGAGGAATATCGGTATACTTCATTTGGTCACCAAGTCATATCGGTATAAGCGGTAACGATATGGCTGACAAAGCAGCAAAAGAAGCTCTATCTCTGAAACCTGGGAAAACCTTTCTTATGGCATCAAAACTACACGCCCACTTATTTTGGAATGTTTGTTATAACTTTTTTGTTATAAATTTTGTTATAACAATGACTATAAACAATTAAACACAACAGAATTAAGCACATTTATTCTCTGACCTATCTGCAAACTAAAAAAAACACAGACGACTGAAAACTTATACTTACTAAAACCTATATTTACCTACAGCTCACAAATTTTCGGTCCGACAATAGACCCACACCCAAAAATTACCCTTTCCCACTGTACAAGACTATATCCACTCTTTATACTACAATGTCCTTCATACTAAACTTCATTCCATGATAAACTCCACAGTAAATAATACTAACAAATACAGAAAAAGGCAAAGATATACCAGATTCAACCCAAATAATTGTAAGAGATCTTTTAAGACCGCACTGTAAATTCAAGTCAGGAGGAGCTACCAAAGGATACTGAGCTCCCTCATGTCCGACATTCAGATTAAATTCAATTTTATGTTAGAACTATTTTTTTACTTGATAAGCAATGTAGGATTTATTTCAATCATTGTATAATATAATTTAATCGTGTTCGAGGAAGTGGTGTTTTATACAAAAATATCAATTTACTACCTGTGAATTAAATAATATTCTTTAAATCTTAAATAAGGATTATAAATAATATTCTTTATTGGAAAATGCGTTCTGAGACACTTCTTATTTTCTGGTCAAAGTCTGGCATTCAAAACTTTATTATACTATTTTAAACCAATATAAAATTTTTAATTCCGATATAACACGATACCGAGTTACCTTCATTCGTTCGTTTAAAAAGTTTCATTTTAGGGGTCTATGTTTTGTTGACTTTACTTTTATTTTATTCAAACATTTGTTTCAATTTATGACTGATATAATTATAATAATATAATATGATAAAATTTAATTTAGGCAATATTTGTCAAATTAAATGAGTTTCTTTCAGGAACAAACTGTGTTTCAAGATGTGAGATCAAATAAATAAATAACAAATTATATCGTGAAAAATTAAGATAAAATTATTCTCAAACAATGAAGGCGCGGTAGCTCAATCGGTAAGGCACTGCACAGCAACAGTAAATCCATACCTTATTACCGTACTAAACCCAACACGCTTCGTGGGTTGTAGTTGTTTTTTGTTTATTTTTTTTTTGTTTTTTTTTCATACATCTGGTAAATATGCAGTAATAACAATACAAAGTAATGACATGACAATGACTTGTAGAGGAAGTACCCATTGGTAGCGCTCTACTGAAAGTTATTCAATAGAAGAAGATCCCGAAACCATCTTTTTTTCAGACGCCTTGGAGGATTGCCAGAAATGGAATTTAAAGTGGATTTGGGTGTGTATTTAGTTTATTGTAAACGGAAACGTTCTGGTTTGTGTCGTTTCAGCGAAATATGAGATATTGAGGTTGTTGTGGATCAGTTTATTTGTGACAAAGTAAGAAACATTAGGTATTTTTAGAATGATTTTTGATTAGATGCGGGAAGAATTGAATGGTTTAGTGGAACCCCATAGTTCTATACCGAAGTCCAAATAGGTATGATAATGGTCATATTAATGAGCTTTTGTAGTGAATCGGGAAATTAGAACGTTTCTCAATTAAAACTTTTATTAAATAATTTAGCATTTATTTTTATTAGTGTACAAAGCCATTACTTATAGGTTATTTAATACTTTAGGCGATAAAATCGAACTAAGTAGGCGGTTTGAAGCTTCCGTATTACCTTCTACTAATCTTGTCTTGAAGTTTTAATAACCCTTATCATGCAACTATACCAAGTGCCTCCGAAGTATCCGAACAGATAACTTACCGACAGCACTCGGTTCATATCCTGCCTAATTGGGCAATTATACGTAACAGTAACAATGCTCTGCGATATGTTGAGACCTAAGCGCAACAGGTCTCGAAATTTAACCAATCAGCTGGAACTGGGTTGCTTCCGACCGCATCGCAGTCGATAATTGTAACGCAATGGTTGCGAGGGTTTAATACCACACACATGTCTAGGCCTAGGCATACATGTATCATCTGATATGCAAAAATATGTTGTTGTTTTTTTAAATAAAAAAATATTAAGTGAAAAAAAATTATTAAGTGATCATTAAAGCGGTGATATTCTATTTTGAATTGAGGGTCTGATTTCCAAATATTTAGGTATATTTATTTATTGGTTCTCTGAAATTAATCTTTACTTTCTTACTCAAGAAGGTTTTAGTCAGATGTCAAAGGATGACAAAAAAACCCCAAAAAAAACCAACCGACCCATTTGCTAGATTAGCTCCTACTACCACTATCAATATATCTTCAATTTATTTAACTATACATATTTTTTGAAATCTGACATTAAAATAATTCAAATGTGTCAAAATTTAAATATTGATAACAATTTAAAATCTGTAAACAAATGAAGGGTTTGGGGGATGGATGTTACAAAACTCAATTATGAGTAATTTATGTGCAAAAGTTTTTTTTTTTTTGTTTTTTTTTTTCACATTTACCTTTAGCAGGAAAATCTTACTTAGCCCCTTTGTCTTTTTCGTGTCTCCTTTTCTGGTTGTATTGAAATACTCTAGAATCTCGATATATTGTATTTTTAAGGAGACTAGGAATAAGTACGGTATATAGATATTCTAATTTATATGTTACATGTATTTATTATATTATAATTTATCGGGTTTTAAATTAAAAATAAAATATACCATGAGTATGTGTAATAAAATATGATGTACCGAAAGTTTTGATTTATTATTATATTTTTTTTTTAATAACGTACATATATACCTGTATTTTTTTCAATTTATTTTTATTTGTACTCGTATACATGAACAACGCTGAATTTAAATGCGTAGTATGAATTTTTCACATAAATTTGTTTTCCACCACTTTTTATTGCTGATATAATTTCTTTTTCATTTTAACATACAGATGGTTTCTTTTAGGGACCATGATAAAGACTGAATCGAAAAACTCTCAACATAAGTAGGCAATCGTCGTAACCAAACGAAATCCTAGAAAATCCAATTCTAATTCAATAACTCTAATTATTTTTTAAAATACGAATTATTAGACGTTTTATTGACCTAGGAAGGAAAACAAATACCTAAAAAGGACTATTTTATATCAATTAACGAGATTTTTCCAAGGGACCAGAACTTTCTTAATTTTTATTGGATGCGTTTATAGAGAGAGATAAGAAATATCGGAATTCCACATTACCCAGATTTGGCTACCTAAAATTTTATAACTTTAAATATTTTGCTAACACTTCTGCACCTAAATTCTTCATCCAATGAACTAGATTGTATTTTTAAAAAATGTGACATATACCCCTCCAGGCACGAAACACTACCATCATAATAGTCCAATTTAGTTGACTATGTGAGCCTGTCATTCTAAACAGTGGTTAGTACTTCTGACCCCTTAAGTCACATAATTAACGATGATGTTCTAATTATACAGAACACAAATTTTTAATATGATGACCATTGGAAACACTGTAAATAGGTAAATTAAATTATTAATAAGTGTAAAAATGATTATATGTTTATATATCTATTTTTACTCATAAGTTTCATTGTTTGAGAAGTTGATCCAGAAGATGGGATACGATTTTTCTGAAACATGTAGAATAATATTCAATATATTCTTTAAGGAGTACAATGCCAAAATAAAATATTATTCCGATTCTGAAGGATCTGATTCAATATTATCTCTACTCTTTTTTTTTTTAAGCCATACTCCAAAAAACTTACCTAAGAGCGAACCAGTGCATCATATTCCTACGTATAGCGTATCTGCCATGTTCTATTCCCAGTCCATTAGCGACCAATTGGTGGGAAGGCGGCGGTGAGGGGCTCTGCTGCGGAGCTGATTGGCCGGCGAAGCTCAGCAGTTGATTGGTCGACCAAAATGATCTACAGCCTATTAACGTCTTATACAACCGCCACAGATTTCAGTTTGTGCTCTTATCAATCTTACCGTGGTGAAAATAATCCATCAGTCATTTTTCCCCCGAGATTTCCCAAAGGGGTTGCACACAAACAGTAATACTCTTATTAAGTAGAAAATGCCACATTATATTTGCTTTCCCATATCTTTTACGCTGGTAAATTCTTCCGAAAAAATCTTGCAATATTTAAAGGAATGTACGCGAACAATGAATCCACTATGGTTTTAAAAAATGAATTAACGAAAATAACAAAAGACATAATCATAAAATTTACAGACATTTCCAGGACAACTCAAATGTATACTCAAATAAATAGATACAGAATATAGTAAGGTTACAAATTCGAGGTTTAACTCAATGGAGACGAAAAAAGAGCTGGATGAGGGAAGTCCTTGTAAACTTACATATATACCTGACACCTTCAATACCAGAGTTAGACAAAATTTAATCGTAACTTATTATTTGATAACTAATTTCCTGGCATTAAATTAAATTTTAATTTTACTATTATCAAAATAAATTGATGAAATTATAATTTGACTGAAATAGATTCAAGGACGAAATGTATGATAAAGGTACTAATTTATGTTAGGGAAGAGATATTTCAAAGAAATATTCGATTTTCATTGTTCAGTTAAATTCCATTCTTGTCATCCAATCAGAAAAATCCTTTCTTTTCTTTTACTGCTATTTTTTTTTATAACACTTATTAATATATATTTTTTAAAATCAATACTTTCCTACGACATTACCCCGATTTCCCTTTTAAACAGAACCACCTTCCCTAGCCGACCCAAGTGATGCAGAACTAACTCCTACAAAGCCCAAGTTGAAGGCAAGGATAAAATGCTTTGACATAAGTCATGTTCAATGCTTGTCGCTACCTAGCGCTATTTAGTAATCGTCCCAAATTGAATGTGACACTGAGACTTCCTCCTTACTGGAAAGGCACTGCAGAAAACTGTTCCAGAGACTGACTTTCCTATATTAAATTATGTCCTTTACGTAAGATTTCTCGGAATATATCCTTTTCATCTTAGTTCTCTCGACGTCCTTTACAGTAAAATGTCGCTTTAGTTAATGTTTGTATATTCGCTTGCATTCGTAGGGGGACAGATACTTTACAAATTTAACTTCACACAGTTTGAAATAATTATTAATTTTATTATGTGTTATCGTTAAAACAATTATTTTTTGATCAACCGATTTGTATTTAATCAATATGTAAACGAATAAAAATTTTATTTTATTTTTCATTAAATCACTTAAAGGTAATAGAGAGCATTAGTAACTATTGGTGGGTACTAAAGTAATTACTGATAATGATGAGTTGATTAGGAAGGGAAGAGACCCGAACGTATGAAGTTTAGATAACAGGTAAATGCAGACTTGGACCCACCAGTTTTCGCTCTATATTTAAGGTCTTCGGCCTCTGTAATTACGTATTATTTTACATTTACACTATCACGATGTTGTCAATATTTGGTGTCATTAATGAATACGAGAATATGGTACCATAACCTTTTGTGTTTCATTTTTGAAGCCTTAATCACATGACCCAGAAAATATTAGTTATTAATATTTTATTTTTAACTAGAATCTCCATCACGGCTTCGCCATAAGTAGAGAACTTGAATAAATTTTATTAATAATCACATAAGAAAAATAGCTTGTCCCTTTATATAATGGTATTTGTATTTTATAGTATGAGTATTTTTTCTATCCTTTAATTGTCCCTAAATCGAGCCTTCACAGCTTTTTTATGAATGGTGATTCACCTAAAGGATCACAAAAGGAAAAAACAATAAAAAATTACAAAGAAATTTTACTGCGATGTTTTTATTTCTAATTCTGCATTAGAATAACAAGTAAGAAATAATTGATAAATGAAAGAATTTTACAGTATGAGATAATATTAATATAATAGCTATTTATAAAGTATATTAAGTGAGAAGTTTGGTATAATTATGTAGTAGGGTAAACCAGACAGCTATTGGCGCACACAGCTGTATTCATACTATGGGTATAGAAAGAATATTTCAATAATTATAGTTAACTATTATTAATTTTTTTTTGTTAAATATGTTTTTTTATTAATTTTCAAGTTAAGGTGTCAAGAACTATCTGAGAAATCAATAACTGTCAGGTTTATCCTACTTATGTCACTAAATGTTTTCTTTGATTTATGGTTTTACTTTTTTGATCACAACCTACCACCATGTAGTGATGGTACCCTACTTTCATCAAGAGTAGCAGGTAGTAATAGTAATAGGTTCGTTTTTAGATTATGAATTTTTTACTGAGATGTTTTTCTTTCAGAGAAATGCATAATATCGTTTTATCATCACATTTAATAATTCAGTTATGAATTTATGTACCTATTTTAAAAAGTTGACTACGCAATTTATGGTAAATATTTTGGTCCAACATGCAACGCAATGTTAAAACGATGCTTCGTTAATGAAATCTTCTTTAGTAAAATTCCTGGATATTATGATCAAAGCTAGTGAAATATTTTTCATACCCCTTTTATGTGAAAATATCTCCCTTATTTAAAATATTGCGATTGCAGATGATATGATATCAATAACGGACAATTGTTTTTAAGGGAAGATTAATGTCTAATATTTGAGAGATGCTATTGGAATGGCTCATTGGTTGATTCCTATTGTATTACAGATGATGGATAACTTAACATCAGAAAGCAATGTTCATCAATCTTTAGTAATGTAGCCCCTGTCATCGTGTCATATCCATCCCATCATCATATATTGGTAATAGTCCTATAGCCCAATGGTGAAATCAATGTTGCGTCCAAAGCGAGGAGACGCGTTCATCGAACAATAACTGGCGTCGTATTGGTTTCATTCAAATTTTATCTAAGTGTTGTAAGGACTAGTATTTGTTGTAAGTTTAAGTTTATCTGTTATTAGATGACAATATCGTGTGTTCGTTATTTATTGGAGAACTCCTAGCTTCAGGTAATCCAATTTTCAGACATCATGAATTATTCATGTAATTTTAATGAAGGGCGGGATAAAGCCGCTAACTAATTCAACCTATATTTTCTGTGTAGGTTCTATAAAAACGAATATTACACACGTATGCAAGCGTTTTTCCTTATGAAGATCAGCAGCCGCGTAAAATTCTCAAATACACCAATAATGTTTTATTGATTCCCTTTAAACGATTGCTAAAAATATGACCTATTGTTGGTGGACTTAATATTACAAGGTTGACAAAGAAAGACGTTAATTAGAAACATGAAATTCTGAAATCCACTCTACATTAAAGATCTTCTTTGTTTAATAAGTTAAACTTATTTTCCTCCAGATTTAACTATTTCTAAAAATGGTTCTAAAATAACATTTAGTGAGAACAATTAAACATTAACAACTTGTAAATTATACGAATAATATTCATCGAATAAACTCATTTAAACAAATATTGAATAAATTTCAATTAGCAATACAACATTTTTTCTTATAATTATAAAAATAAAAAATTGATATATAATAGTATGAAAGGTGGCAGCGAGCAAGGAGTTAACATAAATAATAATAAGACGGAAATAATGGAGACAACTAGAATATAAGGAAGTAAAAATGTAAAAGTACAATTAATGATTTTTAAAATTCAGGCGATGCAATATTTTTAAATATCTATGATATGTGATAACTAAAAAAAATATATGAAATTATAAATAGAAGAATAATGGTTGGTAGCAAATGCCTTCCTTCTATTCTCTGAACATGTTCCTAAAATGTCGGGTATTATCCCGATCTGCTAGACCACTATTACTATTACTATTTACACTATACACTATATACATACACTATTACTATTTACACGATACACTATATACATACACTATTACTATTTACACTATACACTATATACATACACTATTACTATTTACAAAACCGTAATAAGACTAATGGTAAAGAAGCGAGTGTTGGGGTCTGATTGGGAGGATAGAGATGATCCTGAGAGTTCGGGAGAGAAAGGTCTGTAGAAAGATCTATGGTCAACTAAATAACTATGGAAATCTGAGGAAAGAAACAGATAGTGAACGCAAACAGCTTTTTGATGGTCCCAATTTTGTTGTCATGATTAAAAACTAAAAACAACGGATATAAAGTTATGTTGGATTCCTGGTAATGACCCGCTTCTCCGCTCAGGTCCAGAGCATGCTTTCATGAATGGCTATAACACTCTCACTCAGCCTCCATTGGATATTACCAGTGATGCAGCAGAGAGAGCAGCGCAGGGATCTTTTCGGCTCTGGCCTTGACTCCCTATAAGTAGGAGAATAGGCAAGATTCGAAGTTTCCCAGGCTGAGTTTCTCTATACTGTACATATAGTATTAATGTGTCATATTTTTTTTGTATTTTAATTTTTACCATTCTTTATTTTATTTTTGATGATTTAAAGTAATTATTATTTTTATTTTTAATATGATTATTTTTTTATTCTTTTATAATTTATTATTAATTATGTGTGTATGTGTATTTGTATATATGGTAAAAATGAATGCATTAATATCACTGTTACCTAGAGCCCTTCACTGAGGCTGATTGTATATCTATTTCAATTAAAGTTTTAATATTTTTGAGGGAAAAAACCCGTGGTAAATTGGGCACTAACGAATGACGTAAGTCTGGCCGGGCGGAAAAAGTTATATATCTAGGTGAAGAAATAGATGGGAATGGCTGTCGATTCATTGTAAGGCCAAGGACTCAACTAGGCCTATAGTGCTGAATAAATAAATACGATATCATTTTTTTTTTTTTTTTTTATCCAAAAATCATCAAAAAGTATGATTTATTAACGTCAATACCTTGTAGCTATTCCGCGGTTGTAATACATACGTGAGAAATGTGGTATAAGTTCTAGAGAAGTGATTTTATAATTACTTCTCCTATTTTTAGTGTTAATATAATATTCATCTTAACCTTTTTTTTTTTTATTATTAATTATTTATTGATATTTACAACTGTATCATTATATATAATCAGTAAATTTGAGAATAATTATTACAATGACATGTCAATAACATGTTAAGTACTACTCACTAGTAGCACTTCAATAAAAGTTGTACATTGGGAGGTCTCTTGGTCGTCTTCTTTTCAGACGCTCAGAGAATTATCGGGAATTGAGTGTGAAGGATGTTGGGATACTAGTGAATTCGAGTGGTTATGGAGTTTACTATGAAAGGATATGTATCTGGTTTGGGCCAAATCTGCAAGATTTGGGACATTAAGATCTTTATAGATAAGTTGGTTTGTGACATAATAAGGAGCATTAAGGATTTTACAAAGGATTTAAGATTGGAAGAATTGAATACTAGTAGAATTGGAAAGTCTGGTGGAGCCCGAAAGCTCAACTCTGTATGTCCATATTGCTGTTATTACTGTCATGTAAATAAGTCTTTTGTAATTTATTGGGAGCTTTGAACGCTTGTCTAAAAAATGTTGAAATAGTCGGAATCTAATTGTCGGAAGTTAATTGATTGTTTTAAAGTAATAAAGTGGAATTAATAATGTTTATTTAATTTATTTCGTATTATATAAAATATCATCAGTAAAAGAAATAAACAAATAAAAAAATTATTTTATACCACATATCTGAAAGAATTTCATTACTTCTGTAATTTCTTAATATATCTAAAATTTAAGTTTTTGAGAACGAAATCCGTAAATGTTGAATCGAAATGCAGTAAAATAGATCGATATATGTACAATGTAACGTTTAGGTGTAATACAATGTAACATGATACATATTTTAAACTTTCAGCTTTCTCTGGATTTTTTTCCCGATTGTGCGAAGTAGCCACGTCGTTTATTAGTTAAATGACATTTATTCATTAGCTTTATGAGTTCGGATGTTCATATAATTTTTTCAAATAATTACTATATGAATATGTATGGGTATATTCATAAAATGTAATAATGGTGTAATAAAATGTTAGAAATGTTGAAAATAACACATTCAGCTTTCCCTTAAATTTATTAGTTAAATTCCCATGCCATTTATTAGTTAAATGAGGTTCATTAATGATTTAAATGACATCCATTCATTAGTTTCATGACTTAGGATATCCATACAATTTTTACAAAACAATCCTTGGTAAGTTAGTCCCGTTAATTTATTGGCATCATGGAAAGGTCAGTATGCAGAGTTATATTGTACCACGTTGCTTTTGTGATTTTTCTCAATATTTTTGTTTGAAAAAATCGAAGTTTGATAATGTCTTATTAGCTGTTCCATCTATCCGCTGCGCGTATGTCTAGGTTATTTCCGTTTTCGAATATGAGCTTTTTCCTGGCAATGCATGATGTTTTACAGTTTAGTTTAAGAAGTTGTCTATACTAAGAAAAACCTGATACTATTATAAAATTTAAAAAAAAAAAAAATGTATGTATATATATATATATATATATTTTTAATTTTAGTCAATTTAAAAATAGTCCCTTCCTTAAATGTTTACCGCTTGAGACAATTTATGATTACTCGACGATAATTTATATAAACAAATGTTTATTTTTTTATGCATTTATACGTGAGTAATATTGAGGATCATTATAGTCAAAATAAATATTATTAATTTTTTCCCATTTTTTTTATCAGTATTTATTGGGGGAAATAAAACCTTTTAAGGGAAACTTTGGACATTCCCAAAGGTTGTGGTAATCGGATTACAAGATGAAAGATCGTTCCTGAAAGCCGGTCTTAAACTGAGAGTTTCTGCACAGATGCGGCTTTACAAAAGCGGGCTACTCAATCTCCCTAATGAACCTGTGTGGATAAAAAATGTTGGTTTTCTTAGGGAAATTATTTTTTTCTCCGTTTCTGTCATCTGCAACAGATAGGAGTAATAAATATTGTTTCGTAACGATATAAATCGGACGAAAATTTTAATCTACCTACACTTAAAAAAATTAATTAATAGAAATATATAAGGATTAACTTGATTATTAATCAAATTTAATTATAGGAAAGTAAGGCATTTATAAATTCCTTTTAATGTAATGGAATGATTGGACTTAATAATTTTTTTTTATTTGTTGTTGGTTTACCAAAGATTGTGATAACAGTGCGTAATTCAAGTAAATGTTTTTTAAGTCAATTATAATATAAGTACATAATTATCTAGAGAGATTGTGCACCGTGCCTAAGACAGATTGTCTTAGGCGTGATCCACCCAGGAGAAACTGGGTTCATGAAACGTAAAACTGAAGTTTCTTGCAACAGTTAGATAAGATTAACATAGTGCAAACAGCTTTTTTAGCAGTTTCATTGATTTCAGGAAACTCGGTTTCAAGAAATTTCTTAAATCGGTTTCCTGTTGCTTCAGTTTCACTTTTCATCAGTCCAAGTGTATTTACACTTCATAATAATAAATAAAATTGATTTATTATAATATAATAAACGATAATTTATAACAATATATAAAAAATTTATTAATGTATTATATAAAAAAAACACCTTCCATATGCTATACTTGCCACTGCCACCCACTTCCTGTCCCTACTTTCTGCAAGTCATTATCCCCCCTTTCCTTGATTTTATTTTTTACCAGTTATTGTTGCCGAATCTTCAACCATACCAAAATTAGTAAGTCAATTTATTTTAATTTCTCATATTTCCTCAACCTCTTTCTTCGTTCATTGTTATATCAACTTTCTTTTATTTCTTACCTTTCGATCTTACCCTTGTCCTTTCCATGTATTTTCCTTATACTTATTTTTGTTATTAGTGGCTATATATAGTGATTAATAGTTCTAGTAATCGATCCAAGAGGAGAAATTATGTGATAGGTATATGCCACTAACAAAGATAGAGGCGGATTGAAGATCAGAAAGAACCAGAAATTCAGTTTGGAGTTACAAACTTATTGGCCACAGTCAAAGAAAAATTGGATGGCCAAAAGTGTATAGACTGGACATCCAGCTAAGCAAAGAAAAAAAGAGGAAGGAATTTCTTCAGGAAGGATGACGCTGAGGCGGACAAGAAAACACTTGAAGGAGGATGGGTAGAGATCGGCAGAGGATAGGAATAGATAGAGAAAAAAGGTTCTGCAATTATGGTAGAGACAAAGGTTCTACATGGATCACAGCACTATATTTTTTGTAATAATTGTTTATGAGGAATTATGCTTCAGACCTTTCTCCCTCTACCCTACAGCAATGTTCAGACAATGTGCCTTAACTTTTCTTGATCCAACTTCTAAGTTCCAAGCACTTTCCCTCTCTACACAATCGTTTACATTTTTAAACAGTTTCATTGAAAACTTTAATAGCCACAATGAAAATCAATGTGCTTAAACATTGATTTGCCACTATTGTTAAATATATATATATATATATATATATATATATATATATATATATATATATTATTTAAAAAAATTTTTGTCCTAATCTTTCTGAGCTGAAGATGTTATCATATCTTACATTACTAAATATAAAATCGAATAGCATCTTTTATTTATTTTTTATGAAAAGTTTTAAGAGCTGCTATTTTTTTCTTATTTTTTTATGTATTTTCTTCATATAACATAAAGGAGGAAAAACAGATAATTTAATAGGAATACGAAACTCCCGCCGCGACACATGGTATTAAAGTTCTTCAAAGTTAGTTAACTGAGACGAGAACCCTTCCTTTCTTCCCCGAACTAGAGATAATAGAAAGAAAGGAAAGGAAAAGGAAATGAGAGGGTGAAAATATGTCCGCCTTAGGGAACGAGGCAGCGGCCAAACAAAACAGTACAAAAACTCTAATGAATGAGATCTTTTTGTCTTAGGGTGGCTGAGGATCCGAAAATTCACTAGCTACATATTGATAACGGGTTGACAATTACTTCAGTAACAACTTTTTTCATGAATATAATTTTTTCTTGAAATAGTTTTTCTTTCTTTTCTTATTATTATTGATAGAACTCCCTACAAAAGCGTTCTTTACCACCAGAACCCTTTGATTTTGACTGTTGTTCGTAAAGCAGACTTCGCTGGAGCAGAATTCCATTTTGATCGTGGATTTCATCTCATTCCTTATGGTCACGCAGCATCCACCCTCAGCAACATTGTTCTTATAATTCTTCAACATATAATTTTTTTTATTTATTTCTATTTTATATATTCTTAATTTTATCTTTTAATTACACTCCATAACTACACAAATCCACTAGTCTCTCAACTTGCTTCCCATTCTATTCCCGATAACCCTCCAAAACGTTTGAAAAGAAGATAGCCTAGACTCTTCTATCGTAGAAGTGCTACTGATAAGTAGTTGTTTTCAAGTTTTGACATGCTATAGCAATCATAATCAACCCATTTACCAGTATGAATAAAAAAAAACTCATATAATTGCATTATAACTGTTTAGTTTACTGTAGGGCATGATTATGAGAACAATAAAGCTCGAAACTTTACCAAAATATACTTGTTATTTTATTGATAACCACGAAGCATAGTCTTTTCAGTTCTGCAAGGAACTGACGATTTTTGAAGCCGAAGGATATCTTTTAGTTTTATGATATTCTTTAAAAAATAATTACCTATTCGTCTGAATTTCAAGTTGATAAAATGTTAAATTGCAATAATATTTTTTTATTTTTTTTTTGCTTTTGAAAATTTGGGTTTTGAGTTAATTCTTGCGATCAATGAATTCATCTAACCAAAGAACCTAGCTCTAAATACGTAAACAGTTGATTTAATTTATTTATTAAATGTAAAAATGATTAGAAGGGAAGAGAGGCGTTATTTTATTTTTAACCTTATGATAGAGTACTACAATCCAGGGCCTCTGTTTGAAAAGTAATTTGATTTGGCGATGCCTCATTGGTCGCTCGGCCCAGCCCAAACCGCTTATGACCAATCAGATACTGTAGTCAGTGTCTGCTGAGATTGCAATGAACAGGCCGCTTATGTACAGGTCCCTGTTCATGTTAATCTAGTTACTTGCTGGCTTTAATGGAATTTAAATAGCTTAGATTTACTGTTAGATTTATGGTTATCTCCTAGGTCTTCTGAGAACTGAAGATGAATGTTTAGCATTCGTAACTAGTTTTCTAATAAAATAATCCCAATAGAAGTGGCAATTAATTTATCAATCCTAATTGTGTTGATCCTTCTATACTATCGTGCGTACCTTAAGTGCTTAGATTTACTATGTGAACAGTAAATCTAAGCATGCATATTTCTTTTTAATAAATAAAACTAAACCTTATGAGCTAGTTTATTCAAGAGCACAATGTGCAGCAGACCTAAAAATGTGTATACTTAACACTAAACCTACCATGACGGATCAAATGGCCCTTTTTGGAATTTTTGGCAGAAGTTCTTGGAAAGATCATTTATTACTTTGCTTTTTAACTTTAATGCTTTTATTAATAAATATATCAAATGTGTTTTTCGATATCCACTTCTCACTTAAAAATTTTTTTTTTACCATAAAATTGTGGTAGAAATATGTGCACATAATATGTCGGTAGTTTAAATATCTGATACAAGAATTGCGACAAATAGTAGTACTTTTTGCTTTCATAATTTTCAAATATGTTTCGATATTTCAATTCATCTTACATATAATATCATTCATATCTATTTCCCTTCCCCTAATTCATCAGGAGGAACCTCCACCTCTATGCCACGAAGGACAGAGGAAGAGGTGTACATATTGTCGGGAAATAAAAATGTTCGTTACTCAATGTATAGATACCTGGAATGTTGGTTAAATTTTATTTCGTGACGAACCCACGAATAAATCTTGACCTTCCCACCCTGGCTAGAATAGGTTGGTGACCTGTAGAATAACCCGTCCTTCCTGCTCTAGTTGGATTACATAATGTCGTAAAGCCCCCCTCCCCACAAAAAACAATATCTGAAATGTGACACTGAAATATTTTGTATGGAACATTCCAAGATATTATGCGGAAAATGTTACGGTCCAGCTTTTACAAAGGTTGTTCCTAGGTCAGTTCTTGAATCTGAATGATGCCTTTCATTACTTTTTTATTACTTGTTTTTATGATAATTGGGAGTTTTATCAGCACAAGAAAGTTAAATTTTAAATTATGTGAGTAAATAAAATGACAATATCTTTTAAAACTAAAAATGTTTTTTTATTAGTACCTTTTTTTAAAGAATGTCCTATTTTTTTTTTATTCAAAATTGTAATATGATATGGAAATGTTAACAAAAACATGAAAATACTCAAATAAGTAAAAATGTTCAGTTTTATATGTATTACCCCAAGTCTAAGCAAAAAATACGTTATTAATCTGTCAGATGAATGCGTCTATCGAAGCTTAAAAGTAAATTGATTGCAATCAAACGATTATATTCAATAGGCCTAAGATGATAAGAACTATGGAGAGCCAACAGAGATAATTACGAAGGGCAGAAAGGAGAGAGGATGTTGAGCCGGCCCGGACTGGGCATTGTATTGCACGGCATTGTTTATAATTGTCGCCAATCTCCTTGCTTGCTGATTGATCGTGTTCAAACTTAGTGAGGAGCTGCCGTTCTCCATTGTTCCTCGGAGGTAGGACCTCTTTGTTTCCAGTGGCTCTCCTGTCTACTCGGAACTGGAACAATAACAGGCCACTAGAAGACAGTTGCCTTGCTCCGTGTAGCTCCGGTCTTCTTAATGGGTAAAGATACTTCACAATGAGCTTTAAGATCTTCAAGTTTATTTAAATTGACTAGATTTTATCCTGAATTTTTTTTTTTATTCAGTCCATCCACAGGAATAACAAAATGGTAAATAACAAATTTAGAAAACATACTATTATTTATTTTTTATTTTATTTTTTATTTTTGGAAGCATTTGTAAGCTACTAGGTTATAAGTTTTGATTGATTGATCCCTATCATAAAATTCGACATGGATATGTCTTTTAGCTGGTGGTCTGTACTTTTCTGGCGTTACGTTATTTTCACATTCAAAAATGTAAGATTTTGGCACGCACTTGCTATGCTGGTGTTGTTTGGATCGAAAATTTGACAAAAGTTTTCATGTCAGATTTTTAATGCAGAATATTTTTTGTTAAGTAATATTTGATACTAGAACTTGCCGTTTAGGAGCTATATTGGTTTAAATGAGAAAAATCACTTTTGAATCCCTTACTTTCCCTCAAGTTTGTTTATCTCTAATAATCATTAGTTGTTAATTTAATTTAATTATAATTAATTAAAGTAATTTTATCCTTTTAATTCTGAAATGATAATTAAGAAAAGCCATAGATTGATAAAAGTTTTTCCCAGCCACTGTGATAGCAATAAATTGATTGAAAAGGTTGAGACTTATGTTCAATGGATGTTCGCGTCTTTGTTGTCTTTAATATAGGTTACTGTATTACTTCAACATCAAAATGATTGTTTTTTTAAGGTAAGCTGATTGCACTATCGAGGAGTTCTTTATAACACTTCATAAACATGTATTGTTTAGTCAATAAACACTTTAACTTTAATATATTTTTGTATCATTTGGGAAAAATTAGACAAGTCCAAAATATAGATTTTCAGGGCAGTGCTTTGAAGCTTTCTGTTTTCAGTGTAAATCAGTTTGTTTGAAAACTATTTCATAAATTCACTATATTTTATTATGGAATGTATATGAGATAAGCCAGGTTCAAAGATATCCCAGCGATAATTTCTCAGCAGCTTCACTAGTGTTAAAACCCAGTGGAGGCTGAGTGAGACCGCTTAGTCATGTTGAATTTCACAATAGATCTCGAGGCCTTTCTACCTTTGCATGTCGTTGGTTTGTTCATATTTGTTCTGCTGTCGAATAGTGTTAGAAAATCATAGTTTGCCCAACAGATTGAATGGTGAGAATTACTAGGATTTGTTACAAAATATTCTACCACAACTTCATCACGATATTCCCCACCTGAAGTTCGGCAAAATATAATTTTCCAACACCATGGTGCTCCACAACATTATTTGAAATCTTTGCCAAAATAAACCAACCATATGTATGGATAGGTAGATATGCCTTCCCCTGTAAAAACAGACTCATCTGTCTATAAAATTCACCTCAAAAAGTGGTATTCTTAAATATCATATGCATTCAAAAGCTAACATCAAAATTGAGGTCTATGTTCATTATCATTGGGTTTTTGAACCTTAAATTGACATTATAATAAAATTAATCCTAAATAATAATAATAAATAAATGTAATAACATAAAATCCCTTGACCTCGTGTCGCTTTATTGACAGTTTTCCTTCATTTTATATTAAACAATAAAAATTTTCTTTGCTTTTTATTCCAATGAAGAGTTTATTATGTTTAAAATACATATTTGCATTAAGCGATTACTATAATGTCTTATTTAAACAAGAAACTGATTTGTGAGCCTAATGAAAACACCATGTTTTTTCGGTTTTAAAATTAAATTTCTCAATGAAACCAATATGGATCATTAATTGTAACATACATAAAAGCTAGTTAAATGTGCAAGAATTTTGTGAGATTTGCAGTTTTGTGGATAGTTTTTTTTCGAAAAACGTTAAGCGTTGAACTATTACAAGACATTGTAACTTCTCTAAATAAGGTGAAGATCAAGCTGCTCTTTAGGTCCCAAGTTTGTAAAATTCAAGGTTACATGTACTCTTCTCTTATAGAAAATTTAATGCTTAATCCGAAAATGTGGTAAAAATTAAAAAAATGTTTAAACAAAGTGGAAATATTATAGTATATCTGCTACGGATTAGAATAGAAAGGTAAGTTCTGCAGCATTGTCTTTTTTTTGTTATCTAGTTTTACCCAATGTTTTTTTTTACACTAAGAGGTTCTTACCCTGTATATCTAATGCTTCTTTTTTATTTGTCACAACTAAAAAAGTATGAACTAATCAAAATTTATATTGTTTTATCTATAAAAGATATTTAGAAATCATTAATTATTCATGATATATATATATATATATATATATATATATATATATATATATATATATATATATATATATATATATATATAATTTATAAATAAATATATAAACAATAAATTTAGTCATTGCAAAGAAGAGAATATACAGAGGCAAGACTGGAAAACGTGAAGATTTTGCTGGTTTTGTGAAGATCGATGGAGACCAGGCACGTCCTATGGCCACGACCCCCCAGCGACTGATATAAAGCCTTTGCAGATAAAGGGATCAATTTCAGCCTTGGATGACTTACTATCTCCGATTTCTCTTCGTTTTAGTCTTATATATTGACTTATTTATCTATGCTTTTTATGGCCTTTTTTTATTTCTTCTTATCTCTTTTTTTTTGTTTTGTTTTTGTATTTTATATACCGAATTGCCTATGGACTCATGAATCAACAGTCATTGTTAACTTCTTTCCTCGTTGTTTCGAATAGCGAGAGATAAAAGCTATAACATTGTATTATTATATAATGATTATTAGACTTATAAACTAAACTACAACAAAATATTCAAATATCGAACGTATCCAATACTTGTCTCTCTAATTCCTGAGAACCAACGTCCCTTAGTCCGTTTTTCAAAAAAAAATTTAAAAAATCCTTACATAATGACCTCAAAATAAGTTTTGACCTGGAATTGATACCAGTTGAAATTTTAAAATTTCTTCGAAATCTTTCACATCGTCCATGTCGTTTAGTGCATTCCCTGCCAAGTTTTATACATCTTTACAATTCTCTCTGCAGGTTATAATGGCAGTGACCTCTAAAATCATTTTTTTTTCTTTCTATTTATTGATATTTACAACTGTACAAAATAATATACAACAAGTAAATGTGTTGTCAGTGAATACAAGGGCATGTAAATAACTTGTGAAGAACTACTCACTAGTAGTACTTCAATAAAATCTCCACACAAAAATGTCTCTTTAGGACATCTTCTTTTCAGGAGGATTATCAGGGATGGCGGAGGAAGCAAGTTGGGAGACTAGTGGATTGGAGTGGTTATGAAGCTTACTATGGAAGGATAGGTATCTGGATTGGGCTAAATCAGAAACATATTGAACATTAAGATCTTTATGGATAAGTTTATTGGTCACAAAGTAAGGAGCATTGAGGATTTTTCGAAGGATTTTGGATTGTAAGGATTGGATACGAGATGAATCGGATGGTTTAGTAGAGCCCCAAAGCTCAACTCCGTACCTTCAAATAGGTCTAATCACAGTCATGTAAATGAGTCTTTTGTAATTAATTGGGAGCTTTGAACGTTTCTCTAGTAAATGTTGAAGTAGTCTGTAACGACGGGCAGTTTCTTGTCGTTTTAGTCTTGTATGTGGATTTTATAAAATTCAAAATTGAGTTACTTATTGTACACGTTAATACTATAAATTTCAAGACAGATTATGATGTATGATTTAATACAAATTTAATTTTGTTTTAGGTATCATGTTTTTTTTTAATCTATAACCAATGATTTTTAGAGATAGATATGTACATTATTTAAGTATCTGAGAGATTCATGAGCTGAGTTTTATACGTACTTCATTTCTATTTCTTGAGCACAGGTCCCTGTACTCACTCCACCTAACATTTTTCTGCAACATTGTTCTTTTGTTTGCCCTTACACAAAAACTTATTTAGTGCCTGTGTTACTAGATTTACATGTTTTGTTTAGTTTTACTTTCTTTAATACCCTTATTTAATTTTACTTGTCCTTTTTATTTTCACTAATCATGTTCTTGTTTCTTATTTTGCTAGTCTTAATTTTAATATTTTGTTGAAACATTGTGCCTTACTATCGTAACAACTGAAATCATTGTCTGTGTTACTAGAATTACTAAGTGCTAATTTTATTTTTAAAATTTTTTTTTCTAAAATGAATGAGTAACTCCCATTCCTAAGAAAATGTTCCATTCTAAAGTTCTAAAGTTGAGTTCCTAATAAATTATATTAAATTATATTCGTAAATTATATTCAGTTCTAAGGAGAGTTCATTTTTAAAAGTTTTATGAATTTATTTTTATTTTTTTATAATTAATAATATATGATTTTTCTATTGCTTATTACTAATTATTGCTAGAGATTGTAATAATTGCCAAATATGTATCAATGCTCAGTATAAATACTATTGGTCTTACTACTTCTTCTCAATATGAAAAATGATAGGGATTTTTTATTTTATAAATGGACTATATGTTGGTGAGTTTTAGATTAAACAAGAAGATTAAGTTTACATTCGTTCTAATATTTGCATTGGTCAGATTGATCTTAAAATATATTGCTTTCCTTCATTTATAAATATTGGATTGCTTTAATAAACCAAAATAACAGGGCAGATTTTTATCAGTATATTCTTCCTTATTATCGGTAAATTGTTTTATATAATTGTAAACACTAGATTATTTTATCAGGAAACTACCATGACGGTGACTTTTGTTCTAAATAATAAATAAACAAGTATATTAAGATGTTCTGGCGTAGTATTGTTTGAAGACTGTAAAAGCTTTGGTCTTCATAGTCTCTATATATTATGTTAAACAAATTCTCTAAATATACATCTCAGATTGAATCTCTGGATTCATTTCATTAAAATTTCTTTGATCATGTGGCTTACCATGAGGAGGCAATGTGTAAAAATTTGCATTTCGCATTGACAAATTTGCGAAAAGCACATGACTCAAGGTCTATTACAAACAAGTTAGTACAAAGAGCTCTATTAAAATACTTTACCCTTAAAAAACATGTAATTATAGGAAGATATTAATTTTTAAATTTCGTGATTGTTGCTTGGGTGGTCCTAAACTTTTGACTAGCAGTGTTTAAAGATTTTTTCTTTATTTTGTTTTATTCTTTTTAATAGATCGTTAACATAGATCTCCATGAATATACGAATAGATAAAGTTTTATCACAAACGCTTAAAAGATATATTTGTTTCAGTAATGGCCTGTAAAAAATGGCTTCTGTTATAATCAAATGGTAGTAACAATTTTCAACATTTACACTCAAGAGGCCATTTAAAATAATTCCATCCTCCTCACTTGTTCCCTAAGTAATGGCGGTGATAAAACGTTCCAAAGCAATGGGAGCAGCTAATTTCCCTTATAGGCCTTCAACTAACTAAATTTTACTACAAAGCTATAAAAACTTAATGGTCGAATAATAAAAGGCTTTTAAGTTAAGGAATTGACAATTATCCTGAGCATGTGTTAATGTTAGAGCAATATAATTCTCACTATTATATTAATTGTTTAAAACATGCTTTGTTACTGGCCATAATCAGGCTTTCCCTTTAATTTTATCGGACCATGCCAGAAAAAGATGAAAACTAATTTTTATGTATATCAATTATTTGATAAGCATTGTAAATTTAGTTACATTATATGTGTTCAAACATATTTACTGTAACATGTCTTAAGAATTATAGTGTTGTTTTGTTTCATTTAGGAAGTTTAACAATTAATATTAATACTATAATTTATTTAAATAACTTTGTCCCCATGAAGTATTATTACAAATACAAAAATACAAATGGACGATACCAAAATATCCTTAAAGTTAAGATCATTTCTTGATTGATGACATCATATTCTTTTACATTACTATCATATTTATTGCTAGTAAATTACGGAAATACTCTGATATCAACTCTTTACAATGACAGTAATTAGATATGTTTTGAAATATCACTAAGTTTTTCTCCCAACCTTATGAAGAACCAAGTATTGATGCTGGGTAGTTCCAAAGAGAGTCTCTGGGTTCCGTATTTGATCCACAGCCTCAGCTTCTTTTCTAGAATCGAGGTGTATATTTCATATACCACTTAGGAGAGACAAATTGGCCTGTAATTACCACATTCACTTGTGCTTTCCTTCTTGTGGATTGGTTCGATGATGTTGTTTTCCCAGTCTTCAGGAATCTTCTTTTCCTCAAAACTTCTCTGAAATAGGCCCTGCAGCACTTTGATCATCTCCCTTCCAGCCTATTTAATAAATTCTGGAGAGATTCCGTCCCTACCTGCTGCTTTCCCAACCTTGATTCTTTCTACAGCCATTTCAACCTCTTCTTCCCATATTATGTCCAGTTCTTGGTCATTATCTTGTTCCTCTCTGTTAGGGAGATCCGATTGTATCTAGTTTATTACTTGGTCTGAGAATATTGCAGTGTAGTATCTTTCCCACCTTTTTAAAATTTCAGTAGCATCTGTAACTAAGTCGCCATTTTCGTTTTTCACATTTCGAATATTGTTGCCCTTTTTACCTCTTAAACTCTTTACTTTTCTTCAAAACCCTTTAATATTTTCCCGGTAGTCATCATCCAATTCCTTACCAAAGCGTTCCCAGGACTCTTTCTTAGACTTAGGCAACAGGAAAAGTTTAATATTTAAAGGTATCTCAGCGGGCGGTCGCGAAATTGCGTAATTTGTCATTTATCCAAATTTACGATGTTGAACGGTGGAAACACGAACAGTGACACATTTCAGTTGTGCCTTGACTTTCACAAAGGTAGCTTGTACGGGGAGTTAAGGACAGTGCTATATTTTCAGTTGGGACGGTTATCTTACCCATGGGCGATATTATTATAATAATTAATAAAACTTCTTTTGACTCTCCTGAAAAATTTCATGTTTTTGAGTTGTGTCACTTTTCTTGCCCATGAGCGAAATATATACAAATATATATATAAAGAAAACTCGGTGATTTTTCACCCTTATAAAATCGTTGGTCTCTAGGTATGTAACTTGAATATCAATATTTATTAACATCTGTTAAATTCCAATTAACCCTCACCTAAACCACGCTCACAAAAAAAAAAAAAAAAAAAAAAAAAATAAATAATAATAAAAATTAAAAAATAAAATAAAATAAAAGCAATACACTGATATTTCATCCATATAAAAATGTTGGTGTGTATGTATGTAAGTTAAGTATGAAAATTTATGAAAATCGATTAAATTCTGATTCTCTACCCCTCGTGAAAAAAAAAAAAAAAAAAAAAAAAAAAAAATTCAAATTAGTGATGTTTATTGTTATACAAATATTGGTCCGTAGTTATGTAACTTGAATATAAAATTTTACGAAAATCGGTTAAATTCTAATTCCCTTTCAAACTTAATCCCTCACCCCCCCCCCCAAAAAAAAAAAGAAATCAATTCAGTGATGTTTCACCCTGACAAAATTGTTGGTATGTGGGTATGTAACTTGAATATCAAATTTTACGAAAATCGGTTGTATTTCAATTTACTTGCCCCCCTGCAAAAAAAAATAAAAGAAAATCAGTTAAATTCTTATTCACTCCCCTCCCCACTAATAGAAGAAATCGATTCAGTGATGCTTCACCGTGATAAAATTGTTTGTCTGTAATTATATAATTTTACGAAAATAGGTCGAATTCAGAGTTGCGGGATAGTATCGTTTCAATTTATAGTAAAAAAGCTTGGAGTATTTGATATTAAATGTTACAGAAATTTTATTGGTTACTAATAATACATAGTTTATATTTATAAAGTTATTAAGAAAATAATAACCATAATAAAATCTCAATGTTTTTCGGACCGTCCGTCCCTACGTAACAAAAGTTTGTTACACCCCACGCTTTTTTTTACTATAGATTGAATTATTTTGTTAATTAATTAAGTTTTACTTTATTTTTATTTGAAATTGATTTATTTTTATGTCATGATTGATTGTCCAACTTTCTGTAGCCAGAACACGTATGTGTTAACGTAATAAAAATTATTTTCTACTTTTTAGTACGGTTTACTATAAAAGTGTGTTTTTTTAAACTACAATTTCTTTTTCATTGTTATGACTTTCAATTTAAGAATAGAGTGGCGTTTCACCGTTATAAATTTGTTTGTACGTAGGTATGTAGCTTGAATATCAAATTTTACGAAAATCGGTTGAATTCCGATTCCCTCCCCTGTCGCCCCCCCCTTCTAAAAAATAAAAAATAAATCAATGCAGTGATGTTTTACCCTTAGAAAATTATCAGTATGTAACTGGAATATCAAATTAAACGGGTTTAAAGATGAAGTTCACAAATCAAGTCGACGCGCTTTCCGCGACCTCACATTTAGGCTCCACATTTTATACCTACACGCTTTCCAGTTTGAGGCACTTTCCGTACGGAAAGCGTGTATGTGTAAAGGCACCTATTAATGTAGTTATAAAAGCTCATATCCAAACCGGTGACCTTATTTATATGTTTTTTTTTGTTTTTTTTGGACACGAAACGGCCTTAAAGATCACGTGAATATCATTTCCTTCCATTCCCCCCACACATCCCTCCCTCTTCTTCTCCTCCCACCTCTTCTTCATTTTCTCAGACTGCATTCCTCTTTCTTCCTCGCTCCATACTCTCCTCCCCCTCACCTCCTTGGTACCCACAAGGGCCCTTATTTCCCTTTGTTTTTCCCTATATCTATCCCTATCGAAACAGTCCTGACTTGAAATCCCCAATTTTCCCGTTTCTTTCTTCATCTGCCCGATGTACCCCCCGACCTCTTTATACCCCCACATTTTCCCAAAGATTTTCCTACTTATTCTGTTCTGGTTCATCCTGACCATATGACCGTAGCCTCTTTAACCTAATGTCCGTTTCCAGGTCATCCGTTACTCTGTATATTCCTTATTTATATATGTATATATATATATATATATATATATATATATATATATATATATATACCATTTTATTTTATTTTTCTCTTGGTTGTAATTAATCACATCGAATATGAAGTGTATGTTATAATTTATTATTATTGTAATTTAATTCATCATAAAAATAATAGCTGACGTTCCCTTGATCGAACTATTTGTATAACATTATCAAGTATCAATAACACTAAAAGCATTTATGTAACGATGTATGCCTTGAATAATACAAGCTTAGACCATCAGTGTTGATGAAGACAATATTGGTCTAGTATTGGGATAGTTTAGGGGAGGTAATGGGCTGTCAATCTATATTAGCTATTAGTAGGTGATTGTAGGAGTTCCCATTTCATTCCCCCGGGGATGTCGACCGATCAAACGATGAGGTTAGTGGCAGCCGATTCCCAGGGAATTTTAAAGCTATTATAAGAATTGGCCACTTATATTAGAAATAATAAAACACCGAAAAAGTAAAATTTGCAAATCAAAAATTAAAAGAACGTGTAACAGCATACAACAATAAGATGCCAAAATAACAACTTTACGATCCATTTAAATGGAAAAAAAAACGTAAAATAATACTGGAAATGTAGATAATAGTCTAAAAGTAAATTTAAGTGAATCGTTAGATCGTCCTATTTTAAAATTTTTTCCAGTAGGAAAGGAAAAAAACAACCAGTTATAGGGAAAATACAAGTATTTTAAACCTTCTTAACTTTGACGTAAAAGTTACTTAAATGAATGTTATCTTTACATTCAGTCTCTAGGTCCTGATATCTTTCAGAAGTCATTTTTATTTTGCCTCGTTGGATGAGTATCAACATGTTTGATTTCTTTTCTTAAATTAGAAAAAAAAATTAATACATGTAATTTATTTAGCAAAGTGCTCATGTTTTGATTTTTTTTTTTAACATTCGAAATTAGTTTTCAAATAAACATAATTTCAAAAGAAGTGACAAATAATTCATCAATCCTAATTGTGTTGGTTATTTTTTTTTTTAACTGCCTTTCTAGCAGCCATTCATAGCAGAACTATTTGTCTCGATCCATTCCCATAAATGAAAAATATTTATAATGCAATAATGCTATCTTCCAAAATTGATAATAAAGAACAACTGTCAGTAGAAAAAAATATATTTTTGTACCAGTCTTCACATTATAATGTTATCTTTTAAGAAATTATTGATATAAAATCTCTACCAAATATTTTTATTCGCAGCTACCTGCAACGAATACTATTTCATGGCAAGCAGTCTTTATAAGGTGATCTTATAAATAAAAATATTTTGAAGTCGTACATTGAAGTTAAATGCGTCGTCTTCATAATTCATTTTTTTTTTTTTTAACCTAGTCAACTTTTAACGAGTACATAATACAGACTGCCTCAATCAATGGCAATAAGTAGTGATGAACTACATTATATATAAAATATCTGATAAATCAAGACCTCTCAACATTGCTTGAAAATAACTCGCATCTCCTCAAAAACATTATTCACTCTTTGAAAAAAACAAATCTGCACAAGGTCTTACAGTTCTCAACCTGAGTATGGTGTCTCTAACCAAATGTACACGGCATCAGAAAGTAAATATATAAAATAAAAAATATTAGATTAAAAACAACATTATTAGTAGAAAGTGAAATAAAATGAAATTAATAGTTAAAAATACAACCTTACTCTAAAAACAAAATATAAAATAACAAAACAAAGCCTAAGGATCCCCGAGCTCATCTTTTCCTTCAACTTATTGAGGGACAAGCCAGATCCATAAAGATCTAAAATTGGTATAAAATGTGTGTGGGCGCTTTAGTATGAAGGATTCAGTGAGCTTAGGGCATGAGTTGAGAAGCTTACCATTACCAAGACACCATTTTCGAATTTTGCAATAGATCTTAAGACCATTGCCTTATTATCCTGCGAAGAGGATTATATGAAAATGTGGAACTGCATAATGATTGAGCCAGAGAATTTGAAAGATTAGAAAGATTTTGATGAAATTTCATAATTTAATTATTTTCTCAGAGAATAGCTGAAACGTCATTGATGGAATAATGAGATGATTTGAAATCTTTGAGAGATATTTCATCCATAGAATATTGATCTATGAAGCTGCATAACAAACTGTTACCTACCTAGGTCTCGAATTAGATAAACGTTTAACTTTCACATCCCACATTAATAATAAATGCTGCAAAGCCAAAAAACTTATCAGCACAATGTCACCATATTTCCAAAGAAAATCCCCACTATCAACTCGAAACAAAATCATTCTATATAAATCAGTCATTCGACCATTACTAGCATACGCCTCTCCGGTATGGAGCTCCACATGTGACTCCAATTACAAAAAAATAGAAAGAATTCAAAACAAATGCTTGTGAATCATTAACGACTACCCAAGATACACAAAAATAACTGACATGCTGCACGATCTAGATTTTCAAACAATTAAACAGTTTATTTACTCCCAGACTCAGAACTTTTTCAACTCAACAATAAACTCTGACAATCCCATAATACAAGCAATAGGCAAATATAATAAGCTAACCTTAAGAAGATACGTACACAAACGAACTAGACACATACTACTAAAATAAAATTTATTTAATGAGACTAATAAAATTAATTTATTAGTTTTAGTTAAAATTTAAATTTAGCAAATCAAAGGATTGTAAGAGTTAATTTATTCTTAAATAGTAATTAATTTTAATGCCCAAAACTTATGCTTATTTTTATATATTTTCACTTATTTATTTTATTACTTTATATTATTATTATTTATTTATTTTTTTATTTATTTATTTATTTATTTATTTTTTTTTTTTTTTTTTTTTTTATTTTTTTTTTTTTTTTTTTTTTTTAGTAGGTTTTTGTCAGTTTTTCCTACAGTTTAAAAGTATTCTGTTTTAATTTTATTGAATGAATTGATTTATGAAGAAATTGTTGTGTGAATTGTTTTATTAGCAAAACATGTATTTATACAATCATGTTACAGAATTGTAAATTGTTAAATTGCATTAAATAAAACTCTTTTTATTTTTATTTTTTATGAAGCTGCTTAGTTGTGTCAGTGCTTTGTCGAATCTTATATTACATAAAAGGGTGATTTTGTTTTCATACTAAAGGAAGAATATATTGAATAGTTGAGTGTGTAAAACATTCTGCTCTAATAAAACATTGTTTCTCATTGCGATGAAGATTACATACAATGTTTAATTTGAAAGAAATTTTTATTCCTATATTTTAAATAATACTTTTATTTCTTCTATTATCTAATTATAAATATATATTTTTTTAATTTTAATGAAACACCAAGAACATACATTTCAGTGCTGCCTTGTTAGGATCGTAAATTTATAGCTAGAACAAAGAAACTAGGGGGAATTGATCAGAGAATCTCATTGTAAAGGGAGATGCACTCAGAATAGATGTCGTCGATAAATCTTTACAATGGCCGAGGTGCTGGGGTAAGTAGCAATGATCACCATTCTATTCTGTTTACATGCCATATGGTCTAATGGATCCTATACAGGTCGGTTTGATTTTCTTTTTATTGCGTTTGTTGAAAAAAAAAATAATATTGAATAATTATCCAAGTTCTATTTGGATAAATATCTTATTTATAACCTACTACTTCAAAATCTTCCTACTTTAAAACCTTTTTGATAAAATCTTTAATTTGTAACTCCAATATAACATCGAATTCTTCTAGTAATTTCGAAAATATTAAAGCTACAATACTTATTAAGTCACAAATGAACCTGCCATATCGACATTAAAGTTCAACATATTGCTAATTTGAATATAAAAAATAAATAGATATGATAAACTCCCTTCCCTAAAACCTTCTAATCTAGTTTCTCATCTCTTTCCTGATTTGTTTCCTCAGTCTGAAAAGATGACCTAGGAATCGTACGTAGTTTTTCCTTACGTCACTATTACGTCATTACAATCGTACTTATATACTTACTTTATGTATTTTATAATATGGATATAAATTTTAATAAATTAATTTTAAAATGATGACCAAAACTTGAACATGGCATATTAATACAAAAATTGATACCATGTGGAAATAAAATATTAAAAAAAAAAAAAAGGAGTACATTTATTATCCATTTTAAAACAAATCCATCATTTTTAATGTTCCTATATTTTCAGTTGTTATGTGATTTCTGGTGTTTACTGTTGTAAACCTGTTGGTCATCAGTATCTACATTTTCAATTATTTTTTGTTGAGATGGTTATTATGGGATAAATAACAAACATATTTAACCAATGGTATAAACTATTATTTTTATAGGACTTAAAAGATTAACCACTGGCGGGTTTGTAAAGTATAATGTGATTATCATAGTTAATATAATGGGGTTTATTCTCTTTTGTTTGCGGTAGCCATGATGTTATGGAAGGATCAATACAACTAGAATTAATTAATTAATTGCCACTTCTTTACACATGGAATGGTTTTTATTTAAAAAATAGAAATGTTAAAATTTCATCTTAAATTCAAAGACATACAAAATGTTTCAAAACGTTTACGTTGCTTAAAAAAATGTGTTCTCTGCTAAATAGGTCACATATATTAAATTTTAAGACAAGAAACCAAATATAGCGGTATTCACATAAGGAGGAAAAATGAAAAGATTTTAGAACTAAAAGATATCACCTGGAAAAGAATGAATAAAGAAGTAGATGTAAAATGTCTGGAAGTAAATCTTATGTAGGGACCTTTCGGTTTCCCAATGGATGGTTGGTTTTTCCGTTCCTACTCGAAACAAATTTTAAATGGGACTATTGGAAATATTTATTTAGTCATTTAGTCAAAAGGACATATAAGAGCATTCAATAATAAGACCCACATCCCGAACTTCGCTATCCATTTAAATGAAAATAACCATAAAGTCAGCAAAGACTCCTAAGACCCAATACATCCATAGCCTAATATTACGAGTACAAGTAGGAAACAGAATAATAGATTTCACTTCATCTAATAGTGTACGTTCAATGATTGCTATGGGAATGATTTTTTACCATGAATCATTAGAAATAATAAAATCGTTCAATATCCATCTAGATTTTTGGTTGAATAGCCAGATAAATATTTCCAGTAAAGGAAAACCTGACATTTACATTCAGACCTTTTACAACGAGGGCCTGGTATCCTTCCGAAGTCATTTAGATTTTGCTTCCTTAGTTGAGTACCACTATATTTAATTTGTTTTCTTACGTTTTTTAAAAAAAAATATTATATATATATTCCACGTAGCAAAATGCAAATTTTTGGTATGTTTTTAGAACTGATAATCAAGTTGTGTTTAAAATAAAAAGAATCCAATAGAAGTGGAAATTAATTCATCAATTATAATTTTAGTTTGTTTTGTGTGCGTTCCTGATGAATTTGATTGATCAAATGAAAAAAAATTTATTTATATTCTAATAATCATTAAAAGATTAGATTAGACACGACAACACGCCAGTTATTCTGTATGGAATGGAGACCGCTTTTCTTCCTAATAAGGAAACTTTTGGGAATAGAGTGGAAGATCTTGAGGAAAATTTATGGGCCAATAAAATTACCGGAAGGATATCGGCTGAGGCCTTAAAAAGAATTATACAGAGAAATGGATGACATGGTAACGGACACTAGGTTAAGGAGGCTACGTTTCTACGGTCATATGGTCAGGAGGAACCAGAGCAGAATAAATAGGAAGATCTTTGGGAAAATGTGGGGACATAAAGGGGTTGGGGGGTACATCGGACAGATGAAGTAAGAAACGGGGACATTGGGAATTTCAAGTCAGGACTGTTTCGATAGGGATAGATATAGGGAAAAACTAAGGGAAATAAAGTTCCTTGTGGGTACCAAGGTGGTGAGGGGGAGGAGAGTTTGGAGCGAGGAAGAAAGAAGAATACAGTATGAGAGAATGAAGAAGAGGTGGGAGGAGAAGAAGAGGGAGGGATGTGTGGGGAGAGTTAGGGGGAAATGATATTCACGTGGTATATAATTATTCAAATAAAAAGTTTTTCTAAAAAAAAAAAAAATTATATTTACAGCCTACACTTACGACTACTTTAACGGATGTATTTTTGGATGTTAATTTTTTATATTTCCAGGGCCCCTGACTAGGAGGGGGGCAAAATCTCCGGGGCCCGGGGATCATTAAGGCTCCGGCTTAGGTGACAACAGTTGGGAGAGGGATTTATAGTGCCTGAGCAATTGCATTTGTCTCGGGGCTCGGTTTGGCTTTCGGTGGCATCCTTGTGTATAATAAATAAAGCGTGTCACTTCATTTTACTGTCTAATAATGCTAAGAATTCTGTACTGTTGTCATATTGGGTTCGTGAAAATATGATACAGGTTTTGAATATTCATTTTATTTAGGCAAGTCCTTACCAAGTAAACAACGATACTCCTCTTCAGTCTAGTTAATGGATTATAAACAATAGTTATTAGTGTTGTTTTTCCTCAAGCATAAGTTAAGTTATTGTTACATATTTTATTTGAGTAAGGATCTCTAAAATTCATCATCTCAAAAAAAAAAAAAAAAAAGAAGTCTTCAAATTTTTACGAGTTCAAACATGGTCAATGTGCGGCCCAAACTTCAACGCGTAGCATCAGTGTTGTTTAGAGCGAAGGAAGCACACATATACACAGTGAAGGATGGTTCCATAAATTTCGTCTTGTTTTTTTTTTCAATATTCTGGAGATTCATGAAGATTATTAATTTTTGATTGTTTTAATTAAAATTGAAAGAATATGATTTGACTGCAGATAGGACATACTAGGATCAGCCATCAGCACTTGCTCCAAGGTACATCACAGCCAATGTGCTCCTTCATCCCTCTATCAGAGGAGTGCAAACTCTACCGCTAGGCCTATACCTCACAACAACAACTTTTTTTAATCATAAACTAAACATAGTCCTCCAAAACAATCAATTCTATGTCCTAATGTCCCTAAAAAAAAAAATTAAATCATCTTATTAAATACTGAATTCGAAACTAGACGATGATGCCTCTGGACACGATGCAGTACACGGCACATAAAAATAAATAATTAAATTAAAATATACTACAAAGATCCATGACGTCGAATAGACTTATAGACTTACATGGACTAATCATTTGTACATTCAATGATTGCTATGGTAGTAATTTTAAGCGATGAATAATGAATATTACCTTTGAGATTTAGAGGCCACGGTTCCAGTCAAACAGGATGCCGGGTGCCCTACTAAATTCGATAGCGGATCCTTTCGGTAGTTTCCAGTCCAATTATGAGCTATTGTTCAAGTTCTCAAATGATTTAACAACCAAATATTTGTTTGCGTAGAACAAGAGCAATGTTTGTTTCAAACACAGCTTCAGGTCTCAGTTGTTTATAGTTGAGTTTACTGTTGGTGGGCACGTAGTAAACTAATTATAGTCAAGTTATATAATGCTATCATTTCTAGGTAGAATGTATTACCGCATGTTTGCTTATTAGATTTATTATTATCTTGAATATAACCGTTCGATTCAGGAAGCATCCATCAACAGAGTTTTACTCCCCCTAATTACCAATATTCCTTTTAAGAACCTGGTCGGAATGAAATATAAGGAAGTCTATTGATCTGACATTATTTAGTGGTACATCAGTAGCGATAAATAAATTTGGTAGGCTTTCCAAGCACTGGAAATTCGGTTTGATTATCTCAGAACTTCAATTTAAACACTATTCTTAACGGAATGAGATGTGTTCCTGGACTTTAAAATATTACTATCCAAAAGTGAATGGACAGGTTTGGCTGGGGGTTCCCTAGGATGCTAGGATGATTGTACATTGTAAATAAAGTATGGTTGTATTTTTAACTTATAATTTGATTTTTTTACTATTATTTTTTTTTTTTTAATGTTATTTATATATTTCACTTATATGTATTATATTATTTATGCATAGCATAGTTCTTTTCTGTACCTTTTTTTTCTCTTTCTTCTTTTATTTTATTATTTTTTATTGAACATGATGTGTGAATGCAACCGTAAAGCTATCTATATTAATTATTTACTACATTTTTAGATGATTGTAATAATTACTGAATAAACGTTTTATTTTTTAAAAAATCCTCTTGCATCATAATTTCTGTATTCAAGAATACGATTAAGTTGAAATTGATGATAAATATCAAAGAACGAAAGATCAAGGCCTACATAACAAAAAATAAATTTTATTTGACCGGAAACAGATGCTGTTTTGAGGAATACTCTTTGCCTCTTCCTGATTGGCCAGTTGTAATCTTCCTTCCATTTGCTCGGCCATTAGCAAGAAAACTGTTTTATATTCTCCAAAAAAAAAAAAAAAAAAAAAAAAAAAAAAAAAAAAAAAAAAAAAAAAAAAAAAAAAAAAAAAAAAAAAAAAAAAAAAAAAAAAAAAAAAAAAAAAAAAAAAAAAAAAAAAAAAAGAACAAATGCCTAACCTCTTTCCGACCTTAATGCGTGTGTAATCTTCGTGTAAATCTTCCCCAAATTAGACTCCACCGCCGAAATGTCGGCTTTTGGTGTTGTTTTCGGTTTTATTTTTCTTCTTGGTCTGCATTTCTGATAGTAATTTTAATTTTCTTGGTTTTAGTTTTGATTTTGAAAATGTCTTTATTTATAAGATTTGATAAGAATGTACTCACCAACACTTTTGCGTATTGTAATATTGAGAAGTGCCTTTGTTGTTATCTATATTGTATTTTTCACCACTATTATTATTCTCTTTTTACACCTTTTACAACATTTGATTAAATCGGTAGCTTATGTAGCTTAAATGAGAGTAAAATATATTTTATTAAAAATTTATCTTGTGAATAGATGAAAAATAGATATGAAATTAGAAACAAGGAATGCATTAAACGGAAAAATGTTGGGAAAGATACTTTTCCCATGATCCGCTGATGACGATATGTGGTAGTTGAATTGTTGGCATCATAGTATTGATGTTGAGCTAAGTATATGTATCTATTGCCTAATCATACACAGCTATATTTTAACATTTGAAATAATTGTGTACCTATTTAAGTTGTGAAATAAATTAAGGTAACAACATTGAATCAACCACTCAATTGCTCACTCAACCCTTCAATTCATGTGAAATGTTATGGTGTCAACTTCTGCTAACCTTTCTTACAATAGGAAAGTAGAAATAAGAAAATATCACACTTTCTCACTTTTTTTTTTTTTTTTAAATGGAAATGTTTTATTAATTTAATGTTACAATCTGCCTCACCTTAAGGCAATAAGTAATGTGGATGACGAAAAATCCATTCACTCAATGTGCAAAATGAAGATATTTCACATTGGAAAGTGTAAATAACAAAATATGAGTATATAAAACACTAAATTTATGTTGAAAGCTATGTTGTTATTATCTGTTACACTTTCTCACATTAAAAAAAAAGAAATAAGAAAATTTAAATTCATAGAATACTAAATCCATGATGTTATTTTCTGTTACTTTTTACATTTAGAAGAAGAAATAAGATGATATCACCATGACACACCAAACAATATCTTAAACCAAACAAAAACCAACTTAAAACTATAGAACCGGAAGATCAAAGGTGAAATTACAGTCAAGAACTTTCGATAAACGTGAAACTCAAAGTGAAGCATCAAAATCGATCTGCAAGTGATGCAAGTTTGACGAATTTGGTGGATCAGTGGATGCTTTAACTTAATTTACTAAAACTATAAAATGAAGGAATGAGGTTAGAATACTTTAAAATGGCATTAAAAAAATAAAAATGAATAAAAAAAATAAAAATAAAAATTGTAAATCGATATTCAGAGCTGAAACATAGTCGATATGATATATAATTTTTTTTTTCTTATGAAACCCAGCCGTAAGTTTTCTTAGCTTCATTTGTAGATCGAAATTAATCTTAATTATTTATCATTATTCAACGTTTTTTTTAAACAGTTTTTATAGTTGAGGAAGAATTGTTATACTTATAAAAACCAGCTACGCCTGAATACACATTATTGAATTATTTTAAGTTTTCAAAACTGAATAAGGGCATATCTATAAACAGAAAAAAATATTATAAATTGTTAAACTAAAACATAAGAATCAACTTATTGTTACTCAATAACAGGTGTGAATAAAAAAATTGGAAGAGAAAAAAATATAAGAATAATAAAAAAAATAATATGAATACATAAATTTGTTAAAAATGAATTATGATGATTAACAAATGAGTATATACGTCGTAATACTAAGTAATGAGTGTTGGTTATTTAAGACGAAATGATAACCCACAACCATAATTGTACATAATAATTGTAAACAAATACTTCTAGTGATTTAAATTAATTGATAGTATGTTTGTTTATTATTAATTATAATCTCCTTTTCTGATATTGAATTCAGGGCCAATTAGTAACATATAGGAGTAATTAATTATTGGAGGTAAGTGATGTATCGAAGCCGTGATTAAATTGACAATCGGTGGTTCTTAGTATAATTGGAGTTGTCAATATATTATGTGGATTTAGTGGTCATAATAATCTTAATTAAAGCCAAATTTTATTTAATCGAAATTCATATACAATCATTAAAGTGATGTTCATACGCCACCAAAAATAATTATTGAAAGGAAAACACCATTCAAATATTGATAGTATTAGTGTTACTTCTCGAATATGAATTTTAATTTATACATATGAAATTATATTGATAAATGAACACTTACCGAAGTTAAATTTGATAAAATCTTATTCATAATTGATCATCAGCGCCTAACGAAATTAGTTTTTTCTAAAGTACGTCTAGAATTTTTTTTTTTTTTTAATTATCCATTTATTGAAATTTACAACTGTACATTAAACATACATCAAGTAAATGTGCTAATAATATACATAATAACATGAAAATTGCTTGCGAAGCAACTACCCAGTGATAGCACTTCGATAAAAGTTCTATATGAGAAGGTCCCGAGGCCACCTTCTTTTATGACGTCAGAAGGGGTAGAATGGTTGTCAGGGATAGAATAGGAAGCAAGCTGAGAGACTAGTGGAGTTGTATGGTTATGGAGTTTATTATGAAAGGATAGGTGTTTGGTTTGGGCCAAATCAGCAAAATATGAAACACTGATATCTTTATCGATGTAAAGTTGTGGATTTTGTTGCAAAGTGTAGCGCAAAAAAAGGATTTTTCGAAGGTTTTCGGATTGCAAGGATTGGATACGAGATAAATTAGATGGTTTAGCGAAACCCCAAAGCTCAAATCCATGCATCCAAATAGGTCAGTTAACTTTCATGTAAATTGTAGTAGATCGGGAGTTTTGAACGTTTGTCTAGTAAATGTTGAAGAAGTCGAAAACGACGAGCAGTTATCTGTCGTTTTATTCTTGTATGTGAATTCTAGGTTAAACGTTTGTCTAGTTGGAGTCCTAGATAGCGGATCTGTTCAACAGGGATCAGTGGAATACTCTTAAAGGATCAAGTATCAAAAGTTACAGGTTTGCGACAAAAGTTATTTAGAATTAAGCTATCAATATTGAAAATATAAATAAATCTATTTCAATAAATGAATGTGTTTTATGTGGATTAACCATACACATAAAAATATAAAAGAAACATTGTGCCGACGTTTCAGCTTTCAATGCAGGCATTCATCAGGGCATATGATAGATAAAAACAAAAGATCCAACCATCACAATATATTAAAGCTGCTTTTACTGCTCACCCCGACCATCTACTCCTTTGTTTATTACAACGTTCAACAATATTATACCAATATATAGACATAATTTTGAAAAACCTTTTAATTTCACTTTTAAATACACACATAAAATCTTTTGAGATTTCAATTTTCAGTAATAAATAAATTTCAAGGTATTCGATATTGATAAAAAAAAGGACTTAGTTGTTGTTTTTAGAGGCTTAACGTCCTTATGTACTCCAACTAGGGCAGGAAAGAGGGGTTATCCTACAGGTTACAAACCTATTTTAGCCAGGATGGTCAAGATTCATTCGTGGTTTTGCAACGAAATAAATTGTAACCCACCCATGTGGGATTCGAAACAACCGAGCGCGCTGGGACTCACACTCCAACTCACTCGGCCATCGAGCTCCCTAAAAAAGACTTTTATGACTATAATTTCTATAACTGTTAAGTGGCTTAATAAACAGTATCCATGAATTAACCAGCTTGGAAAGCAAACTGTGGTAAGGGCCATAACCTTGGAGATCTGATGCGCCGGATATAATATTTAAATTATAAATATATTTTATTAATATAATAAATAATATCGACTAATATCATAGGTATTAAGTCTACTACAAAGAAGTCCAATCGTTAGCATGTCAAAGATGCTTTTAGGAATCTGGAAAGGGAGGCAGGGAGATTTGTGTTGTAAATCATTAAAAATAAGACAAACATTGTATTCCTAGGCAAAAAGAAACCTATGTGCTCCCAAAAAAGTTACAAATTAGTAAATTACATACTCAAATATGTCTAGTTAGTAGTTCGTTTAGTATTTTGGGAGACAGTTCAATGAAGCATTAAAAGAGGGAAAGAGATCCTGGCATTTATTGCCTATACTAATAAAGCATTTCTCTCTTATGAGAAGTCGCCTAACCAAATTAAAGCTATAAAACCTATTTATATAAATATAATACTTATAGTAATATTTTAAGTTATAATATCATATTTTATTATTTACATATTATTATATAAGATTTATATAATATCTATTTATTATAGATAAAAGGATATAGCAATAAGACCGTCATTAGACCAGTTACAACATAAGCATGTGAGAAAAATCAGTACATAAAAAATCAGTATCTACTAAGATTGATATTAATGAGCGTAAAATTAATAATACACAGTACATTCTAGGATCTATGAATAGGAATAGGTAATCTAGGAATGAATAGAGAATTTGCACTGTATGGTGATGTGAAGTTGCCTAACAAAGCCTGAAGACAGCATCTAAAGTGGTTGGCTATTTCCTTAGAATGGCTTATGGTAGAACCGTCAATGTATTAAGGTTGGGTAACCTCCTAGTAGGAGTGAGAGTTCTAAAGACCTATAGAAGCAGCGTGCTTAGAAAAATATATGGAACTATCTACTCTGGGGGAAAGTGTAGGATAAAGACAAATAATGAAGTAGGGGTATTGTCTGACGATCCAGATATTGTGAAGTTTATAAAATAGGAAAAGGTAAGGTTCATGTGGAACGTATTGGAAAGGGACTGAAATATTAGAAGCCAGAAGGTCCTCGAAGAAAAGGTTCTCAAAGAATGAGATAAAGGATAACGTTGAAGAAGTAGTTGGGACTCACACCTTCCATCGTCTGACTGTTATTGGTGATAGACCAGCTTGGCGAGGAATCTGTGATAAGGCCCCATATCCCTGGGTAATTATTTAGGTTAAGCTGAACTAAATTAAGAAGAGATAGGATTTTTCGAATGGCCAAAAGGATTATAAATTATCATTTCTTTTATCACACATTGTCTTAAAAACATATTATATTCAGTTACGAATTTTTATTAATATTGATTATTGTAATTCAATTATGTCTAGGTTATTATACCATATTTTTATGACTTTTAATATATTTCGTAAATACTTAATATCCCGTCCTTCTGACCTTTACCTAACTCTCTTCAACACGGTGACATTCAAACGCTGTTTCAAACGCTATTGCCAGAGAATCAAGTTTCTAGAATTCCCTCCCATGAAACATAAGCCATTCCTCCACTCCAATAGCTTTAAATCCTATCTCTTCCTTGACTTATTAAGAATTCAATCCGCCAGTCATATAAAAGAAGAAAATATCTGTGACAGTGATATACGAATGTTCACAATAAATTTTAATTATGTTTTTGTTTTTATTTTGTTATAACTTATATTATTATCTAAGATCTCAGTTATTATCCCCAGATGAGATATATTTTTAGCCCTGTTTACTGTATTTTTTAAGTTATTCTTTTTCTTTCTTCTTTTCCTGCATTCTTACTTTATTTTAATTTTTTTTTACGTTGAGATTTATTTTGGTTTTCATGTAATGTTTATAAAAAAGGATGTAACTTTAATTTTGTACCAAAATTTAATTTTATTATTGTTTTCTTTCTTAGTATTATGTCTTTAGTTTTATATACAGCAGCTACAATAATTATAAAATAATTATTCTTCATTTTAATTATTCTTGAAGGGCAATAGCCCAAGTATAAAATTTATTTTCATTTTATATCTTCAAGCTAAGTTAATAATTGTATATTTAAATATGTGGTTGTTATTTATTATACCATTGTACATCTTTTCTCCTTAAGCAGGTTATGTGATTCAACAAAGACCTTTGTCAGGCGGATTTATAAACTTTAAATAATAATAATAAATTAAATAATAATAATAATTGTAACCATTACAATTTTACCATAAACATATAAAAGACATTCACTTGTGATGACTTATTGGAAATTCCTAGTACCCTCTGACTTAAAGCAGTAAAGTGGAGCCTGGAGGAGAAATCTCGGGCAAGATATAGCTGCCCCGGCGTATCTTATTTATGACGCCTCATCTCCACTAATAGTTCCAATATGGCCCTTATGCATTTTATCTGCTTATATACCACTAAATTTCGGACCTTCGCCTCCGATTCTATTTTACGAAGTGTAAAGAACTTCGGAAATTTATGATCTTCCGAGGGGGAAATAGAATTTCTAAGGAAATCATTATAAACGGATGAAAACTGCAGTATTTAAATAGAGCGCGTTAAAATAGTACATAAAACAAATAGTTTGTTTAATAAAATATAGGAGTCCTATCAATTAATGTCGGCAGGGAAATTCTTTTTAGAAAACTTTAGCGATCATCAAAATGAGTGTACTGAAATTAAAATCTACAAAAATAAAAAAAAACAAATTATTTTCATTTTTTTATCATAGAAACTTTCAAGGAGACGTTTTGACTTGTGACTCACAGATTTGAATGCTGATTTTTTGTGGGTAGTAGAAACCTATAATAGTACAAAACTAGAGTTATAGCTGTCAATGAGCATTAGGAGCCGAGAAAACAAATAAAATATGAAAATCACGTTTTATTTTTTTCTCAGCTCTCAGTCAAGATAGAGAAATATTTTCACGTGAAGTTTTAGTTTTGTATGCTATTTGAAATAAAAATACATTCGTTAAGCTCAAGACACGACCCGGCTTTAGGGTGCCCAAAAACTCAAAAAAAACAAAAACAAAATTCCAATGAAATCCGCTGTAAACCAGTGGAAAATTTTTTTCATGAAAAACAATATCGCATCTCTCATGAGACCCTAACAAAAAAACAATATGAAAATTCGATTTAACGCACCATGAAACCCTTATATGTGAAGGAACTTTATTTTTTTTTATATAATTAATTACCGAATTTAATAAATTTTGATATCAACAAAATAATAACTTTACAATAAAAAAACATTATTTTTAATTCAGATGCATTATAAAGTTTGGTTAACGAAAATTAAACTGTTTTTTTTTAATAATTTATATGTTTGTTTATTTACAACTAATATAACAAACTTGTCGCCCGACTAATATTTTTCTCTAATGTTTATATTCTTTTGTTTGTTCACAAAACTTCTTGTTTTAAATCATTTGATACATTTTTATACATATTTTAGATGTTTTCTTATTGTACATATTTAGGCCTGAAGTGCATACAAGATGTATATTTTAAATTATTTTTTATTAATTAATATTTTACACAATGTTATTCATTTGTTTAAATATATATGATCAAAAAATAATAGTAATAATAATAAGGCTTTATTGACTTATTGACAATTACAAAATATTAAGTATACATGTGCCGGTTTAAAGCTTAATTTAATTTATGTACTACCTAAAAACTATATACAAAACCTAATACTATCATTAAAACATAATTTTATTTATATAACTATTTCAACTTTATTTGCAATTGCCAATATAACCATTGCTGTTGATTTTACCTTTATGTTGAATGATTTCTATAATGCATATGCCATGAGTAATGCTTTTGTATATTTCTCCTTCTTTATTTAAACTTAAAAAAAAAGGTTGCTATTTATATAAAACTACTTGTTCTAAATCATTTTGTATATTCTACCAACATTTCACTGTTGTGTATTTTTCTTCTTAAACAAAAAAAAATACACATATATCAATATAAAGTATATTGACTTATATAAATGTAAACCTCGACGAGAAGTACTGAAAAACATTTTTATTTCGAACCGAAAAGCTCTACGATTTCTCGAAAATGCCATCGATAAGTAAAAACACACCCAGTCGTTCACAAATACAATTAAAACTGAGCTAAAAAAACAAAGTTTTCTTTTAACTGAATGATCGGGTTTCACACTTTTATACAAGCGATTAAAAGTTTTTAACATATACAGTCAAGCGATTCAGTTTCAGATTAAGAATTTTTAAAATTGTTTGTCAATTATAATGTCAAAATCATAGAGGCGTTGATGTTTCTGGTGATTGAATAGAAAAAAAAAATACATAGTATTTAAAGTAGTTCGTATATATTAGATTAAAAATCCAAATATTGAATATTGCTAAACAATATACTTTATAATATATAATAATGCTTATTATTATAATAACATGTAGTCTATATATTTTTTATGAGCATATCATATGACATATTTATTTCATTTTTTTAGTTAATTACAAATCCGGGTTTTTTTTATATGAACCAAGATTATCAGGTAATAGGGTGATTTAATCAGATTCAGAAGTGAAGATGATTTTAAATTAGAATATGGACTATATTGGGAAATTTCAACAAGGAGTATGTTTATACCGGATATTGTGTCAATTTTAAATAAAAAATCCTGGTTTATGGAAATATTTTTCTATGGTCGAGATATTGAATAAATTTTCACAAATATATTATGTATTTAAACAGTGAGTTTATTCAAATTGAAGCAGTTTCATTTGACCTTTTACATATGGTGACTTATGGAATACTTTTTGTTCAGAATCTTGTTTGGATTTATTTGATCCATTGCTTATCGCACTTACTTAAAAAGTCTTTCTTTCATATTTACATTTGTATCTACATCTATTAATATTTACAATTGTATAAAGAATAGATCTAGTAAATGTGTAAGATAATGAATAGAATGATGTATCTTATGAAGCGATTTATAACAAACAAAGCGATGATTTATTCCTTATACATTTTAGGAATATAAAGTTCTATTTATTAATATAAGTTCTATATAAAGTTCGATAAAGTTCTCAAATGTCTCAGAAGATAATCGAGAATTGTGCGGGAATCAAGTTGAGAAACTGCATGGTTTATCATGGAAGTATGAGTGTATGGCTGAGGAAAAATCTGCAATCAATGTAAGATATATCAAACATCAAGATAATTTTAATTTAGTTTATCAAAACCATAATATAGAACATTAAAATTTTTTAGATTGGTTATATTAGAGGTTATATGGGTGACTTTCTGGAACCCTAAACCTGAACTGTGTATATCCACTAGTCATAAAAATCAGTCATTTTTAATTAATTAAACAAATTTAACTCAATACTGTCAAAACCAGAAACGACGTTCTGGTTCAATTACCTAAAAAGTTTTAACAATAGAACATAACTAAAGCAATTATAGTCTGCACAGAATAAATGAAGAGGATTGATTATAAAAAAATATTACTAGCTTTAAATATTCTATATTTAAGATAGGAACAGGTAATATATATATATATATATATATATATATATATCAATCAATCAATCAAAACGGCGCTACAACTCAAAGTAAGTCAAGGCCTCCCGTAGCATCAATCGCCAGTCATCTCTGTGTCTTGCTGCTGCTCTCCAGTTTCTCACACGCAAGATGGACAACGCATCCTCCGCCACTCCATCGACCCATCTCAGTCTTGGTCTGCCGACTCTTCTCTTGGCAAATATTTTTTCCTCTAATAGTTTTTTAGGGACTTCATCTGGATTCATCCTCGCCACATGCCCTGCCCATCGGAGCCTTCCAATTTTAATATATCTTATAATATTTGTATCTTGATATAGCTGTGCGAGCTCTGAATTGGTTCTCAGCTTCCAAGTGTCGTCTCTGAAAACTGGCCCAAAAATTCTTCTTAGAATCCGTCTCTCGAACCTCTGGAGTAAGGCTTCCTGCATTTTAGAAATAGTCCAGCATTCAGAGGCGTAGGTCAGAATAGGTCTTATTAAGGTTTTATACAGCTGGACTTTGGTTTTGCGGGAGAGGTTTCTACTTCTAAAGTGCTTCAGGAGTCCAAAATAACACTTGTTTGCAGAAATTAATCTTCAATTTATTTCCAGCTGCATATTGTTGTCGGAGTTCACTTGAGTCCCTAAATAAATGAACTCTTTAACTTGTTCAAATGTGAAGTCCCCAATTATTATTTGGCTATCCTGCCGATCCTCTGCTTGCGGGCCAGCTACCATGTACTTGGTTTTTCCCTGGTTCACCTCCAGACCCACTTCCTCAGCTGCCTCCTTGAGGGCAAGAAATGCCTCCCTCACAGATTCCAGGCTTCTACCAATTATGTCCAGATCGTCCGCAAAACCAAGTATTTGTATTGAATGATTGTATAAGGTGCCCCCAATCTGCAGACCTGACTTCCTTACTGCACGTTCCAGAACCATATTAAATAAAAGGCACGCAAGACTGTCACCCTGTCTAAGGCCTTTGTAAGTCTTAAAATCTCTTGATAGAGCTCCATGTACTTTGACAGCACATTCCACCTTATTCATCGTCATTCTTATCAAACGAACTAACTTGCACGGAGTTCCTAACTCTAATAGAGCTTTATAGATTTCCTCCCTTATGATATTGTCATATGCCTTTTGGAAGTCGATAAAGAGATGGTGAGTGGTGATATTATGCTCTCTAGTTTTCTCCAGGATGGTTATTATCGAAAAGATTTGGTCTATAGTTGATCGGCCCCTCATGAACCCTGTCTGGTACACTCCGATTTCTCTTTCTGCAATTGGTCGCAGTCTCTCATATAATATTCTTGATAATACTTTGTATCCGTTGGAGAGTAGGGATATTCCTCGATAGTTGCCGCATTCCAGTATGTCCCCTTTCTTATGTATTGGATATATATATATATATATATATATATATATATATATATATATATATATATATATATATATATATGCATGAAGAAGAAGTTGGTGAGCCAGGCTCAATCAAAAGCTTGTTCTTCGTCTAGAATGCCTCCCGTGCATTTTCCGCATTCCGATGCACAGAATGCAATTTCCACCAAGATGTAGTTGCTGATTATTGGTGTTGTGGTTGGAACCAAGAATAAGATGAGATAAGATAATTGGCAGGTGGAAGCGCAGGTGAATAATTTGATTTGCTAGCCGTGATTGTCGATAATTGATCCAGGTCAGGGTAATATATACGGAGAAGTATAGAGTTACATATGAATGTTAAAAAATATATCTCTTACCAGCGAAAGAGCTTTAGGTTGAAGGATATATTTCTGCCCAGGTGGTTTATTGGAAGGTTATATGTGAATATATTTTTTACTTTTTGAAGAATTCAATGTTATAGGAGAGGGCATTTGTAAGGAAATGTTAAGTTTTTTTTTCAAAACGTCCGAGGTGAATAAGCTTGGCGATATCATAATGTGGTTTTATTTTTTTAAAAGATGTGGTGACCATTATGTTAAATAATTAATCTTTCGAAACAAACAAGACATCCCCAGACGCTTTTATATATGTTATACAAAGATTATTACTTGTGAAATAATAAGATACGATGCTGATATGAATAAAATGTAGTGTTTAAATGGGCCTAGATAATAATTTAATTATATTTTATTTTATTTATTTTTTTTTACATGTACTGAAATTTACGACTGTACAAAATATATACATCAAGCCAATTTATTGACAACGATTACAATATTATGTCAGAACTTGAAAAAGAATTAAATATCAGTAGCACTTCATTAAAAATTCTACACAGAAGGTCTGTAGGCCATCTTCGTTTCAGACGCCTCGGAGAATTATCAGGAATGGAGTGGAAAGCAAGTTGAGAAACTAACGGATTTGAGTGGTTATAAAGCTTACTATGAAATGATAACTATTCGGTGTGGGCTAAATCATCAACATATGGAACATTAAGATCTTTATGGATAAGTTTATTGGTGACAAAGTAAGGAGTATTGAGGATTTTTCGACGGACTTTGGATTGTAAGGATTGAATACGAGATGAATCGGATGGTTTATTGGAGCCCTAAAGCTCAATTCCGTACGCCCAAATAGGTCTATTCACAGTCATGTACATGAGTCTTTTGTTTATTAATTGGGAGCTTTGAACGTTCGTCTAATAAATATTTAATAATTTAAAGTTCTCATTTGATTAATTTGTTGAGGCTCATTATTTATATATGTGTGTGTGTGTGTGTGTGTGTGTGTGTGTGTGAGCATGTGTTTAAACAGTAACACGAATATATATTTATGAAATTTGGTTAAATGTAGACGCTTATCCAATCATCTGTCAGGCTTTTAAGATAGTAAGGGCTGATGCGTTTAATTTGCGTCCACCCGACGTCGGGCTTCTCATGCATATGGAACAGCTTGTTCTTACTTGTCTGACCTATTACCGTCTGGTCCAACGATATGGTCTTGGAGATTTTTATTAATTTGTAATTAGGAATAGCTGATTTAAAAGACTTTTATTTTAATATTTCCTGTTATTTGTTATATTTTTTTACATCCTGTTCTGTCCTCAAAATCCTGTTGAGAAATGTTTTGATGTTTCTAATCGTTAAAAATGGAACATATTCTTACTTTTTTTTAATCAACTAAAACTAAAATCTCTGAGAAAATTATTAGAGTCTATCAGTGTGTACACAGGCTAAACTGATCAATCATCGGACAAATATTTACCCTCAGAATTTCGGATCACCGAAGGGGGCTAGGGAATTTATTGGCGGTCAGAGGGTCGGAGGTATTTTTTATAAAATGAGGAGCAATCATTTTTTTTTTTTAATGAAAATATAAACACTAATTTGATGGACGAATAATTGCTTTTTATTTTACAAACATGTATTTGGGAGTTAAGTTACATGTTTTCTCATTACCATTTTTATATTTATAGTTTTATGATTTATAACTGTTCTAATATTCTATTTATAATCTTGTTTTTATTATACATAAAGACTTTTAACAACTCTGAGATCATTCATGCTTTCAGTACTTGTTAAGGAAGTATGTTTAAAGGGTTATAAAATAAGGTGATGAGGTCAGCACCCATCCTTAACTGCCAAGTTTTTCTCCCAACCCTATGAAGAACCAAGTAACCCCTTTATTGAGGGTGGGTGGTTCCCAAGAGGGTCTCTGGGTATAGTATTTGATCTAAGGCTGGCAAAACAAACAATATTTTTTTGGCCCACAGCCGGACTTATGTCCGAAGTAATGTCTTGTAAAAATGAAACATTGTCTTACTCATTGAACTAGCTTCTTCAAAATAATATGTTTTTGTAAGGAAATGAGTTTAATGGTTTAAATTTCAAATTTTGTGACATACTAGGCATAAATCAGTAAAGACTTTTATTTACTTTTTTTACTACATGAAATGTAACTCCTTATTCCCTTATTATGTTTTTGTATCATGTGACACTATCTTTGGGATTTTGTAAGCATTTAAATTAACGTTTTCGCCTCACTCATCAAGATACTTGTTTCTGCGACGGACAAACAAAAAAATATTTAATCACATTCTATACGATTGTCCTTAATTTGAAAAAAAAAATAAAAATAAATAAAAAATAATACAGACACAGTTTGATCAGGAGGATAGTTCTGAGAGGTGCAATTAATGACAAGAATTAAAAAAACATAGTTCAAAAAATGTATCACAAACATTGGCTTTCAGTTGCTAGAACTAAAGAGAAATGAAAGAATTAACAAGAATAAGATTTAAAAGAATTCATTAGTTAATCTCGTTTATTTTCCATATGTATTTATTATTATCGTGTATATATGTATTGTTTTTGTATCGTCTTTATTTTTTATATTTGTTTATTTTAAATATGTGTTTGCATACTTATATGCGTTACATCTTGTATCGTATCATATTTATATTGAATTTTTTTGTACATTTATTTTCAAAGTTTTATTTTATTTTTTTCTAAATTTCGTATTTTCATGTTTATTTATTTTAGTTTTTTATATTTATATATTGTATAGTTTATATTGTTTATGTCTAGCATAGTCCTTTTTCTTTTCTCTATATCACTTATTGTCCACTTTTGAGGCTGATTGTAATAACTACTCAATAAAAGTTTTTTTTTTTTTTTTAATATATGTATAGTAATAGTGGAATGAGGTCTACAGGGCTTAGATATCACAATTTATTATCTGATTAGATTACAAATGAGCTGTAAGAAGACCTATTCCATTCTCAACACTAGTCACATTAAACTAATACAGAACTTTCCTTATTAATTTGGATTCATATTATCAAGGAAACTTTGAATAACCATGAGGAGAAGTCTACTTCCTCCGACTTCAGTTATTGCTCACAAAGCAAGGGAGCGTTAGTCATTAATTATTTAAGAAACAGGAAAAGTTGATGAATTCAAAATATTCACTCGCTCTTAAAACATTAAAAATTCAAATAGAGATGTGATAAGAGAGAAAGAAAAAAAAAATTACTTTTATTAGCCTAAAAGAGCGATCATCAGCATATAAACAAGAAAGTTCATACAATAAATTTTTTTAAAATGCCTGTTTGAAATGTACTTGCTACGATCTAATCACACGCAGACCATCAGTAATACAATTTTAATAAAATTTCCCTTCGTTATCTAGCATGTTTGCTTCTTCCTGTATTAGTTTAATGTTAATTTAATTTGGTCTTCTAAAGACATAAGTAAGGTCTTCTAAGGTATTTGGATCTCTTTACTCATTGTAATGTTATACACCGTTCAGATAATTAAAATTAAAAAAAAAATTATAAAGTAAGGAACCCCATTGATTGTTTTTGTAGGATATTTATCACAGTTATTATATGTTTATCTCGTCAGATTAGTTTCTGTAATTTTGATTTTTGGGCAATTTTCTTTTTAAAAACCTGAAACACCTAATATAAACATTCCAAGGAATGATTACTAGAAATTAAGGGCTTATGTTATGAGCTATTCTTAGTAAAATGCTTATAACATTTGTTTTGTTATGAGTTGTTTTTGTTCGTTTCAGGTGTGTACAAAAATTGCATGTAAGATTCTGTTAATAGTGACAACTATATTCGGATTTTATAATCATACTAACAAGGGGAAGTTTGCAGTTGTAACTCGCAGATTTGAATGCCGATTTTTGTGTGGGTAGTAGGGACCTATAATAGTGCAAAACTAGAGTTATAGCCGCCAATGGGCATAAGGAGCCGAGAAAAAAAATAAAATATGAAAATCACGTTTTATTTTTTTTTCTTAGCTCTTAATCAAGATAGAGAAATGATTCTTTCACGTTCAATTGCAGTTGTGTATGTTATTTTTAATAAAAATAATTTTGTTATGCTCGACACTACCTGGCTTTAGGGTGCTCAAAAACTCCAAAAAAATGACAAATTTCCAAGGAAATCCGCTGTAAATCAGTGGAAACTTTTTTTCATGAGCAACTGACCTCACATTTCGATTTAACGCACCATAAAACCCTTATATGTGAAATTTCATCAAAATCAAAAAATATTTATTTTTTACCCCTTTCGAGGAGGTTCAAATTTTGAAGTTGAGATTTCATCAACAATTTCTACCGGCCACAACAACTGCTGTGCTCAACCGATTACAATAGTGATAGAATCACAAGAATCGGCATACATTCTGCTTTTTATCCATGCATAATACATTGGATTTACTCCTGATTTTAGTGGACAAAAACTGATGTGAATGAAAAAATCCGTTTTAAAATGACATATTTTAATTTCAAATTGCATAGAAATCCTAAGATTGATGAATAATAAAATCTTAATATCAGGTTTTGGTTAAAATATACTTTTTTTTTTTTTTTTAATTGGACTTATTTGAAATTTATCTTGTAAAAAATAAAATAATAATAGAAATAGATCATTTTAAAACGTCTTATTTATATAATATAGGTGAGAAAAACTTTTAAACTAAAAATTGATATTATTTTCAAATTCCTCATCTCAAAAAACATGTAAAAACTTAATTTTGTCGAAATCAAAAATAATTATTTTTACCTTTAAAATTGTGTAGGATTTTAGTAGGCAAGGGGCTGTCAATTTCTGAAGAAATGTAAATAATTTGTGCTATCTCACATATTTCACCACCGATTAAGACAAAATTTTAAGGTCATTTAGAAGCCGTAAAACTGCATAGTTCAGTCTAAATTCGGAGGTCGCTGGATTTTCCCTTATTGAGATATCTCAAGTTATAGCTGACCTCGGATTTTTTCATTCACATCAGTTTTTGTCCACTAAAACGTGATTTTCATATTTTTTTTTTCTCGGCTCCTTATGCCCATTGGCGGCTAAAACACTAGTTTTGCACTATTATAGGTCCCTACTACCCACACAAAAATCGGCATTCCAATCTGTGAGTTACAACTGCAAACGTCTTCTTGTAAATATATTTTTTATATTTAAATATGTATTGAGAATAGTCAGCTCACCTCTACAAATGTTGCCTTTATAATATTTCCATCTAAACTCTTTTGCTATTTGTTTTACTTGAAACTGAATAGATAACAAGCTTTGGAGATGTGAATTTAGTTTAGAAGTATATAAATACATGCATATAGTTGCGTTTATAGATGGATTTATGCACAACTATGATTGTGCGATATATAATAGGCTCTCGATAGTTCTTGATGACAGATTAAAACGAATCATAAATTGTTTTATGAGGTTTATCTTCGGAACTCAAGACTTCCCAATGTTTCTCATATCTACACCGAGCATCTTCCTTCTGTAGAGAATACCTTCATAGCTGTTACAGTCAAAACACGTTTAGTCGAAGTTGAAGGATGAACAAATGTAATTGGAGTTATCAATTTTTAGAGATTAAAATTTTTCGTATATATATATATATATATATATATATATATATATATATATAGTATATGCAGAAGAAAGTTACAGACTGTTTTAAATGATTTAATTGATTATATATATATATATATATATATATATATATATATATATATATATATATATATATATATATATATATTAAAAAAACAAGGGTAATTAATTTTAAACCACTTAATGTTTTGTTTGATTTATTCTACGAAAAATTAACTGAAATGGAGATACTAAGGTATATAAAATACATATAATGAATTATGTAATATATATATATATATATATATATATATATATATATATATAAAATCAATTAAATCATTTAAAACAGTCTGTAACTTTCTTCTGCATATACTTGGAAGTTCGATGTTCACTCATATGCTTAATTGGGTGCAAAGCAGCAAAGGCATCAGCTTCTACCCCTGGTAGAATGACTAATAAAACAAAATTAACACAATAAATGTCTGTCTTCTCCCCAAAATGAAACTGTACTGAGGACAAACGAGGATAGGGTTGAGATAGACTGGATTATACATGTTCATTGCTCTAGGAAACTTCGATTAAAGAGCCTCCTGCCTCAAGAAATTTGACTTATAGAGTCTAGAGAGTTGTGTAAACAAAAGTTTTATTTAGAGTTAACAATTCTTGGTTCGAGTAAACGAATACACTTCATCATATAAACGAAATCAAGAAATAGGGTTCACTTCGAGTTTTGTGACATCGAGTTTTGGCTGTACCTCTACCAAAGTGTCAACACCCGTCACCCTCCTTTTATTTACAGTATCCTGCAATTCACGTCCTCAATCCAATCATTACATACAAGATCTCATCTTTCCGATATCTATTCCACATGCTACAGTACAGCATTCCAATGTTCCTTTCTGGTTTCTCCCTCATTTTTTTCGCAATGATTCTTTCCCCGGAACATTCAAAATACTCTCCTTCCATCACCTTCATTCTCTCCAAACTGACGCGTTCTAATTATATCGATGTCTCATAATGTATGTTATTTTAGTACTATTAATTGTATGTTTATTATTGCCAGACATAAAATATTAGCGTAAATATTACTTATTACACTTTATTAATATTACACTTTCTGATATGTGATGTCATTCTAAATTTTTTTTTCTATCCTACATACATATGCGTTGATGAACAGATCATACAGCAGATATTATTTATGTTTTACAGATCAGTCATTCCTTCTTCACTGTCTTAGAAAAAAAGCATTTTTTTTTTTTTTCCAAATGGTAGAAAATAATTCTGTAGTAATACGAAATAGTAATTTGCCAAGAGTATATCTCGGAAGTGGTACTGAATATGAAAAATGTACGTAATAACGGTTGTAGAGAATTTAGTTAACATTAGTTCAGTAAATAGTCATGTTTTGCATACGATGCACCGTTTTCGAGATATGAGGCCAAAACCAAAAAAAGAGACCTACCGCGCCCACTCCTTTCTTTTTCCCAGACCCAAAAACTCCAGGATTTATAGTATGTTTACTTTCTAACTACCCTGAACAAGTTTCCAAAGAAAAATCTTGGATTACAGAAAACGCATTAGATAATACTTCATTGACTGGACTAACTGCCCATTAAAAAAAAGACAAAATATTTTTTTTTATTAAGAACCCATTTCAGTCCCATCCTAAAATTTTGTCCGCATGTAGTCAGTAATAGTATAAATCACATAATTTTTTTTCGAAAAAATCGAAGGGTATGTATTTTGGGAATTACAAAAACCATTTTTGGAAGTTTCGAAAAAATTCAAAATGAACCGAAAATATATCAAGTGATATATCCAAAAATATTAAAAGGCATTTCAAATAGAAAAAACATCCGCAAATTTTAGCTCTCTGGAAGCAATAGTTTTTTAATGGCGTAATTTTGAATATACTGAGTGAGGACCGAAAACAGCAGTTTTATGAATTTTTAAAAGCTTATAACTCAAAAACCAAAAGTCAGAAAAATGTAATATTTTACATTTTTACTAGTATTGCTGAGTACAGCTGCTATACCAAAAATCATAGAAATCGGAGAGGTCAAGGTCCAAACCATTGGTTGATTTGACATGGAATGACCCTATACCAAATATTGGTAATTTTTAATTTATAATTGTTAAACGAAATTATTATTTTATTGTCATATTTGTCTATTATTTATAGGAAAAGCATTGTAATAAATTCATGATTCAAGCAACTTGATGATAATTTTCTGATTAAAATCTTTTACTGATTGCCAACTGATTCTAAATTGGTCCGGTCCGCGAGATTAATTAATTTCTATGAATAAACTAGCACTAATTAGATTTGAATGACAAAACAATTCAACAATCCTCTTTCTATATATCTGTTAAACAATTTTTTTATATTTAAGAGGATCTAGAAATTTTAAATGAACTCTTTTTTTTCCTTTTAACATCGCCTTCTTGTTCAAAAAACACTTATCATTACTAAGGTATTTTATCTTCTTGAACATATATTGTACTCGAGGTATGATTTAACATAAAATAATTTAGAAATGGGCAGTTGGAAATTTTAATGGCTTAAACGTTTTTTTCATTTTTTTAACGTTTTATTTGATCCCTTGATCCTGACCGCATTGGTTTTATTTTTTAGATTTAATTTTCTTCTATACACTTTTTTTTTATTGCTGTAAAAAAGGTATTTTTAAAAGAAACAAAACTGAATACAACTTTTAAAATTTATATTACAATAAAAGTTTTAGAAGGTTTACTCACCTCAGAAAACCACTCCAGAGAACCTTCTTTTGCAGTTTTAATAAATAAATTAAATGTTAATTGCATCAAGCTTCTATCCAAAATTCGTTATCTACAATTAATACAATATATATTGTCTGTTTGAAGGTAAATTTCGTTAAGTAACAAAATCAAATTTTTTCAGGAGAGTTAAAATAACGGGAATATGCTCATTAAAAATTTTTCAGATAGTTACACAGTGAATTTCCCATTCTCTAATGTGCAAATATAACAGTTATATTCACTTGGTGTCTTTTTTTACTTATGGTAACTGATAATATCAACACTGAAAGACCTATATATATATATATATATATATATATATATATATATATATATATATATATATATATATATATATATATATATATGTGTGTGTGTGTGTGTGTGTGTGTGTGTGTGTGTGTGTGTGTGTGTGTGTGTGTGTGTGTGTGTGTGTGTGTGTGTGTGTGTTTCCAAACCAATGACAGAATGAATTAATTAAATTTTTAATATGATTGTTGTTTCAAAGTTTTTACCGTCCTCTGGTTGTTTGTATTTATTAATCAAATAATATGCTACTAATAAAAAATAAAAAAAATCCTTAAGGCCAAAGCAATATACATAATAAATTATAAAAACAATTATTTTACTATTGCCATAGAAATTTCCATTTCCATAAAGTATAACGTAATAACTACATTACGAAGTGTCTAACTATCTTGTCAAAGAATGTTTCCATTCTGAGATAACCACCGAGACAGTAGATCTTGAGAGATAAGGCCTGAGGAAGGGCGAACCGAGGGCGATAAAATGCACTATTTGCCGGATCCCATTCATTAAACTGGTTGATCTAGGAGGCCATAGAGCAAACTAATGCAGATGTAGGCCCTTGAGGGGCAGCCTATCTTGGCACTAGATATTCCAAGATTACGGCAACTATCGCTCTTCCTTAGATATAACCATCCCAACCCCGGCTAACCAGATAAAATACATGAATGCAAATCGAGAAGGGCAGGTATATAATTTCTCTACCTACCTAGTTAATAATACCTTGTGGATGTAATATCAGGTTCAAACCATAACACTATATCAAAATTTATTGAAAAGCATTTTAAAATTATCTATATTAACTTTTTAATTAACAAGTTTAATGAAACGAAAGTAAACACATTGAAGTTTTTTTAATGAGGATAAGTCTTTTGGCTGGGGTCTATATTTTTTGTTGTAACGTTTTTTTTTAACCCAAAAATCGTTGCTCAGATAGAAATTTTTCTACAGTCTTTAACTGAAGTTTAACGAAAAAAATTTTCATTATAAAACATTTTTCTCTAGGACCTACTGTTTAGGAGCTATACTGGTTTAAATGAAAAAAGTCATGTAATCGCGTTTTATTTCACGCCCAAATCAGCAACATTTTGACACGCTCTAGCTCTTTTGGTGTTGCTCGGATCGAAAATTTGCCGGTATCTCCTTGTTAGAAATTAAATGGAATTTTTTTTTGTTTAGCAATATTTTCTCTAGTACCTGCAGTAGGAGCTATATTAATTTGAATGAATAAAGTCGCATTTGCAACCCCCTATTTTCTTTCAATCATTGACTGTTAATGTCATTTAATTAATTTGATCCCTTTGATTCTAAAATGTAGATTGAGTAAATCAGTATTATATAGATAAACATACTCATGATCTCTTGTTTTTCCCTTTGAGGGTGAAATTGAATTTAAATTGATTTTTTTGAAATAGTAATTCTTATAAGTACATTTGTAGAACAATAAATTCACTATTTCTCTTAGAATTTATTGTTTAGAAAAGGTTTATAGAGTGTTTTTATATTTTTTTCTTTATTTTTCCATTAACATCAAAACAGCTTAAGTAATGGGCCCTTAAAAATCTATAAAATTGAGTTCATTTTCAGATATACCTATATGCTTTCCTTTGCTTCCATCTAGCCTTTTTTCAATGAAGAGCGGAAATTATTCGTTGTCATATTCTGCGAACTAATTCCTCACAGCTCTTATCTAAAGACTAAGGTGTTCATAATAATCATACGAAACAGACTGCAGCTCCGCCTTATTTGAAGCCTAATCTCTGCATCATGCACTAACGAATGTACATAAGATTTTAGATTACCAATCACTTGGTATTTGTAGACTACTCTTAAAGGATTTACTATTTTTTGTATCTAATATATTTAAGATTTTTTTTTTATTTATTTATATATTTTTTAGTTGATTTTCATTGTATGTATTGGATGAATAGATTCTTGGATAGAAAAAAAAATGTTTACTCAAACTTTTATTTATTATCTTCTCGTATTACTCACTCATATAGAGTGGCCTGCTTATTTTATTTTATTTTTTTAATTGTTATTTTTTTTAAATTATTTTAGTTTAACTATTTCATTTGGATTAATTTTTTATTTGCATTAATTATTTTTTTTATTACTTTTATGTTTAATTATTCAATTTTCAATTATTATTTTATTTAAGTTTTTTTTTTAATTATTATTTACTTTTATTATTTTTTTTTTAAAATGTTTTCCTTCCAGCAGTAACCCTGTTGGAAGGGATTTTATTTATTTCTGTACACATCATACTTAAAAAGTATACAATGCACATGTGATTTTTAATTTTTTTTTTTATTATTATTTTACATATACATATAAATAGTACATGTATCGAAAGTTAAATATCAAAAATAAACAAGAAAAAAAAAAAATTAGGAACAAGTTGTTTAGTATAAAAAGTCAACAAAAGCAAGGAATTAAGTTATTTTATCATCAGAAATCCTTAAAAAATATTTTAAAAGAGAAATATTTATGATTATTTCATGATTTAAAGGTATTTAATATTTATATCCTCTATTACTGATTACTTGTATTTTTAATAATTTCGTTTTTTAATTATATATGTTCGCGCCAATCGGCGCTTTTGTGAGGGGGGGGGAAAGGAGTAATATACCGTATATTGACGCATATTAATATTAATATACCGCAAATATTATATATTAATATTAAATATATTATACGCAAATATTAAACATTAATATTAATATACCGCGCAAATATTAATATACCGTATATTGACGCACTCTATGGACCTCTAGGTAACTAGCCCTTATCTGCGTTAATCCCTACTAGAATATTCCTCTTTCTTCTAGCATCTGCGCTCCAGTACGCACCTATTTAAATTGCCCAAGACCTCATGGTCTTCCATCACTTTTTTGACCAAGACAAAACAGTCTTCCAGGACCCTGTCCTTCTTTTAAAAGTGATTTTATTTCCTGTGCCAGTCAGTAAAGATTTAGTTCTTCCCTTAATGAGTGGTGATATAAGAGGAGGAGAGCCTGAACAAATTTTGCAGCTTGGGAGAAGCATTCGCCTGCCTGTAAGGATTTCGGAGGCCTCCGAACAGACCGTCGGCGGCAATGACAAGGTGAGAAGTTTTTTATGTAACATTTGTTTAGGTTATCTTCTCTATAATATCTCCCCAAGGGTGCGAAACCTCGTTTTGATATTTTCCTATACAGTCCACTTTCTCGAGGCCGAGGCGAGTTTTTCGCATCGGAAATTATCATTCTTTTCCTATACAATATATATATATATATATATATATATATATATATATATATATATATATATATATATATAATTAATTATTTTTATAATTTCTTATTGTAATTATTAATCTCTCGTTGTTATAGTTATTATTTCTGATTTATTTTATATTAATATTTTCTATATTTTTTCTCTTCAATGGTAAGAGGGTATTTTTTTGTTTTTATTTATTTTCATTGTAGGTACATATTGTATACGTAATGAATGTGTCATCCATATTACCCATTGTCCGTTAGAGAGGCAGCTTACAATATTTATTCATTAAACATTTTAAAAAAAAGGAGTGGTTTATATTTCTAGTACGTTCCGTGAGGATCTTAAGGGTCATTCTCATAGAGAGGGGCAGAAGTGGTGTCCAGTACATTTGTGGTTCCCCATTTATGGTTTTGGATCTGAAATTTTTTTTTAAATTGTAGTGTTTCACTTTATCTAAAAGTGAAATTGGCTAGAGCCAATTTATTTCAATATTAAAATAAAAATTAGAGTGTCCATACCATCGACCTCAAGGCCCTGTCCGATTATATTTCTCAAATTTCGCCGTAAACGCGTGTGTTAGCCAGCTTTGTTTTCTCGCCCTTATTATCTTGTTGCATCACCCATTAACTAGTCCATGGAGTACAGTGCCATGATTTTCTTTCACGTTTGTTCTGATACCCTTTTTTATTTTTAGTCAATTTTAAACAATTCTGGTCAAAATAAAAGACTAATAATTGATTATTTTTCTTTGTTTTTCATCATATAAATGATGTACCTATATATTTTTTGTATGATTTAGATATTAAAAACATTTTCTGAAAACTCGATTACTGTTTATTTTTTTAACCTATCACCTGCAGAGAAATTAAAATAATTATATTACAGAAGACAGCTAAGATGATCGTGAAGAAAAAGGCATGGCATAGGTAGCGTCATGAAACGGGAGAGTCAGTCATGTCCCTGTACATGTGCCTTCTTATTTATTTTTTTTTTCTTGATAAATTAAAGAGGTGTTGTTTGGAAGGGCATTGAATTTTAATTAAAGCTGTTAAGAGAGCATCCTAATTTTTTTTCAGCTTGATCGGAATACTTCTAAATTTCTGAAATCGTGAACCCAAAAATGCCCCTTTCTGTGAGAATGACCCTTATAAGCCTATCAAGCATGAGACCAATCAAACCTTTGAACAATCTTTATGCCTAATTAAAGATATAAATATAATATCTCTTGTGTTGGTTTTATTTTCATAAAAAAATAATAATAATAATTATCTCTAAACGATTTTAAGCTTTTAGTCATTATTTTGATAAAATTTATTCTAGTTTCTAAAGTGAAGAATTGTTTCATTTAATGTGATCTGTTGCAGAACGCAAGTGAAATATGCATAAAATGAATAACTGAACAATAAATCCTTGCTAGCCTTCTAAAACAGACGAAGGGAAACAATAGAGCTGAACTAATAAACCCATATGACCAACAGTTGGGGATTATATGACTATATGATAAAATGCAAGGGCATTTGAAGAGACTTATTGTAGGAGAGGGCTTAAAATGTGCTGGATGAGAGATTTCCTTTCCTGATCTAATATAACGGACTCAAGTCACGGAGGGGGTGACCCTGGATGCCATTATTTCTCATGCTTGACATCCTATTTATTGCTTCTCAGCTTATAGCATTTTATTCCTATTTTTAATACTGTTTTTTTAAATAGTTGTTCTATTACATACACTAAAAACTAATATTGATTTGAATTTTTTTTTTTTTTTTTTTTTTTTTTTTTTTTTTTTTTTTTTTTTTTTTTTTTTTTTTTTTTTTTTTTTTTTTTTTTTTACTGTATAAATGGTGTTTTAAACTATATTTTTTAAGTTGCTTAATCCATTAATAACTTTCGTTTACCACACGGGTGATTCTCAAACTAAGGGCAATCCTCATGAGATATGCTCCAAAAGAAATGATAAAATCGTATGTTTGGTAGAGTATATGCTTTGTAATGCATTATTTTTTATATGAAAGAGTAATATAATGCGCTTGACTGCATAATTTTTGGCATATTTATTTAATTAAAGTGACGATTGGTAATTAGTAATTACCAATTGTCACTTTAGTTAAATAATAATAAGTAATTACTAATTACTATGGTTCATGAAATTCAAAATACCGTTTAAAATGTAATTACCATGTATGCTTTTTTCTTAGTCTGTCATCAGCCATTCATATTCATATTATATCATAACATAATGTTTAAATTCTTTATTGATAATAAATGGGTTATTTTATCAGGATACTAGTGACCAACAAAACAATCTACTTGGAATCATAAAAAGTCTGTGAATTTCTGAAAATAAAATGGAGTTCCTGAATAACTATACATCTAAAACATATCAAGAGAAGCTAAAGAAAAACAAATATATATATATATATATATATATATATATATATATATATATATATATATATTATTATTTATTTATTTATTTTTTTTTTTTTTTTTTTACGTCCCTCTTGTTGTAAAATTTACAATTGTGCTAACGATTGGCAAATAATTGTTTGGTCTAATTAAAAATTGTATATTTGATTTACTATTGGTAGATTTGAGCGGCCCCAACCTTGAGTAATTTAATTACTCAATCAATTAAAGAGCAGTATGAAATTATTCAATAGATTGTAAAAACAATAATTGTTTGCCCGGTTTCTATTTACTTGACTGAAATACCTTCAATAGCCAAAATATTCAGGGAAGGTTAGTAACAAAAAAAAAATATATATATATATATTATTACAGAGATATATTATTACAGAGATTATTTAAACAAAACCAAATATTGAATAAAAATAGATATAAACATACAAATGAATGAACATTTATAATTTACACTATTTATAATATGAGATCCGGGTTTGAATGATTATTAACAGTTGACTTGCATGTATGAATATGATTGAATTTCCTGAATAAAAACCTTGTATTGCCTGATGCTGCAATGCTTAATTTCTTTTAAATGTATCTTGTGAATCCTACGATCAGAATTAAATAAATCAGCTGTGATTACTATCCGACAAAACAGGCACGAGTATTATTTCACTCATATGTATCTTGATCTCGACTTCCTTTAGATAACCGTCTCCAAACGAGAGGTGACTGCTAACCACTTTTCTAGTCGGATTTAACAACAGACTGACAAGTAAATCTTCTTCCTGCCCCCTCGAGACAGGTAGCGGAAGCGGGGCTGGTACATGCAGCATGACCAGATACTGTCCCGACTCATCCCTTTTGGAATTTTAGAAGTCGGCCTACATCTTCCTTTTTTCGGCCTTTATCATATCGTTACTTATCTGCTCAATCAGTTTTTCAACTTTCAACCCAAGGTGAATGAAAACAAAACTTAAACTTTAAATTTTGCATATATATATATATATATATATATATATCTATATATATATATATATATATATATTAATTAATTTAGGTTGTTATCAAATTATCATTTTTTTTATCTTCCTTGCTTCTCGGTAAAACGGGGGTCTGTTGGCCAAGCGAGTAAGAACGGATAGTTAATTAAATGAATATTTAGCTTGAACAACTATTTCCGCCCTGTCTTGCCGAATACGAACTCATGATTTTCGGTTTATTTAGTTGCTAGAGCACTATTTCCATCTATTCAACCAATTATCTCGGTCTTCTTGAAGGATTTTGACGTATTTTAAATATAAGAACAATGGTGAACAGTTATTTAAAAAAAATCACTGAGGCCTTGCTATTTCACTATAAAATTTTATACTGCACTTTATATTATGCCGTATCATCAGCTATTCATGGTTATCGATAGAGCTTGGTATAATATAGTTATAGTATATTTTTTTTTTTACTATCATAATACTATCTGTGCCTATTTACTTCTATCTTATTCTAAAAAATAAATATTCCGAGTATATAAAGCTATAAAATGAAACCCCTCAGAAAAATCAATTTCCTGCAAAGACGTTGCCAAGTGAACTAGACCTGCCCGTAAAAAGAAGCTGTAAACGCGATCGATCAGCATCGGGTATAAAACCGCGCCATTGCGCCAGTGAATCCCATTGCGCTATCGGGTCTCGTTTAGTATTCATGGTTCTGGCCGGGCGAAGCGGTTAATCAGATTATGAATTAGTCCGGCTTGAAACAAATTTGTTTAAATAGTCACAGTTTGATTCAAACCCTTTCACCGCGAAACCAACCCTTATTTTGTCAAATGTACGTTTTGAAATCGCCCGTAGTGCTGATGAATTGTAATTATATAATAAAGAAAAAATGTATTTAAAAGAAACAAAAATATTTTCATATAAAACGAAAGGTTGTGGTTTCGTAAATTACACAACGTGACAATATCCACTATAACTTGGAGGAAATTTAGTAAAGAACTACTGAAGACAACATTATTTTCCTACAGATAAATATATTGATGGTATGGGTGAATTAAAGTGGGTAAAGAGGTAAAACATATTCTTAAGATACAGTGCAATGAAAGTAATTATAATATAAATATAAAGCTGATATAGCAGCCATAATAATATTACATCGTATAGCTAACTACATAACTTAAAAAATATTGGACATACAAGGAAATATTTTAAAAAGAAATTGATGAACCATAGGTTTTCAATTAGGCAGAAAAAGCATAGAGGCAGAAAATGGGCTAAAAGGAGAAGGGAACCTAAATGACACACCGGAATCATTTATAATTTACACTGATGGTTCAAAGTCTGACAAATCTGCATCTTCCTCTTTCGTTACTAAAGATTCAACCCACAAAATAAAACTACATAAATTATCCAATATTTACTCGGCCGAACTAAACGCAATAGCAGCAGCACTCCATTTTTGCATCACCCTCGCTTACAATAGTATAATTATAGCCACTGATTCACTGAGTTCACTAAAAGGCCTAGATTGTATGTATCCCAAACATCCCAAAATCCCGGTTATACACTCCTACTTATCCACACTAAAAAGTTTAGGCCAAAACAGTAAAGTTTATATGGATCCCGAGCCACGTGGGTATTGTGGGCAACGAGTTGGCCGATCTAGCTGCAAAGGAGGCTCTCGAACTACCGGGGCGAGGCAAGAACGCACTAACTCCATCTGATCTACGAAAAGCCCTAGAAAAAGAAATCGATGATGGATGGTAGTCTATGTGGGACGAAAGCCCTCCAAATAAACTGAAAATGATTAAAAAAGATGTCAAACCCTGGAATACATCCAGCCGCCAAAGTCGTTGAGAGGAAGTCGTACTGACGAGACTCAGGATAGGCCACACCAGATTAACACACTCCTATCTTTTCACTAGGGGGGCTCCGCCCAGGTGCAAATACTTTACTGGTATACTAACGGTGATACACATTTTTCAGGAATGCCTTTTTTTTACATCGCGCCTATATAGCTTAGGACTAAATACAGACCTTCCAACAATCTTGGGAGATAACAATGAAAAAACAGAATTAGTATTCAAGTTTCTGAAATTAAGTGGTTTGTTAACAGAGGTTTAACATAAAAAATAAATAGGCAATAAAATATAATTACATATAAAATTTTAATAAAATTAAATTATTGATATAAAATATAAAATTTTATATTAATAAAAATAAAAAAATAAAAATAAAATATAGATGTGGAGAATAAAATAAAAAAGAAAATATGGCGTTAATAACCGATGCAGTTGTACGCCATGAAACTTAACAAACAAACAAACAGGAGAAGGGAACTCGCTCTGAAAGAATAAAAGATATAAAGAAAGGAGTAAAAAATATGGGTAATTTATGTGGGCCATAGCAGACATGTTAGCCGAAAAAAAATGTGTTATATAATTAACAAAATTATTAATATATGCTGAAATTTAATTATAATAACCCAATTTGAATATAAACTAATGAAAATAATACATAATTTTATAGATTGATAGACTATATGTAAATAGCGAAGGTTTTTGGGTTTGCAGTATTAACAGAATTATAACGCATTAGTAATTATCACGAGGTTTTGACCTGCAATGTTTGATAGCAACATCAACATAAAAATAAATAAAGAAAGAAATATTGTATGATATCACGAAAACTTTAACTTATACTTAATTTTTCTAGTTATTAATTAATTTGTAGAAAAAAATACATAAGAAAACAAATAAAAACAATACACTTATTATATAAAAAATGAACCGTACTTACAGTAGTTAATAATAATAAGGCAAATGAGCATCTAGTTATAACAACCATATATCTTACATTCCCTCTTGAACCTTACATCCTCTCTTATACCTCATTGGGTTGAATTTAATGGATAAAGGAAAATACGTGGTTCAAAAATTGAAAGAGCAGAAGAGCCTATTGAAGTTGGGAGAAATTACCAGAAAATCCCAATACTTCTTTAAATCAAACGATAACATATCAATGCTTCAGTTAATGATTTTGTTTTTGTTTTTTTATTACTCAGCAGCTTGGCTTTTTTTCTATACCGTTAAAACTTTATGGGTTTTGGTTTTAAAGTTCCTTTAACAATAACTTTTAAGAACGGCTTCTTCAAATCAGTTACTACAAACAATTTTTCTTTGTATGGTGATACGATATCCTATTCTGGATCGGCATGGTTCTTGATTTAGCTTGAAAGTGTTGGTGGTTTTCTAATTGTTAATAAATTATAATCGACAAGTTAACTTAATTGTTATAGTGATTCTATTATTGTTTAGAATACATATAACAATATTTAACAAAAATAACTACATAACAATACAGATGCCATATTTAGGCTATTGGCTAGTTTCTGTTAATTAATACAATAAAAATAGAATGAATGTATATTTAAGTTTATACTTGTGGAAAACGATTACAAATAATCCTCGTTGAAAGTTGACAATGGAGTACCAAAAAAAATGTAAGGCACTAAACAAAATGTTTTTTTTTTAGTTATTAGACTTTTTAATAAAAACGCAAACTGGTTTTTCTTTTTTTTTTCAACTATACCTTTTTTTGAAAAAAGGAAGGTGATGTCTTGGAGATTCATATAACTATGTTCTGTAAAAGGTTTATGATGAAGAGGGGCAGAGGCGACATGAAGCCTGGCAGCTATCCAAGCATGTAGGTCTATGGCCAATGCATGGCCACGCACTGACTGCATGGGCTTTGGTTTTCATACCACATGGTATCGATTGAACCAAGTCAATGAGAAATAGAACAGGCTGAGAAATGTCATGTATGTCTATAGTCGATTTCGAAATTTCGGTTAGGCATGTTTAGCTCAACGCGTTCCTTTTTCATCAGTATTGAATTATTAAAAAAATTCTTTTTACTGTTTTTTTGCTGATATTGAACTGTAATAAAATCTCAAAAACGAGAACGTCTAGAAAAACTAAAAAAGATTCAATCACACAGTTAAAATTTAACACCTGAAAGATTATGAAAGTTCCTGCCCTGAGACCTGAGAATATTTATTTCATTAAAATACTAAAAATACCTAGCTTCTTAACAGAAGTCCTAAGTATCTCCAACAATGATTATTCATGGATTAATATTCAAGAGATGAATAACGGAAATCAATGAGATTTTAGCTAATTCTCAATCCTATCAGGAGGTTGGAGCAATTCTGTGAGAAAATACTTCTGTTCTTCTGTGACCTTAAAAAATATTTTGAATTCAGTTCCAGTTGATTCATAATAATTCATAAAAATCTTTTGAATATCCAAAATAATCTGACTTAATCTTTCTATCTATTTCTATTTATCCTCTCCTTGAAATGTAGTGACTTCAAGATCTGCTGTAAAAGTCGACAATGGAGTCTTTCTATATTATCGAATATGGATACACTCTAAACATTGGAATAAAATTGTACGTTTGCTGCGTATTTGCGTAGTCATGAAAAACGTCCGATAGTGCATTTAAATATAAAATTGTCGGCATATAAATTTACCTAAAGTACTAATTTCAGTCCTTCCAGCTAATAGCACTCTGTAACAGTAGGCTGATCCTCCTACATGTAAGGCGCGGCTTGGACTTCCTTCCCATAAAATAATGTGGGGAGGTCCGGTGTACCTCAGTGCCATAAAGCTGTTTATAGTAAAACAGAAAAAAAAGAACAAAAAACTAATGAAGTTAAAGGAAACTAAAGTGCCAATTTGCAATTACCATGGTTTTACTTAAATTCAATATTTACAATATCTTCCTTCAAAGCCTTAGGACCAATTATCAAACAATAAATTATTATTTATGTAAAAAAGAAGGATGATACTCAAATAAACGATTATGGTATTGTATATATTATATCTAAATTCTGAGTGAGTCTACTTAGTAGGTTGTCCTTAATTATATTGTAAATACCGTGCATAAAAGTTAAAACTGTAAATCGTGAAAAGTAAGTAAGAAGGGAAGATCTTCTTAACAGTGTTTGACGAGTGGCAGCCCTATTAGTATTATCACCAGCTTTTTCAAAATGGCAGCCATCAATCGCCAACATCGTGTTTTTACAGTAAAATTACGGTTAGCAGGTGCATATCTTTTAAAATGTAATTACCTTGGACGCTTCTATCTAAGTTAATTATCAGTCAATCATATTTATAATACCTCATTATATTCAGTTTGAATTCTTTATCGATTGGTTAATTAATTAGAAGATTAGCTGTCATCGACACAATTGACTTTAAATGATGAAATATCATTTCCATGACAAGAAACGTAAAATTACCATGGGTTTTTAAAAGCCCGCGGTAATTTTTTTTTCTATGGTAATTACTAATTTTTAGCCTAAAAATCAGTTTTGATTACGGCAAAACACATTTTTGGCACCTCAACCAAAAAAGTGATCATTGTGAATTTGGGAATAGATGATTTTTTTTTTTTTAATTTCAATCAATTATCCATACAAATCCATTCAAGATATATTATTATATGTTCTGCATTCAAATTTATAATAAATATTTTTTCAAAATGCAACTAACAATTAAGAAAATCGTAAATGCTAGCGACGAGACAATATACAGCCTACTAGATATCAGAGGGTACGACCAACGTGTTCCGGCTACGGGAGGGAGCAATTAGGGAATACTCGAGTAGTGCAGTATCGGGATGTTCCTTCGGCCAGAAATAACTCCCCCTGGCAGGTACAGTTTACGACCACAGGGTTCTGATGGAGAGCCCGCTGCTTGGTCCCCTGGGCCTCCAACGGGGGGAAGAATTAGATTCAATTCAAAACTTAAATATTTTTTAGTTGACTGTTTTTGGTAATTTATAGCTACAATCGGTCGGATTTTATGAAAGTACCTTATTGTTTTAATTAGGATTGATGAATTATTTGCAACTTCTATTAGATTTTATTTTATTTAAAGACTAGTTTCGAATGTTTAACTCTTATTGTCAGTCCTAAAAACATAACAAACATTACTACTTTACTACGGATATTATATTTATACTGTAGAACCTCACTAATCCGACTCTCTGGGTAATCCAACTCTCTTGTCGAGTTTGAGGGGTGGGAAACAATATTTCCGCGAAATACCTAATAGTTCAGGAAAATTATACATTTTCGTATGTAAAAAAGGTCAAGTAGTTCTGAATAATTTATATATTGTAAGTGTTGTGCTTGTGTGCTAAAATCCAAGCTTAGGACCTTGAAACGCCGCCGCTCGCTGACTAGTAACTTCAAAGCGTCTAAACTTTCGACAATATCTATGATTAACCAGAATATCCGCTGCACCGTTTGTTTCGATTAAAATCTTCTCTATTCAGAATTAAACTAAACTAATTTTTTTACAATTACAGCAGAAAACGGGGACTAAGATATAAGTTTTCAGATTTCCTCAAAAAGTGCGGAAATTGTGATTTTTTAACGTTTTTGCTCTATAATACTTTATTATGAACACTTTTAAAGGTGAGCTAGCTTGCTGCAAATCTAACTCAATATATTGTTGCTACGGCCAATGCTTCTCCATATAATTTGTCAGTGTATATAAAGAACATTTCTTTTTTATTTTCATTTTTTTTTTAAATGTTAATATATAACTTATGATAAAATTATAATACCCCTTAACCTATGAAAAACAGGCATTTAGTTGATATTTCCGGTTAATCCAAACGTTTGTCCGTTCAGCCCTAACCCTTTGCCCCTTATGGGTCGGATTAGTAAGGTTTTCTCTATTAAATTCATTAACAATGTAACCCAAGTAGCCAAACATGTTGATACTCACCTAATAAGGCAAAATAAAAAGACTTCTAGAAGATATTAGGATCTAGTGTAGATTGAATGTCAAGAGGCGAAAGGGGAATGAGGCAG